>CATNEM010000358.1:265000-487820 GCA_950096795.1 Macrostomum cliftonense | reverse complement strand
CGAGCGAGGGCGGTCAAAACAGGGGCGCAAAAACGCGAGTTATATAGTCTAAATTTTACTCTTCATTTCGTCCCCGCTCAGCTGAGGGGTAGGCCGCGCATGGTCGACCCCGCGGCTTAGGAGCATGCAGGCCCCGCGTGCTGAGACCGGTCAGTAGCAATAGGCCGTGCGGTGAAAAGGCGTGACTGGCGGACAATTTTGATTGGCTCACGCTTGTACGGCGGGTTGTTTTGTAGGCCCGGGGGGAGCGAAAACACGCGGCTCGCAGAACGCGCAGAGGCGGTTTTATTGGCCGGGCGCTCTCACTGCCAAGCCGGGTCCGACTGCCGTAAGTCCTGGGGTGCGCTCAATCGGGCCAGGCGTCCTTTCGCCAAATATGCAACGGTTGCACTTTGTGACTTTTAATAACTCCAAATTGAAAAACAATAATAATAATTGCGCTAACTAGAGTAATAGAGGCAGGGGAAAAGATGCTCACACTACACTCTCCCCTCCTAAAAAGAGTAGAGTATATAACAAAGGACTCAATATGAAACGCGACTCGCAATGATAACCATAACAACGGGATACATGAACCGGATAGCAAAGAGTATGCAACAAGGGATAACTAAAGGCAAAACAACAAAAAAGAAATTTCTAATTCGCAAAATTGAAACTCGAACTGATCGCAACATATAAACCGTGAAACCGATAACGAGCATACTTTATACACGGAAAGAGAAGAGAAAAATATTTTTCTGTGTTTCCGGTGTTACGTAAAATAAATTTTAACAAAATTAACTAACGCGCAGCCTCTCCTCCCCTCCTAAAAAGATGGGTGAGGGCATAACTTAGCTAATATAATTTATAAAAAGAAAAAAACGCGGAACAAGGATTATTTAAATCCTGAAAAACTGAAGGCAAATCGAAACTGATGGCGAACAAGTCAAATAAACAATGTACATCGCGACAACGAGTGATCCGGATAACAGTAGAAATCGACCGAGAGAAAGAATACGCAACAAGGTAATTACATTGAAATTGATCTTAACACAATAACTTTACTCCAAAAATAAATAACTTGAGCACGAAAATAATTAAACTATCACAATTAACACGCTGAAGAACAAAACTGTTAACGTTGATCTCGCGTAGACCCGGGCATCCAACAGTCATCCATCCTGAGTCATAGCCGCAGTCATCCCACTCGCACCTGAGGTGCCGAATGGACCCTGACAACACAGGTAGTTCATGCCATCCATGTGTCAGTTCATTCGTCATTCTGTTACCCCAGCACTACGACACTAATAACTCCTAACATCAGCAGCTGCATGACCTGTTCGTCGGCGGGCGGTTCATCACCGGCTTCGACGCTGTCGTCCAGGTCATCTCTGCCTAATTTTATTTCAACTCCCTGTTCGAATGAGTGTGCTGGTGGGGCGTTTTAATTTTAATTCCTAAGTTATAAATTTCAATAGAATTATGCTATGCTGATTACTGTAGTTTGATAATAAGCAAAGAAAATTTTTAGAAATTTTGTGGCGAATCGCCAGGGTTTGCAATTTTTTTGGTCTTTTTTGGAATAGGCACGTCAACTCAACTACCAGGCATAGGCTTACTGCATCGTTAAACGGAACGCAACATAATCATGAAGCTCGCTTATGTACTTTTAGTCACATGTCCGTGGCTCAACAGCCTTCTTTACATTAGCTGCATAGCGCAGTCGGATTCTAATTTGTTAAGTTGCTTAAGTTAAAATTTTAATTAATTAATTTGACATTGATCGATTCTCGCGTAATTCCGAAGTCCTAATTCAGTCAAGAAAAACTCAAATCTACAAAATCTTCATCTCATTACTCGTATTAGTCTACAAAGCAAATCCCTAATTTTAGCACTTGATCCTGATAAACACGACAATTTCTTTAAATTTTCTTTTCTTCAGCAATCTTCAAGCGAATCGACGAATATAACGAATCTCAACAATTAATATGTACAGTTCAGCTCAAAAATCTCTTCTCACAAATCTAATCTTTGAGGCGGGCGGATTTCGGCACGATTCTTAGACTACGCGCCGGCCATTGTTCATTTGTGGCCCATCCTGACGCCTGTTGCGTGGCTGCCGAGCGACGGCTCCACGGGCAGCTGGTTGCGCGGCTAGCTGCTGCTGGCCGTGCAGGCACTGTTTCTGGCACTGCCTGAGCTGCTGGTCGGTTGAGTATGATCCGGTTTGGGATCTCTGGGGGGCGCTGATAGATAATTTCCATATCCGGAACTTCTTCTTCCGGTGGCGCCTCATTTGCTGTCGGCTGGCGCCTGTCTATCGACGGAGCGTTGTCGGATAAATAGCAGGGCTTCACTCGATCAATTGAAACGACATGATGGATCCGGTCCGGTTGCTCGATGGAACTAATCTTCGGTCCCGTTCGATTTTCATGCATTTCCCGGAGCTCATAACTTCCAGCACTCGGTAAGGACCGACCCATTTTCGACTTGTATTAAAGCTCTTCTGCGAATTCGCTAACCACACCAAATCACCAACTTTGTAGGTGTTCCGGAAGACTTTGGCGTCGTAGTAATTTTTCTGCCTCGCTACTGAGACTGATTGTCGTTGCCTAGCCAGTCTAAATGTTTCTATTCACCGCCGATATAATTGGTGTATGTGACTACTGGCAGTAGTCTTCTCAGGTTCGGGCAATCCAATTTCCACGTCGACGGGCAATCGCATCTTTCTGGCGAACAGCAAATTCGAAAGGACTAAATTTATTCGACTCGTTGACTGTACTGGCGGTGTACAATGAACGCATGCGGAAGGACTTCGTCCACGCTAGTCCTAGTTCATCTTTTGCTATCGGATGCTGTCTTTGATCACTCTGACCATTCGCTCACACTTTCCGTTTGCTTGCGGGTGATAACTAGTAGTATGGCGAGGTCTAGTTCGAAAAATTTTCCGTCCAGGATTAATCTGTTTCTGCTACGAATGATGTACCTCGATCCGAGACGAAGGCTTCGGGGGCACCGTAGCGAGTAATCCACTCCGTGTACAACGCCCACTGCGGTACTTTCTGCTGAACAATCTCTCATCGCTTTAACCTCGAGCCAGCCGTGAAATGTCTACCATCAGCAGGAGATACTTGTTGCCTCGCTGAGTGGTGTCAAATGGGCCTGCAAAAATCGATATGAACTTTTTCGCCCATGTAACTGCTGATCTCGGGTTCTAATGGTGCTCTTGCGTTCGGACCGTACTTTTCCGAGTCTGGCATTCTGGACATGTCTTAATATATTTTTCTAAGTTCGTTGAATAGTTTGGCCACCAGAAACGCTGTCGTATTAAGTCCGTTGTTCTTCGAAATCCCACAGTGGGCCATGCCAATTTGTGGTAAGATTTAAACAATTCCTTCTCGATCTTCTCGTCTTCTGGCAAGACTACTTGTTCGAATTGTCCTGCCCTCTTGATCTGTCCAGCGTCTGCACAGACATCTGACTTCAGCGACAGCTTGTCGTAGTCGCTGTACAGCTGTTTGAATCCTCTGCTGAGTCCTGCCCATTCAACCTTTGCCGGGGCATTGCATCACCTTGTGCTAGGCGATGCTTCAGGGCTAGAAGTTCAGCTGACTATCTTGGATGTTAATTATTCCGTCTTTCGTTGAGAAATCAATCGCATTGCATTCCACTGCCTGATCCGTTCTTCTTACTGCAGGAGGGGCATTCTATTACCATGGTACTTCACTGGAGGGTCCGTCAACGTTCTGGCCTACGGCTGAGAGCTGTACAGCGTTCGACATGCGCCCGGTCTCGCTGGCCGATATTCGATTGTGAAATCATAGTTCCTGGGGAAGAAAAACTCCATCGTGATATTACTTCGAAACTGGCGCATTGTTCGAGGTATCATATTCCATCGGCTCTAACCAGGCCTTGTGGCACCATGACATTTCGGAGGGCCATGTGCAGGGAGGGCATGGTCGGTTCGGACTTTAAAATGTCGGCCGAGTCAAGATATGGTCGATAATGCTCTAGAAAATAAATCAGCGCGTAAATCTCTTTCATTGTCGTACAGTAATTTAGCTGATGCTGATTGAGCGGATGGGACGCGTAAGCGATGACCTTTTCTTCGCCGTCTTGAAACCTGGAGTAAGTTTCACACCGATAGCTTTGTCGCTGGCGTCAACGTCAAGGATAAAATGGACCGGCCGCCGCGTCGAAACGAGGGTAGCTCAAGACCGGCGCCGTCGTAAGTTTTGCTTCAATAAAGTCGAACGCTTGTTGACAGTTTTCGTCCCATCTGAATTTCACGTCTTTTCTTGTTAGATTGTTTAGTGGCTCACTTATTCTAGCGAAATCTTTTGATGAAGCGTCGATAGTAACCGCTAATCCTAGAAATCCTCTCAGTTCCGTGATGTTTTCAGGCTTCGGCCAGCGTTGCACTTTCTCTATCTTATCTTTGCTAGTATAAATTCCATGCTGACACACTGTGGTGACCTAAGAAATCGACTTCTTTCTAAATAGGAACGTCTTTCCGGCTTGATCTTCATTCCTGCTTGCTCTAAACTTATTGAAGACTAATTCTAAATTACGCAACATATCGTCGAATTCTTTCCTGTGCAGATAACGTCCATCTAAATATAATAAGAGCGAACTTATAGGCATAATCTCCTAGGATTCTTTGCATAATTCGTTGGAAACAAGCTGGGCCGTTGTCACGCCGAATGGGAACACTTTCCATTGAAATAATCCGTCATGCGTTCTGAATGCGAGCTTTTCTCTGTCGCTTTCACGGACTTTTACTTGACCAATATGCACCTACCATATCGAGAGTGCAGAAAATATTGGTTTGCCGACTAAAGATTCTAACGATTCTTGAATTAGCGGTAACGGAAAACTGTCTTTTTCGTTTTGTTATTCAGCTGCCGGAAGTCGCAGCAGAAACGAAATTCGCCACTCTTTTTCCTGGCTAAAACTATTGGACAGCTCCACTCTGACTCGGACGGTTCTATTAGGTCATGTTCCAGTAGCTGCCTGACGTGATCGCTTACAAATTCTCGTTGCTCCGGGCTCTGCTTTCGTAGAGGAATTCTAATCGGAATTTCGTCTGTAGTCTCGATCTTGAAATTCACCGACATGCGTCTTTCCGATGTCCCACTGATCCTTGGACACGATATTTCGATATCGGTGCAATAGGTAGATGACTTTTAACTTCTGTTGACTCGTTAAGTCTGTTTCATCGAGGCGAAAGTTTGTCTGATATTCTCGGGCTTCTTCAGACGTCACGGTGACTCTTGGCTGTTCTCGATTCGGTCTAATTCTCTATCGTTAGGACTTCGATCTCTTCTGTCAAAGGCTGATACTCTGCTATTGTCTCGTTTTGATGAACATTCTCTCTTCTTCAGTTGGATTTAAAACTCGAACATAAGTTTCTCCGAATTCGTCTAAACTAGTCAATCCTTTGGCAATTAATAAATCAGCTGATTCTTGCGGTTGGCTTTTCCTGGAAATGAATCCGTACTGGGCTGGCTCCGGATAATCTTTACACTTTACTTTAATAAATTTTTCACTTAGGGTGGCAATCTTGCCGATGCTGGCTACTTGCAGTAGTACGCAGCGCGGGCCATCGCTAGCGCTACCCAGCGGAATTAATTCGTTATTAAACTCTAGACTCTTTGCTGCAATATCTAATTTAATCCGATGACGAGTTAAAAAAGTCGAGGCCGATAATTGAAGTCGTTAATAGGCCTTCAGCGACAAAGAATGGGTGCGTTACCTCGCTTGACCCTATTCTAATTTTTAGAGACACTCGCCGAGTAGCTTAGAAGACTGCCATTCGCCGATTTCATATTGACGACACAGGGCTTCAATGCTGAGTCGGTTGGCGAACAGTCTGTTGAAAAGGCTTCTGTCGATTAGACAGTCGGAGGGCTCCCGTGTCAATTAGGATTCGCTCCTTAACGCCGTTGATCTGACTTTCCAAAAACAATCCGGAATTAATTAGCATGCGTTGATACATCCGGTAGGGTGACAGGGCGCGACTGCTGTTGCTGGCTGTCGCTAACTTCTCTGGCGGTTTCTTTCCGCGCTGAAGTTTCTAAACGCTTAATTTCGCTTTTTAGACTTCTGATTTGACTCTGCAATTCGGAGATGTCTGGGCTTTTACTTTGCCCTTCTTCTGCTTTTTCTGCTTTTTCTTCGCAGGTTCCGACTGATTCGACGTACTCGCCGCTCTTACAGGCTGTTCTGTCGAAGTTTTGACTGGCTGCTGCTCATTCTTTGGCAGCTGTTGCCGCAAATTCTGAATTTCGTTTCGCAATTCAATCAACTCCTTTTTATCTCAAATTGTGCCGTCGAACTACTAGCTAAATTTTTCCTCTCTAATTCTCCCATTCTTAACTCTACAGCATTCAACTGCGTGCGATGAGTCGCAATGGTTTTCTGCCTCTCGTTCCGATGCCGTCTTCTCTCTATCTACTGTTGCAAAAATCGCCGAATTATTACTACTCCTAAACTTCTCTTGCCGCTGAGAAATCTTACATTAACTGCGCGCTGCTTGTTACTATAAGTAGCGTCATTCGTCCTAATAAAACTAAAAGTTGAGCGTCGGGTCTCAAATGATGCATTAAATCGATGGTCGTCAGGCCATTAGTATCTCTCTGATGAAAAAATAATTTCTGTTAGTTGCATCTCGAATGAATCCAAATCCTCTATGATAGTTAAACCAAATTAGCGTGCCGTACTCGTAATTATTAGAATCGTTAAGTTGCTCTGGCTCACACCGGTTGACATAGCTTGGTGGGCGCTTAGGTGAGGGGTTGAATAGATTCACTGGCGTGGGAGCGGAAACGTCCCCTGTAACGCCACTCCGATTGAAGTTTAAAGGCTGCCGATTGGGACAGTCCTCTGGCCAGGTGATTGCAATCTCCACAGACAAAACAGCGGGCTCCTTGTCCTTGATTGTAGTTAGGCGCGAAATTTCCAGGCTGATTATAGCTGTTGTTGGCCACTGACCGTAACTTTGAAATTGGCCTCTGCCTACTGGAGCTTGCCAGTTATTCTGCCTAATCTGCTGTGGACGATTATACGTACTAAAAAGCGGCTTATTAAAAATAATTCGGGCGGCTGCACTGGGGCTTGCGGTCTGACAGGTCTAAAACTCTGCCGAGGCGCGAATGGCTGCGAATTTTGCCTATAATGATATGGCGCACTAAATCTGCTACTGGATACTCATAGTAGTCTGTTGATCCTACACTAGTCGAAAATTCGGCCTGGGGCTGCTTCTGCTGCTTCTGCTTGTTCGGCTTGCTGCTCTCAGACTGCTTGTTGGGCTTGACAGGTTGAAGTTGAGAAACCAGTGCTTCAGGCGGGTCCGGCTTCTTCTTGGCTTTCGGGTTCGAACCCTGATTTGCCCAGCTCATCGAGAATTTCTTCATCTTTTGCTGCTTTCAACAGGTCGATGGCCTCGAATTGTTCACCCCTCGATCTTCGGAAGGAAATAACGGCGCGTCTGATCTTATAATTACTGATGCCAGCTTCGAATCTTTCAGTGATCCTGTCACGAGCCTGGGTTTACTATCCGGCTTTTCTAACGAGTTCTACGAGGAGCGTCGGAAGAATTGTTCTAAGCTTTCGCCTTCCTGCTGTCTGCGATTCAGCAATTTCAGCTTAGGCTTCCTCGTGCTGAACCGACAGGTTGGAATTTACTCACGCAGTTGCCTAACCAGCTGTTCGTAGGTCAACGTATCGGCTAATCCGAGATTAATATAAGCCTTA
This sequence comes from Macrostomum cliftonense, assembly GCA_950096795.1. Taxonomy (NCBI): domain Eukaryota; kingdom Metazoa; phylum Platyhelminthes; family Macrostomidae; genus Macrostomum; species Macrostomum cliftonense. The sequence continues at coordinate 480,086 of CATNEM010000358.1, read as the reverse complement.
TAAGCGTCTTCATCCAGAAGGGATAATAGTTGACAGGATTTGGCAGCTTCCTCAATCGCGTTACCATGGCAATAGTTGTTGAAGATACGCAGAAAAAACGTCAAAATCGCTTCCTAATGCATAAGGCTTCGGCTTGGCTACGCTATTGCTCTGTCCTGTAGACAACTCGAGTTTCTGGCCGTTCAGTTCTTAAATTCTGCAGCTGATTTTGTAAATCGTTAATTAAAGTTCTCAACTCACGTCTTCCGCGCCAGCGCCTTGCGCGGCGTTATCTGCGGCAAGCGCCATTTTCCGCGTTCATCCCAGCATTTGCAGCATTATTTTGGTCAGCCATATTGGGTTGCAGGGCGAGACAACTTTACGTTATATGTACTGGCCTACTTACAGTAGAAAACTAAGCGCACGAACGAAAATGTACTATTATACAGTATAACGCACGATATTTGGGAATTAATTTCAACCTAATAGGGTCCTAATGGGAAAGCCTACCGGCCACAGATCCGCCAGCTGGGAAGGGCTGTCGGATAAGCTGCACCGAGGTGCTGGCAGGTTAAAAAAAAAACAGCTACGATCCTGGTTGGATCGTTCCCAATAAAGTCCCTAGCTCGTCTAAGAGCGCTAACTACCACCACCTGATTAGCTAGAGGAAATCCCCAGGGGCTCCAATTGTAATTTTGGGGGTTAAAAGGGATCCACCAGTTCGTACCTGGTGTGTTACGCCTAAAGTTGGAGCAGATTAATTTATAGGCCTTTTAAAACTATGATCCTAATAACCTAGGTCGGTGTCCTACTCTTTTATCCCTCTAGTTGCGGCGGGGTGAAAGGAATAAGATGAAAATAAGACCAGGCTAAACAGCCGAAATTGCGTTGTAAATGTTAGTAATTAATTAGTAATTAGTTGATGGTAATAATCCACTGGCAGCGCCCTACGGTCCTCTGCCAACTAGTTTAATGATTAATTCAGATTATAACTATAACTTCAGTCCTTAAAGATTTAGCGGCACAAATAATATTGCAAAACGCCAAAATAAATCGCAGCTTAACACTTCTGCACTATATAAATTTAGCGACGCAAAAAGTAAACAAAACTCGCAAAACAATATGATACTAAAATTTACCGCGCAGATGAACAAGATTGAAAAGTACAAGAATCCGCCAGCGAGACTAATCCTAAGCTGAATACCCACGCCCTACTCTCACCCTGAGAATCTCTGAGCAACTGTTCAGCCTGGAAGCGACAATTTCTATCGCCTCCACACTTTGCCTTGGCGGCCGTGCCCCGTCGGTAATTGCCGACGTTGGATTGGGTTGCGTACTGGGAATGCTCAGAAACCTCGTCTAGCCACTCTGCAATGCACGCCTGCTGTTCGCCGAGCTCAGCGCAGACAGTCGCACACTACAGTGAAGCCGGCGCTTCAACGTGGAGGGGCCAAAGAAGGAGGCCTAGTTAAGAACTAGTGAGAAGTGATGAGGCGGGGCTCGCTCGTGACTCCAGATAGACTCGCAATAACAAAATAACGCAGCACTAATGATGAACGAGCGAGGGGGGGCGGTCGGACGGTCGGTCAAAAAAACACGAGCGAGGGGCGGTCAAAAAACACGAGCGAGGGGCGGTCAAAAAACACGAGCGAGGGGCGGTCAAAACAGGGGCGCAAAAACGCAGATTTATATAGTCTAAATTTTTACTCTTCATTTCGTCCCCGGCTCAGCTGAGGGGTAGGCCGCGCATGGTCGACCCCGCGGCTTAGGAGCATGCAGGCCCCGCGTGCTGAGACCGGTCAGTAGCAATAGGCCGTGCGGTGAAAAGGCGTGACTGGCGGACAATTTTGATTGGCTCACGCTTGTACGGCGGGTTGTTTTGTAGGCCCGGGGGGAGCGAAAACACGCGGCTCGCAGAACGCGCAGAGGCGGTTTTATTGGCCGGGCCGCTCTCACTGCCAAGCCGGGTCCGACTGCCGTAAGTCCTGGGGTGCGCTCAATCGGGCCAGGCGTCCTTTCGCCAAATATGCAACGGTTGCACTTTTGTGACTTTTAATAACTCCAAATTGAAAAACAATAATAATAATTGCGCTAACTAGAGTAATAGAGGCAGGGGAAAAGATGCTCACACTACATCCAGATTCGATAGATCTTGTTGCTTACGGACAAACGGACGGCTCGATTGTGCTTCTTTTAGCAGCAAAGCCGCAAGGGATTAAGTGCTATTTTTGTGGCGCCCAGGATTAAAATGTTTGACGCCAGCATTTTGAAATCTAATTAGTAAGAAATAGATAATGAAATCTAATTAGTAAAAAATAGAGAGGCTTTCTAAGCGACGGCAACAGTGAAATTCTAAAATTTCAGCTAAATCAGCTTTTATCCCTGCCTTTTTGACGAGTCTCTGTCAATAGTAGGAGTGGATTGCAAATAGCCACCAGAGCTGAGCTCAGTAGCTTCCCTTTGCATATTCTCATTAAAATTTGTGCATTGTCTCTACATGTACGAGCGTAGTGGGGTGTAGCAGCAATTTTTTTGCGAAAGAAAAATTTAGCGCAGAGTCTGCACTGCCAATTACTGCGAGCTGTCAATACTGTGTACATAAAAACTTTTCTTCAGACAGTAACTCTGCTACTCTAATGAAAGGGATTTTTTTCTATTTCTCTGAGAATGGTTTGAAATTATAGAAAAGTTAGCATAGTACCTGTTTTTATCGTCAACATATTCTTAGATCTACTCGGAAAAATCATGCAGTTGAACCACGGCTGCAGACTTTATGTCCACGAATAACAAGCGAAAATCAAAGAGCGTCGAATTTAAATTCGAAATGTAGTTGAATTATCAGCGGGTATTATAATCTGACAAAACAACCCAAGGACATCTTAGGGCCTTCCAGTGGTCCTTGAAACCACCTAAGCGTGCAGCTCCCCATGATTGCCACCTGTTGACCATTAAAAACTCTGAGAAAAAACCAAGGACCACTAGAATTGAAGCCTTGTCACCGTTCGTAGAGTTCGTTGGTAAAAATATTTACCTTCCCGCTTGCAACCGTTTGATTATTCAGCGAATCCCCTGAATAATTCTCATTTAGGAACACTTTTTCGTTGTCAGTATTATTAATTTTTTCAGGCAAAATTTTTGTAAATTCAACTTTTTTTGTTGATAAAAAACTAAAAAATAACTTTAAAAAACAAATTTACTCAGCTCCCTGTGCAAGTAAAGTCGTTTTGACATACCGATCTCGAGCTGACGTTTTTAAGTAAATTTTACGTTTAACCCGGCTTTTTAACCATTTAAACAAATTGCTAACAACCTGTCACAACTTCTGCAAAAAAACGGAATAGTTAATATTATTTTGCTATCTATTTCTTTTTCACTTTTTTCTTGGGGCTAAAATCTAGCAGACGTTAACCGAAATATAAAAAATTTGAAGGCAATTTAGAATTGTTTATTTTCTTTGGATCACCAAATTGACTAAACCAAGTTTAATTACTGAAAGCAATTGAAATATTTCCGGAAATCCCTTAATGTGCAAGTAAAACAATATTTTAAAATATCAGTTTACGATAATTATTTAGTCATTGCATATTTACATTTGGAAATCATATCAAACTTCATAATCACAAGTGTTTTGCATGCAGGGCAACTTATTTAATTTTTTGTGTTTTGCACAGTTAGAGAATACGACGGCTAATAATTTTGTTGCATTAGAAAAATCATAGCTATAAAGGCAAATTTCATCGGTTTCGATGCGTAAAAATCATATGCACAAGCTTTTACTCTAAATTTTGATAACAATAAATGAGTAATTGTGGATTGATCTCTTTTTACCTCTACAATGTTTATGGGCATGTCTAAAGCGAACTGAACTATTCGTTTAATATTGCTAATAGGTGAATCTCAATCCAGAAAAAATCGGAAAGTATGTGCAGAAATTTGCCTGTTATTAAATTATATGAATTTTTACTACTAATATAACAAGTTTTATAGTCTAAATAATATGCAATTATTAACATTATCACATAAAATTAGTTTTCTAAAAATAAATAAAATCACATAATTCATTTTGGGGTCAAGCCATTAAACTTGTTAGCGCAGGAAAATTTAGAAGCATATTTTACAGATAAATTCAAATTTTTTAGAGGCCATAACTTCAATATGATATAAGTTTGCTAAAAATATTAATTAGTAATAATACAAATACAAATTTTAATGCAATTTTTTTTGAAAAGTTTTATTATTAAATTTTATTTTGTCATTTTTGGTTATAATATTAAATTCCGCATTAATTGCATTTGAAAAGCACAAAATTTCCAAGTAATTTTTTTACATTTCCTCTCTCCAGCTGTCCACAATGAACTGGCAGAGGGCGCCAGACAGTTTTACCCTTGGCCCGCAGTTTGTGGACAAAAATCCGCAGCCCCAGCCGCCGCACTTTTTAAAGCACCAGGTCTACGACGATCCGAAAGTGTTTTCCAGGATCGACGAGCACGCAATAGAGGTTAGTTGTGCTGCTATTGACTTTCCTGCTTTAGATGTCTTTATGTTCTTTTAATATAATGCCTCCGCAGGTGAGTCGGCGTGATCATCCCGGCTTCCGGGACCTGATGTGGGACCTGGTGTACCGCCTGCGCCTGTCCGAGCTGGAACGCGCCCGCGTCATCTTCCGCTGGATGACCTCCAAGGACATGCGGCGGCTGCAGTTTGCCAGCGCTGAGCGGGGCTCGCCTGAGGCTTTTCTCACCAACTACAGGTGCGACCGTTGATTCTCAGTGACCAGCTTCTCATTCTCAATGACCAGCTTCTGATTCTAAATGATCAGCCTCTGATTCTCAGTGACCAGCTTCTGATTCTCAATGACCAGCCTCTGATTCTCAATGATCAGCTTCTGATTCTTAATGACCAGCTTCTGATTCTCAATGACCAGCTTCTGATTCTTAATGACTGGCCTCTGATTCTCAATGACCAGCTTCTGATTCTCAATGACCAGCTTCTGATTCTCAATGACCAGCTTCTGATTCTCAATGACTGGCCTCTGATTCTCAATGACCAGCTTCTGATTCTCAATGACTGGCCTCTGATTCTCAATGACCAGCTTCTCATTCTCAATGACCAGCTTCTGATTCTCAATGACCAGCTTGTGATTCTCAATGACCAGCTTGTGATTCTCAGTGATCAAGCTCTGATTCTCAATGACCAGCTTCTGATTCTCAATGACTGGCCTCTGATTCTAAATGACCAGCTTCTGATTCTCAATGACCAGCTTGTGATTCTCAATGACCAGCTTCTGATTCTCAATGACTGGCCTCTGATTCTCAATGACCAGCTTCTGATTCTCAATGACCAGCTTGTGATTCTCAGTGATCAAGCGCTGATTCTCAATGACCAGCTTCTGATTCTTAATGACCAGCTTGTGATTCTCAATGATCAGCTTCTAATTCTCAATGACCAGCTTCTGATTCTCAATGACCAGCTACTGATTCTCAATGACTGGCCTCTGATTCTCAATGACCAGCTTCTGATTCTCAATGACCAGCTTGTGATTCTCAGTGATCAAGCTCTGATTCTCAATGACCAGCTTCTGATTCTTAATGACCAGCTTGTGATTCTCAATGATCAGCTTCTAATTCTCAATGACCAGCTTCTGATTCTCAATGACCAGCTACTGATTCTTAATGACCAGCTTCTCGCTCACAATGAACAGCCTCTCATTCTTAATGACGGGCTCCTGAGTCACAATAAGCCACTGACAGCATGTCAAAGACCCGCTCAATGCGATCCCCAACATTGCGGCGCAGGCGCGGCACATTCGCCCGAGTCTACGAGCTGCTGTGCAGCTTCGCCGGCCTCAACTGCGTGACGCTGTCGGGCTACGCCAAAGGCGTCGAGTACCGGCCTGGCTGCCGCTTCCGCGACCAGCCGCACAATCACTCGTGGAACGTCATCAGCATTGACGGCGCCTGGCAGCTGGTTGACGTGCACTGGGCGATGCGCTACCTGAGCTCGGAGCGCAACACGCCGGAGAATCTGGTGTACGAGTACGACGACTTCTACTTCATGACCGAGCCGCAGCAGGCTGTGTACAGCCACTACCCGGAGGACCCCCGCTGGCAGCTGCTACGCCGGCCGCTGACCCTCGACCAGTTCGAAGATCTGCCGTTAACCAAATCGCAGTTCTTCAAATGCGGCATGTCATTCGAGCAGGCCACCCACGGCGTGCTGTACACGCGGGAGGGCAAGCTGCAGATGGCCCTGGGCTACGGCCGCCCCGGCGCTGGCTTCACCTACAGGCTGGCCCACGGCGACGAGCTCAACGAGCGCTGGCGCGGCATCGACCTCAAATCCTTTGTCCTGCAGGAGACCGGAAGCGATCAGATTCAATTCTACTTCCGCCTGCCCGCAGTCGGTCACTACTACCTCACTGTGTACGCTCAGGAGGCCGCCGCTGCGACTGCTAGCGGACAGGCCGGGCTCGAAACCACCTACCGGTGAGTGGCGTCTGAGTCTTATCTGGCCTACTCTGATCAATGTACTTGGGATAATCTGCTCACCTACTGTGAGAATCTCACCCTACTCTGAGAATCTCACCCTACTGTGAGAATCTGCTCCCCTACTGAAAGAATCTGCTCCTGTACTGTGAGAATCTGCTCCTTTATTGTGAGAATCTCGTCCCCTACTCTGATAATCTGCTTCCCTACTCTGATAATCTGCTTCCCTACTCTGAGAATCTGCTTCCCTACTCTGAGAATCTGCTCCCTTACTCTGAGAATCTCCTCCCCTACACTGAGAATCTGCTTCCCTACTGTGAGAATCTCCTCCCTCACTCTGAGAATCTCCTCCCCTACTCTGAGAATCTGCTCCCCTACTCTGAGAATCTGCTCCCCTACTCTGAGAATCTCACCCTACTCTGAGAATCTCACCCTACTCTGAGAATCTCACCCTACTCTGAGAATCTCACCCTACTGTGAGAATCTCACCCTACTCTGAGAATCGCACCCTACTCTGAGAATCTCACCCTACTGTGAGAATCTCACCCTACTCTGAGAATCTCACCCTACTCTGAGAATCTCACCCTACTGTGAGACTCTCACCCTACTCTGAGAATCTCACCCTACTCTGAGAATCTCACCCTACTGTGAGAATCTCACCCTACTGTGAGAATCTAGCCGCCCTACCCCTGCCAACCCCTGTTGCACCCCGGCAGCGCGGCCTGCGAATACCGAATCAACTGCGACGAGCCGGCCGCTGACGCCACCCCGTTCCCGAATTGTCACGACTCGAACTGGGGCCCCGGTCTGCACGCCGAGCGTTACGGCCTGACCGCCTCGCACCGGGACGGCGTGCTGAACTCGGTCAACGGCCAGGCGCAGCTCTATTTCCGTCGGGCCCGTCCGGAGGTCCGCCTGCTGGCCAAACTGCGCCGCAACGGTTCCGATGAGGACGCCCTGGACGAGCACTGCCGGCAGTTCGACACGGCTGGCCAGACCAGCTTTCAGATCAGCCTGCCGGAGCCCGGTGAGTCGGGTGGGAGTTTTCTGTGTGGTGCAGCTCGTTCTGGGATTGCCTGCTGGGTGGAATGCTCGATTTTGAGTTCGGTTTGAGTGCGGTATCCTCAGCACGATTTTTTTAATCCCACAATTATCTACGATGCATTTTTTCGATCCCCAAAATTATCGTAGTTGAATTTTTCCTGATTCTAATATTCCCAGAGTGTTTTTTCGATGATTTCAAGATCCCCTATGTGTTTTCCCTGATCTCAAGATCCCCTATGTGTTTTCCCTGATCCCAAGATCCTCAGCGTGCTTTCTCTCATCCCAAGATCCCCAGTGTGTTTTCCCTGATCCCAAGATCCCCAGTGTGTTTTCCCTGATCCCAAGATCCCCAGTGTGTTTTTCCTGATCCCAAGATCCCCGGTGTGTTTTCCCTGATCCCAAGATCCCCAGCGTGTTTTTCCTGATCCCAACATCCCCGGTGTGTTTTTCCTGATCCCAAGATCCCCAGCGTGTTTTCCCTGAACCCAAGATTTTATTGGTTACTTTTTTCTTGATCCCAAGATCCATTAGCTTAATTTTACCGTAATTTTGTAATATCCTGTTGGGGATTAACCATGATCTAAAGTAAGTTTGCGTTAGCTCAAGATACTCAGTGGCACTTTTTTTCTAGCCGCACGATTTCTGCACTGCATTAACCCGATACCCAAATATGCTAAAAATAGACATTAGAGCATAAGCACTGCTGACTCATGGCCAAGGATCTCAATTGTTTACACAAACATTTAATGCATGATTTTTACCACTGAATGTGTGCAGTTTGGTTCCTGATAACCCAAATTGTCTCTCTGCCTGCACAACTATTATATTTTCATTTTCAGCAGTTGCTTTTCGTGGCAGGTCTGTTGTTGCAAGGTAAAACTTTGTTTTTTTCTTTAATCTTTAATCTTTAAATCTTTATTAATCTTTAAATTTTGTGTCAAGCTACTTTTAATAGTTTTTAATCAAGTTTTAACTCATTTGTTGTTGTAGCAAAAATGTTGTGTCCAGTTGCTAAACATATTCTTAGTACGTAGTACAATGCAGCTGCACTGGGTTTACATTTGTATTTTTTATTTGTGAAATCAATAATTTACAAATAAGTTTGCTTTCTCTTTACTGATTCTACGAAGTAGCTCTATGAGATATCCTAAATAATGTAAATAATGAAATTTTAGTTCGATAAAATTTCCTATACTCGTAGCACAGTATCCTGAATAATGGCGCTTTGAGTGGCACAGTATCCTGAATAATGGCGCTTTGAGTGGCACAGTATCCTGAATAATGGCGCTTTGAGTGGCACAGTATCATGAATAATGGCGCTTTGAGTGGCACAGTATCCTGAATAATGGCGCTTTGAGTAGCAGAGTATCCTGAATAATGGCGCTTTGAGTAGCAGAGTATCCTGAATAATGGCGCTTTGAGTGGCACAGTATCCTGAATAATGGCGCTTTGAGTGGCACAGTATCCTGAATAATGGCGCTTTGAGTGGCACAGTATCTTGAATAATGGCGCTTTGAGTGGCACAGTATCCTGAATAATGGCGCTTTGAGTGGCACAGTATCCTGAATAATGGCGCTTTGAGTGGCACAGTATCTTGAATAATGGCGCTTTGAGTAGCAGAGTATCCTGAATAATGGCGCTTTGAGTGGCACAGTATCTTGAATAATGGCGCTTTGAGTAGCAGAGTATCCTGAATAATGGCGCTTTGAGTAGCAGAGTATCCTGAATAATGGCGCTTTGAGTGGCACAGTATCCTGAATAATGGCGCTTTGAGTGGCACAGTATCCTGAATAATGGCGCTTTGAGTGGCACAGTATCCTGAATAATGGCGCTTTGAGTGGCACAGTATCCTGAATAATGGCGCTTTGAGTGGCACAGTATCCTGAATAATGGCGCTTTGAGTGGCACAGTATCCTGAATAATGGCGCTTTGAGTGGCACAGTATCCTGAATAATGGCGCTTTGAGTGGCACAGTATCCTGAATAATGGCGCTTTGAGTAGCAGAGTATCCTGAATAATGGCGCTTTGAGTAGCAGAGTATCCTGAATAATGGCGCTTTGAGTGGCACAGTATCCTGAATAATGGCGCTTTGAGTGGCACAGTATCCTGAATAATGGCGCTTTGAGTGGCACAGTATCCTGAATAATGGCGCTTTGAGTGGCACAGTATCTTGAATAATGGCGCTTTGAGTGGCACAGTATCCTGAATAATGGCGCTTTGAGTGGCACAGTATCTTGAATAATGGCGCTTTGAGTGGCACAGTATCCTGAATAATGGCGCTTTGAGTGGCACAGTATCTTGAATAATGGCGCTTTGAGTGGCACAGTATCCTGAATAATGGCGCTTTGAGTGGCACAGTATCCTGAATAATGGCGCTTTGAGTGGCACAGTATCTTGAATAATGGCGCTTTGAGTGGCACAGTATCTTGAATAATGGCGCTTTGAGTGGCACAGTATCCTGAATAATGGCGCTTTGAGTGGCACAGTATCCTGAATAATGGCGCTTTGAGTGGCACAGTATCCTGAATAATGGCGCTTTGAGTGGCACAGTATCTTGAATAATGGCGCTTTGAGTGGCACAGTATCTTGAATAATGGCGCTTTGAGTGTCACAGTATCCTGAATAATGGCGCTTTGAGTGGCACAGTATCATGAATAATGGCGCTTTGAGTGGCACAGTATCCTGAATAATGGCGCTTTGAGTGGCACAGTATCCTGAATAATGGCGCTTTGAGTAGCAGAGTATCCTGAATAATGGCGCTTTGAGTAGCAGAGTATCCTGAATAATGGCGCTTTGAGTGGCACAGTATCCTGAATAATGGCGCTTTGAGTGGCACAGTATCCTGAATAATGGCGCTTTAAGTGGCACAGTATCCTGAATAATGGCGCTTTGAGTGGCACAGTATCTTGAATAATGGCGCTTTGAGTGGCACAGTATCCTGAATAATGGTGCTTTGAGTGGCACAGTATCTTGAATAATGGCGCTTTGAGTGGCACAGTATCCTGAATAATGGCGCTTTGAGTGGCACAGTATCCTGAATAATGGCGCTTTGAGTAGCAGAGTATCCTGAATAATGGCGCTTTGAGTAGCAGAGTATCCTGAATAATGGCGCTTTGAGTGGCACAGTATCCTGAATAATGGCGCTTTGAGTGGCACAGTATCCTGAATAATGGCGCTTTGAGTGGCACAGTATCCTGAATAATGGCGCTTTGAGTGGCACAGTATCATGAATAATGGCGCTTTGAGTGGCACAGTATCCTGAATAATGGCGCTTTGAGTAGCAGAGTATCCTGAATAATGGCGCTTTAAGTGGCACAGTATCCTGAATAATGGCGCTTTGAGTGGCACAGTATCTTGAATAATGGCGCTTTGAGTGGCACAGTATCCTGAATAATGGCGCTTTGAGTGGCACAGTATCTTGAATAATGGCGCTTTGAGTGGCACAGTATCCTGAATAATGGCGCTTTGAGTAGCAGAGTATCCTGAATAATGGCGCTTTGAGTAGCAGAGTATCCTGAATAATGGCGCTTTGAGTGGCACAGTATCCTGAATAATGGCGCTTTGAGTGGCACAGTATCCTGAATAATGGCGCTTTGAGTGGCACAGTATCCTGAATAATGGCGCTTTGAGTGGCACAGTATCCTGAATAATGGCGCTTTGAGTGGCACAGTATCCTGAATAATGGCGCTTTGAGTGGCACAGTATCCTGAATAATGGCGCTTTGAGTGGCACAGTATCTTGAATAATGGCGCTTTGAGTGGCACAGTATCTTGAATATTGATTTTATATCAGTCCAATATCCTGAATAATGGCGCATTATCTTGCCCAGAGGCCCATGACTTGCACAGATTGTTGACCCACACCAATAAAACTAACAACTTCACGCACAGGCGAGTACGGCCTTGAGATCTACGCCAACGAGCCAGCCGACGGGGAGACATTCACGCACATGTGCCAGTACCTGCTGCACTGCGAGGCCCCGCCCGGCTACGCTGGCCGCTACCAGGGCACCACGCCGCCACATCTCATGTACAATTATAACTGCGAGACTGCCCAGCTCGGCGACTTGCCCGAACCCTACACTCAGGGCGGCGGCGGCGGCGGGCTTGAGGTGAGACTGGATTAACTTTTCAGTTACTGCAGCAAAGATCTTGAATATTTTGGGTCCTGAATAAGGGCGGATCTTAATGGAGAGCGGGTCCTGAATTGAGGGCGGGAGGTGTCGGGCCCTGAATTGGGGGCGGGAGATGTCGGGTCCTGAATTGAGGGCGGGAGGTGTCGGGTCCTGAAGTGAGGGCGGGAGGTGTCGGGTCCTGAAGTGAGGGCGGGAGGTGTCGGGTCCTGAATTGGGGGCGGGAGGTGTCGGGTCCTGAAATTCGTGTCGCACTCTAAGGTGAGGCGGAAATCTTGAGTACATACAGACAGTTTCAGCCATGAACTCAAGCCACCCGTGATCACCCCCACCCAGCCGGATGTGCAGTCGCTCAGCATCAAGGACAAGGCGCCAAGCCAGCCGACACTGCCGGCCTATCAGAAAAGTCAGCGAATTTTCAAATTGCAATCCTTGGAGCCGCTTCATCCGCCGCAGTCGCAGTCTCCGGTTGCCAGGGTGAGCAATTAGTGCCGTGTGTAAAATGTTGGCCACAAAGTGCGGAGAGATCGGGTCTGTTTCCTGGGTTCGAATCCACACCCACCCCCCCCAGCCTGCAGTTCAATTCGTGCGCCGGTGCGTCCGACCGCCCGCAGAGCGCAGTTTGCATTTGCATTTTTGCATTTTTATGCAGTTAGTGGCCTCGCTGCCCTTGCGTTGCCTGTCCTCGCGCGGGTCGCTTAACTATGAAAGCAAAGCAATGCCTGACATGACATTTGTCCTCCGTGTCCCCCCCTCTGCCCGATCTGCCAGTCTGTTGGCCTGTCTGTAACGGACTGAAAGAGAAAAGGTGCAGTCAGAATTTACGGTAAGGAATCGGGTAGAGAGAGAGAGAGAGTGGGTTTGTAACTGGCGCTGTAGCCACGTTGCATTCGGTCTTAAGCTGCGGCCTGAAGTTCCTTGATCGTTTCTCTCATAAATGTCAATGAGTTTAAAATATAAAAAGATGCTAATTTGTTAAGTACATTTTATTTGTTTCAAAAATATGCGCCTCAAATTAGGGGGCCAATCCATGGGGCCAACAATCTTTTGCTGTCACTTTCTTCTCCAAGTGTTTAGCAGATGATTTCCTGATCTTCTTTGAATTATAGCGTTACGGAGTGCACTTGCCTAACTGGCTAATTGCCCTCATAGTGTGATGTAGTGCATTCCAGCTTGTCCAACTGCCCCCATCGGGTTTATGCCTGATCTTGGATTACGGATTAGAACAGTCGGATCAGATAAGAGCCAAAGTTTCATTTGCTATTCTGATACTTGCGCGACTTGCAACCTCTGCACAGTTGTGTAGCTTATGTTGGCCCTTAGTTGCACTTTTCCATCCATCCCCAGCAACTTCTTTCGTTTTGAAAGCATACTTTGAAAAAAAAGAACTGAAGTTAAAATTATTCACTGGATGGTAGCGCCAGGCTCGCTTGTTACCGTCTCGAACAGAACCAGTTTGTACTTTTGCACTTTTGTCTGCTAAATATCAGCCTAAACACGGGTTCCTGTTTATTTTGTTTTACCTAGTATTAGCTGCACGGCTGCGGGGTTATAATAAATCGGTTAAAAATATTGCTCCAAGCTTTTCAAATTAATGCATTTTTGCCTTTCCTTTGTCTACACACCCCCTGTCGTCCATTATTCGAGTCTGCCTCTCCCCTTTTCGTACGGTTTGACCCCATCTCATCCTCTCCCTCATTTGTCTCCCTCTCATCCTCTCCCCCATTTGTCTCCCTCTCATCCTCTCCCCCATTTGTCTCCCTCTCATCCTCTCCCCCATTTATCTCCCTCTCATCCTCTCCCTCATTTGTCTCCCTCTCATCCTCTCCCCCATTTATCTCCCTGTCATCCTCTCTCCCATTTATCTCACTCTCATCCTCTCCCCCATTTATCTCCCTCTCATCCTCTCCCTCATTTGTCTCCCTCTCATCCTCTCCCCCATTTGTCTCCCTCTCATCCTCTCCCCATTTGTCTCCCTCTCATCCTCTCCCCCATTTGTCTCCCTCTCATCCTCTCCCCCATTTACCTCTCTCTCATTCTCCTTCCGCTGTCCCCCTCCCAGCAGCAGGCCAACCAGCCAGATTCTCTGCCACGCCACCAGCCACCAGGGTCGGGCATCAGACCTATCATGGCCACCCAGCCAGGCCCCCGGCAGCTGCAGCAGCAGCCGCACTTCGAGCATCAGCAGCAGCCGTCCGGCGGCAGCCTGAGCAGCCGGCGAAGCTCGACAGATCAGAACTCTTCGACTGCGTCAGTTGTTGGGCGCGCTGTGGGCGACTTCAACTCGCCTACTCCGCCGCCATCCAGCTTGGTCAGTGGAAATTTTTGGGAGAATCATGATAGGCCTTGTCGCTAACCGCTCTAGACATTACCTAAGACAGCTAAATTTAAACTATCTCGCCATGGTTACTATATGTAAGCAAGAGTTGCTAGGGACGTTACTTATAAAAATGGTTTGTGAATATTCTAGATACATAAGGGCTACTATTGATGCTACATTTTAAATTGGCGACTAGGGACGCTGAATACTTACACCGTTGCTAGAGACGCTGAATACTTACACCGTTGCTAGGGGCGCTGAATTCTTACACCGTTGCTAGGGATGCTGAATACTTACAACGTTGCTAGGGATGCTGAATACTTACAACGTTGCTAGGGACGCTGAATACTTACACAGTTGCTAGGGACGCTGAATACTTACACAGTTGCTAGGGACGCTGAATACTTACACAGTTGCTAGGGACGCTGAATACTTACAGAGTTGCTAGGGACACTAAATACTTACACAGTTGCTAGGGACACTAAATACTTACACAGTTGCTAGGGACGCTGAATACTTAAACAGTTGCTAGGGACGCTGAATACTTACACAGTTGCTAGGGACGCGACATTTAGACTAAGTAACTAAGGGTACTAGTGGTACACAAATATTTTCTCAGGATAACATATGCTTACTTGGTTGCTAGGGATGCTTAATTTTAAATTAGGTAACTGGATTTAAGCATTAAGAATAAAAAAATTTGCTTCCTCATCACCTAAAATCCATGTAATCAACTTCCCAGCAGAGCATGCTCGATAACGCGTTGCCAGGCGGTTTCCAGCGTCCCTGGGAGCAGCAGCTGAGGCCGACAGCCCACTATCAGGACCAGCAGTGTAAGAACAAAACTAAATGCCATGACAATTGCTTGATCACCTGTATCAACAGCACCGCTTAATTAGTTTAGTCGTTTGTCTGGTTTTTAAAGTCTTCAGTTAGTTTCAATTCAATCAGTTAATCCGCTCTGCAGCCAGTTCTGGTCGCCAAGGCGCCAGTCCCAGCTCGTCGGCCAGTAAAAAGCGTTTCCAGTTTCCAGCGAAGCCGCCCCATCGTTGGCCTGTTAGCCGTGCGTTAATTTCTCGAGGCCTGATGACCCAGAATAATTTGTACTTTAACGTCACACCCGATGTTTGTCTTAACCAAATCGCATGGGTGAAAATTTTGCCTTTCAAAACTCTTCCCAAGAAGAAGGTCAAATGAGTGCGAGGATACTTGCAGAAAGGAGTCTTAGCCCGTGCCTGCAAGCTGCACGAGTCTCTTTGCCTTAGCGTGTTAAATTTGTTTGTTTGTGTAATTTTATCCAGTCTAGCAAACTCGTTTCGCTTGATTTCGCATTTCAGATCCCAAATCCTGGGAGCCAATGGGCCAGTACGATCAGACTTGTGAGTGCCTCGCTTGACCCTTGTTGCTTAGCGCCTATTTATAGCCTGGAATTTTCTAAAAGCTTGTCTACAAACTTTAACTACCACACTCCCAATTAGTACAATCTCATCCTTAAAATTCCACTCTTAAACAGCCATCTTGAAACTCTAATCCTCAGAATCCCATCCTGAAACTCCCATCCTAAAGTCCCATCCTCAAAGTAACTATATTCTTATACAACCAGCCTTCAACTCACATCTTTAAAATCCCTTACTTATTTATCCCCTGCATCCTAAAAATCCCATCCTTAAAATCCCATTCTTAAAATCTCATGCTTTCATTTATATCATCAAAATCCCATCGTGCAACTGAAATCCTTAAAATCCCACCCTCAAATCCCACCCTTAAAATCCCGTCCTCAAATCCCATCCTTAAAATCCCGTCCTCAAATCCCACCCTTAAAATCCCGTCCTCAAATCCCACCCTTAAAATCCCGTCCTCAAATCCCACCCTTAAAATCCCGTCCTCAAATCCCACCCTTTATATCCCGTTCTTAAACTGCTCTCGCACGATCCCACTGTCCTTCCAACTCGCTTCTCATCCCAAAACTGAAATCACTCTGCCGCGTCTCCTCCCACTCGGCAGTTCTGTCTGAGCCGCCGCCTTCTGACTTCTCGCTGCCGCCTCAACTGGACGCCATCGGCAAATCGCTGCTGGCGCCGGCCACCTCGCCGCCGCCGCCGCCAGCGGTCGCTGCCTCAGCCTATCAAAAGCCGCCGCCCGAGCAGTTCCAACGGGCCGACAGCCACGCCCTGCGCACCGCCCAGCAGCCGGAGCCGGAGAGCTTCAAGGAGCTGGTCTGGCGCCTCGTCTATGGGCCGCGAGTCAGCGACGACTTGGAGAAGCTGCGCCTGCTGTTCTTCTGGCTCTGCTCCAAAGATCTCGGCCGGCTGCGCTTCGCCGCTTGTCGTTCCGACTCGCCTGAGGCCATCCTGATGGGCATCAAGGCGGGGACCAGCACCTATGCGCAGGCCTTCTTCACCCTGTGCGCCGCCTGCGGCATCCCCTGCCAGATTGTGCACGGCTTCGCCAAAGGTTTGTGGCTCGGAATTCCGATATCTAGACAGGGATTCCCTATGCAGTCTAGACAGGGATTCCCCATGCAGTCTGGACAGGGATTCCCCATCAGTCTAGACAGGGATTCCCCATGCAGCTCAGACAGGGATTCCCCATGCAGTCTAGACAGGGATTCCCCATGCAGCTCAGACAGGGATTCCCCATGCTGTCTAGACAGGGATTCCCCATGCAGCTCAGACAGGGATTCCCCATGCAGTCTAGACAGGGATTCCCCATGCTCAGACAGGGATTCCCCATGCAAGTGCCCACCCGGTCCCGCAGGTGCCGAGTACCACCCGGGCATGGTGTTCAACTCGGAGAGCCGCGGCCGGCACAGCTGGAACGCCGTGCTGGTGCGGGGCCAATGGCAGCTGGTCGACTGTCACTGGGCGGCCCGGCGGCTTGTTGGCGGCCGGCAGAGCACCCTAGAGAACGTGCGCTACGAGCTGGACGAGTTCTACTTCCTGCCCAGCCCGGCCAAGCTGGTGTACACCCACCTACCCGACAGGCCCGAGTGGCAGCTGCTCCCCCAGCCCATCACCAAGGCCCAGTTCGAGGCGCTCGCACCTGTCAAGAGCGCGTTCTTCAAGCACGGACTCGAGCTCAGGACTCACCTGCTAGCCCGGATTCGCTACGACGACGCGGTCGAAGCGGCCGGCGGCAAAGCCGATTCGCTCGGAGTTGCCGACGATCCGGCGCTGCGATGGCTGCGGCCGGCGCTGCTGGTGAAGCTGGGAGTGCCCAGGTAGGAGCTCCTTCATCACTGTCGGTATCTTTGGGGATAATTGTTAACTGGAATCCCGACATCCTCAATCCCAGGGAGGAGGCCGCTCACCTGGCTTTCACTTTCACTTTGAGCGCCGTGTCCTCGGCCGCCGCCGCCGCCGCCGGGTCCGCGCCGGAGGACGAGTCAGCGCGCCGCCTGGCCCGCTACGGCGCCAATTTCTACGACCAGCGCGACTCCTCGGCGGCGTTCGTGCTGAGGCCGCCGGCCAGCGGGCACTACAGGCTGATCCTCTACGCCAGGGAGGCGGAGAGCTCGGGGGACAGGCAGTCTGTGAGTTAATTCGGCATACGATTTACAGACTATTGCCATTTTACCAGATTTACAAAGACTATTTTCATATATTTACAAAGACTGCTGCCAGATTTACAAAGACTATTCTCATATTTACAAAGACTATTACCAGTTTTTACAAAGACTGTTGCCAGATTTACAAAGACTATTACCAGTTTTTACAAAGACTGTTGCCAGATTTACAAAGACTAGTGCTAGATTTCCGAAGACTATTCCCATACTTACAAAGACTATTACCAGTTTTTACAAAGACTGTTGCCAGATTTACAAAGACTAATGCTAGATTTCCGAAGACTATTCCCATACTTACAAAGACTATTTGCAAGTTTTTACAAAGACTATTGCCAGATTTTACAAAGATTATTGCCAGATTTACAAAGACCATTGCTAGATTTATAAAGACTATTTCAAGATTTACAAAGACTATTCCCGTAATTACAAGGACCATTGTCTGATTTACAAAGACAATTGCCAGATCTCGCATCGCGGCTTTAATTTAAACGGTGCTTTTCAACACCCCAGGTGTTCAGCGCCATCTGCGAGTACCGCCTTGAGGCGGCCGTCCGCTGCCACCCGCCGGAGCCGTTCCCGGCCTGCCAGAGCTCCTCCTACGGGCCGACGGACGCCAACAGTCGGGGCCAGGCCGCGTACGCGCTGCGCCTGCTGGAGCTGCCGGCCTCGCCAGCCGCCGCCCCGTTTGACGCCGGCGTGCCGGTGTGCGCGCTGCCTGATCAGGGCGAGGACATCCGGCTGGAGGTGAGCGCCGCTTGGGATCAACAATGGGGATAAAAAAACGGGTTAAATAAAGGGGATGAACAATGGGGAGAAACCATGGGGATGAAAAATGGGGATTAGGAATTGGGATAAGCGATGGGGATGAACAATGGGGATTAGAAATTGGGATAAGCGATTGGGATTAGCGATGGGGATTAGAAATTGGGATAAGCGATGGGGATTATCAATTGGAATCAGCGATGGGGATTAGAATTTATGACAAGCGATGGGGATTAGAATTTGGGATAAGCGATGGGGATTAGAAATTTGGATCAGCGATGGGGATTAGCAATTGGGATAAGCGATGGGGATTATCAGTTGGGATCAGCGATGGGGATTAGAAATTTGGATAAGCGATGGGGATTAGAATTTGTGACAAGCGATGGGGATTAGCAATTGGGATAAGCGATGGGGATTATCAATTGGGATAAGCGATGGGGATTAGAATTTGTGACAAGCGATGGGGATTAGAAATTGGGATAAGCGATGGGATTAGAAATTAGGATAAGCGATGGGCATTAGAATTTGTGACAAGCGATGGGGATTAGAAATTGGGATAAGCGATGGGATTAGAAATTAGGATAAGCGATGGGGATTAGCAATTGGGATAAGCGATGGGATTAGAAATTAGGATAAGCGATGGGGATTAGAATTTGGGACAAGCGATGGGATTAGAAATTGGGATAAGCGATGGGGATTAGAAATTGGGATAAGCGATGGGGATTAGAATTTGTGACAAGCGATGGGGATTAGAAATTGGGATAAGCGATGGGGATTAGAATTTGTGACAAGCGATGGGGATTAGAATTTGTGACAAGCAATGGGGATTAGAAATTGGGATAAGCGATGGGGATTAGAAATTGGGATAAGCGATGGGGATTAGAAATTGGGATAAGCGATGGGGATTAGAAATTGGGATAAGCGATGGGGATTAGAATTTGGGATAAGCGATGAGGATTAGCAATTGGGATCAGCGATAGGTACAAACAATGGGGATAAAGTGGGACTAAACAATGGGTACAAACAATTAGGACAATTAATGGGGATAAATAATCGGATAAACAATGGGGATTAAGAATGGGGATAAGAACTGGGGATAAAAAAATGAGATAAAAAACTTGCCGTTTAACTTGGGAAACTTTTCACATCGCAGCTCGCCGGTCCGCAGCCCGAAAGCCTGCGCTTCCTGGTAAAACTCGTCAGCCCCGCGGGGCAGCAGCAGCAGCAGCAGGCAGATCCCCTCGAGTCCTGCTGCGCTTGGCGCGTCGTCTCCGGCGTCTCCCGCCCTCCGCCGCAGCTGCTGATCAGGCCGATGCCGCCGCCGCAGTTTCTATCGGCAGCGGCTTCATCCCCGACTGGCGGCCGCCTCATCAGCGTGGAGATCTTCGCCAACCGGCCCGCCACGGACGGCGACAAGCTGCGCCTCGTCTACCAGCTGCTGCTCCATCAGCGCCGCCCGCCGGGGCCCGGCGCCGTTCCGGCGCTGCGGCAGCCGCCCGGGCATCTGGGCGCTTCGCCGCGCGCCACCGAATTTGGCCTGGCCTGCCTGACCCCGGCCGACCCGCTGGTGACCCTGGCCGACCCTGGCCGGTGCGAGCTGCCCGTGGCCGAGTTCCAGGTTTGGCTCCGGGCTTTTTTTATTCCCCAAATTGCATATCCCCAAATTCCATATTCCCTAAATTCCATATTCCCTAAATTCCATATTCCCCGAATTCGATATTCCTCAGATTCGATATTCCACAAATTCCATATTCCCCAAATTTCATATTCCCTAAATTTCATATTCCTTAAATTTCATATTTCCTAAATTCTATATTCCTCAAACTTTTCTTCCCAACACTTCGCTTCCAGTCGGTGGGGCCGCCGCTCCGCCTGACGTCGCAACTTTTGAGGCTGGACGGCGGGCCGCCTCTCGTCGGCGACCGGGTGCTGCAGCAGGCGCCGCTGTCCGAGGGCCCGCCGGGCCGCGCCAGCTTCACGGTGAGTCCGCCGGGCCCCGGGCTCTACCGGCTGATCGTGTTCGGCCTGCCCGCCGCCGCTCCCGGCGAGAATTTTCCCAGCCTGCACTCGCTGATGCTCAGCGTGCCGGAATCGCCCGCCTGGCGGTCCGGAAGCGGCGGGGCTTTTCCGCAGCAGTTCGCGCAGTGGAAAGACGGCTGCTCGGTGCGGCGTCCGGTGCGGGCGCTGCTGTCGCCTGAGGCTGTGAGTGGCGCCGCTGAATCCGTTTGGGTGTAAAAAATCATTGGGATGAACAAATTCACTAGAATGTACAAAATCACTGGGTGTACAAAATCACTAGGATGTACGAAATCGCTAGGGTGTACAAATTAGTCTGTTGCACAAAATTACTGGGGTGTACAAGATCAGTCGGGTGTACAAAACAAATTGGGTGTACAAAATGAATTAGGTGCAAAATTCTGTTGGGTGTACAAAATCAGACAGCAGTACAAAATCACTAGGGTGTACAAAATCACTAGGCTGTACAAAATCACTAGGCGGTACAAAATCACTATGGTGTACAAAATCACTATGGTGTACATAGTCACTATGGGGTACATAATCACTGGGGTGTACAAAATCACTAGGGTGTACAAAATCACTAGGGTGCACAAAATCACTGGGGTGTACAAAATCACTATGGGGTACATAATCACTGGGATGTACAAAATCACTGGGGTGTACAAAATCACTGGGGTGTAAGAAAATCACTGGGGTGTACGAAAATCACTATGGGGTACATAATCACTGGGATGTACAAAATCACTGGGATGTACAAAATCACTGGGGTGTACAAAATCACTGGGGTGTAAGAAAAT
Organism: Macrostomum cliftonense; assembly: GCA_950096795.1. Classification (NCBI taxonomy): domain Eukaryota; kingdom Metazoa; phylum Platyhelminthes; family Macrostomidae; genus Macrostomum; species Macrostomum cliftonense. The sequence goes on along the minus strand of CATNEM010000358.1, from coordinate 458,983 downwards.
CACTGGGGTGTACGAAAATCACTATGGGGTACATAATCACTGGGATGTACAAAATCACTGGGATGTACAAAATCACTGGGGTGTACAAAATCACTGGGGTGTAAGAAAATCACTGGGGTGTACGAAAATCACTGGGGTGTACGAAAATCACTGGGGTGTACGAAAATCACTGGGGTGTACGAAAATCACTGGGGTGTACGAAAATCACTGGGGTGTACGAAAATCACTGGGGTGTACGAAAATCACTGGGGTGTACGAAAATCACTGGGGTGTACGAAAATCACTGGGGTGTACGAAAATCTTATACTGCATTTAAGTCTATAAAATCATGGGTGTAAAAAGCAAATTCGCTCTGAAAGCCACACCGGTACAAAAGCTGCCGCTCGCCGCGCAAACACCCGCGCAGGACGGCTGCCTGACATTCGACTACCGGGTGCCGAGAGCCACCGCGGTCGCCGTGGTCTGCGACAGCGACTGGACGCAGCTGGCGAGCTCCGGCCTGGACGATTGGCGCGGCCGGGTGCGCCTGGCGGGCTACCCGAGCGGCTGCCCGGTGGTTCTGTGCGCGAACTTCGGGCCCAGCACCGCCAGCTTCAGCACCCTGCTGGAGTACGCCCTGGCCTGAGCTGAGCAGCTGCTCGATGGGAAATCCCCAATAGGGATACCGAATGTCAGATTCGTGTGCAAGATATTTCTGTGGATATAAAAAAATCGTTAATTACAGTCGTAATGTAGTAAAAATCCCTCACTATCAGACTAATAAATCCCTCTTGGTGTACAAAAATGTTCGATAAAATTTTTAAAATATCTTCTGGGTCTATGAAATCCCCAATAAATCCACTGGAAAGATCCAAATATCTGTCGCCAGTTTTTGTTAGAATACGAACATAGTAAAAGTGCCCAAACAAATTCGTGACAGCTTCCACTTATTCGCCATCATCAAGCTCTGTTCTATTTATAAATTTTTTCACCCCAATTGCTTTTCTTACCCAGTTCAAATTGAAATTAGCAAAATTATTATTTATCAATTTTGCTTTTTTTCTCTGTGTCCTACAATTTTTATCTGCAATATTCGAACAGTATTACTCGCTGAACAAGTATTATGCTTAGGATAAGTATTATGCTGCGCGTTTTTTATTCGTTTTTTATCTCTAATAACTCTAACATGTTTAGTTGAATTTTTATGCAGGACTTGAAGCAGCTGCTCTGCTGGAATTTTCCCCTATTCAGAGTTAACAAATCTGACGCGGACCCCGCATTAATAAACCATCCTCAAGCAGCCTTCGATACCATAAAACTGATCAAATTTACGGCATGAACCTCAGCTTTCAGAGTTGATTTCGTTTTTTTTGTCTCTTGCCGCTTCCCTCATTTCCAATTCGGCACCTGAACTCTCGGGTCAAGCGATTCGGGTCACGTGGGCCGCGCTCCCCCCCCCCCCCCCAACTTGTTAGGGACTGCGCGCTGCCTGCCCTGTCTTGGGTTTCTCGGGAGCCGCTGGGCTATGATTTTCGTGGCGTCGTGATCAGAATTTCCCAGCTGAAATTAGTTTCCTTGTTAATTCTGATCGGTCTTTGATTGCGCCTCGCCTTCGTCTGTCAGTGGGTCCGTCTGTATGTCATGTCCTATTCAGTGAATGTCTGTTTGTGTCATTTCACATTCAGTGGCTGTCTGTGTGTGTGTCATGTCCCATTCAGTGACTGTCTGTGTGTGTGTCATGTCCCATTCAGTGACTGTCTGTGTGTGTCATGTCCCATTCAGTGACTGTCTGTGTGTGTCATGTCCCATTCAGTGACTGTCTGTGTGTGTCATGTCCCATTCAGTGACTGTCTGTGTGTGTCATTTCACATTCAGTGACTGTCTGTGTGTGTGTCATGTCCCATTCAGTGACTGTCTGTGTGTGTCATGTCCCATTCAGTGACTGTCTGTGTGTGTCATGTCCCATTCAGTGACTGTCTGTGTGTGTCATTTCACATTCAGTGACTGTCTGTGTGTGTGTCATGTCCCATTCAGTGACTGTCTGTGTGTGTCATGTCCCATTCAGTGACTGTCTGTGTGTGTGTCATGTCCCATTCAGTGACTGTCTGTGTGTGTCATGTCCCATTCAGTGACTGTCTGTTTGTGTGTGTCATGTCCCATTCAGTGACTGTCTGTGTGTGTCATGTCCCATTCAGTGACTGTCTGTGTGTGTCATTTCACATTCAGTGACTGTCTGTGTGTGTGTCATGTCCCATTCAGTGACTGTCTGTGTGTGTCATGTCCCATTCAGTGACTGTCTGTTTGTGTGTCATGTCCCATTCAGTGACTGTCTAACTGTGTCCAATTCGTTTCAAAATGACAACGTAAGAAATTTTTTAGTCGTCCCTACTTCGATTATTTTTGTCTAAGAAATATTTAAGCTATTTCTAGCGTGCATTTGTAGCCCAACCTTGTTAGCGCATTGCTGATTCTCCAGCAGGGAAGAAAAAGTGAAAGCCTTCAAGACAAAATATGCTGTTTAGTCGCAATGGAAACTCATAAAATGGGTTTATTTGGGTTCGCAATGTCTCTCTGACTCTGTTTCCCTATCTGTCTGCCTTTCCCGACCTGTTTTATCCCCGGTCTCTGCTCAGCTTGTTTCAGTCAGGACATGCGTCAGCCAGCAAGGCCTTCCTCTAGCCAAGCAGTCGCTGGTAGGCTCGCTTCTTGCCTAACAGACCTCTGTAGCCGCTTCGCTTGCCAAGTAGGCGATGATTGTAGGTGTCTCGCTTGCCTAGCAGTCCGCGGTAAGCGCCTCGCTTGCCCAGCAGTCCGTAGTAAGCGCCTCGCTTTCCCAGAAGTCCGTAGTAAGCGCCTCGCTTTCCCAGCAGTCCGTAGTAAGCGCCTCGCTTGCCCAGCAGTCCGTAGTAAGCGCCTCGCTTTCCCAGCAGTCCGTAGTAAGCGCCTCGCTTTCCCAGCAGTCCGTAGTAAGCGCCTCGCTTTCCCAGCAGTCCGTAGTAAGCGCCTCGCTTTCCCAGCAGTCCGTAGTAAGCGCCTCGCTTGCCCAGCAGTCCGTAGTAAGCGCCTCGCTTTCCCAGCAGTCCGTAGTAAGCGCCTCGCTTTCCCAGCAGTCCGTAGTAAGCGCCTCGCTTGCCAAGCAGTCCGTAGTAAGCGCCTCGCTTGCCAAGCAGTCCGTAGTAAGCGCCCAGCCTCTTGTCGCCGCGAAGTACTTCGCTGTCGTCATCAAAGCGAGCATCGCAGCGGACAATTTGAAGGCTCAGCAACAGGCAGAGCTGCGCCGCCAGGACCAAGCTGAACAGCCTCAACGGTGACTGCATCCTGAAAGTCAAAATTGATTTTTTTCAATCGGATGAAGAAGACCAACTGGCTCAAAGAAGTCTCGGTCGATTGTCGATTCTCCCCTTTGAAGCAGATTGATCGAAACTCAATTGAGCGCGAAATTCGTTTCACTTTATCAATTTTTGTTAGTTTTTTTCGAATTAAATTCAATACCTGCCTGACAGACAGACCTGGCAGCTGATCAAAGAAAAAGAAACCGCTTGCTTGAGATGCCCGTACCGTGCAGTCTCCATTATCAGCATGCTGTGAGCTGCAGAATGGAATTGATTCCTTCCAAGGCCCTCCCACTGAATCCTCCTGGGAACTGGGGCAGCTGCGTGGCGGGCCGGAATCGAGGAGGGGGCCGAAGAGTCGGCGCGATCAAAACTTTTCTGACGGGACCGGGCGAGCAAATTTGTAATAATCCCATTCGGCGGAATGCAATAAACTGTAATAATCCCGTCTCGTCAGGCGGCTGCGAGGGAGCTGAACATCCGCCATCCGTCCTGCACGGCTCAGTTCAACACTTCCCATCCTGTCTGGTTGATTGCCATGAATGTCAACTGACTGTCACTCGTGAGCACTTTGCAACTTTTCACCGTTTGACCAGCCTGTACCTTGAAACTGTTTGACATTTTGAACTTTTAAAACACGCATACATACGCGCCAACATCATCAATCCATGCAGCCATGCGGATGCTGCTTGCGACACGCCTCAAATACTTCGCACTCTTAAATAGCCGCTAACGCTGCGTTCTGCATCAGTTGGAGCAACGAAACGCATCATTCAGGCCGCCGTCATGTTTTTGCCTGCCCTTAGCTGAGCATCCGACGGCACCAAGATCCTCATCGTGCGCCATTTTAGAATGCCCCATAATTGTATTTTCCCATCGAATTTTGTCACCCCCCGGAGAGCGCGCCGACACCTCAACGTGTCATGCGCTTTTGTTTCTGGAAAAGCAGAAAGCCGCGAAAAAAAGAAGGCGAACAAAAATTTTGCTGCAGCCCGATTGCAATTCCCGAGGAAGATTGATCGACAAACAACTAGATCTTCCCGAATGCCTTTGTTGGATACGTGTGGGATAACTTATCCAGTCTTCTCACCCGTGTCGCTCACCTTTAATTCTTGGCCGGGAGATGCCTGGTGCAGCCGGACTCCGGGCGAAATTCGGTCGAGAAACTGCTGGATAGCTCGAGGGCAAAGTGGGTCAACTATTCGGCCTTCCAATGCGTCTGCAGCTCGTGTCTGGAGGCTTCTTCGCTGGCAGCAGGGAGGCTGGCGCTACGGGGCTGGCTTGCAAATTTATATCCCTCTCGAATGCCGCCGAGAACAGCCCCAGCCCGAACCCCCGGATTGGACGGCAAAATGAGCCTCATCACGGCCGGGTCTCGCGTTGCCGCGGGCTGGCCGCGCATCCCGAGAAGCTTCTAGCGTAGGGCGGGGCCGCAGCGGGGGCACACGAAGAGCAGGCGATGATGACCAAATTCTGTTGCGAAAGCTCGCACAGAGAAACAGCTCAGCCTGTGAGGCATACGGGGCGAAAAGTTTCGATACAGCACCTGAGAGTTTGACGTCAGTGAAAAAGTGTAAAACAGGTAGCAGAAATGTTTGGAATGCCATCGGAAAGGGAAATATGTAACTAACTAGCTAGACTTTGTCAAAAGGCATGCAAATTTCTAGATAGATAATATAGATAGATGATATAGATAGATATAATATAGATAGATGCAAAAATGCGATATCAAACTGCCTGAAATGTTCATTTTGCCATCAACTCCGATCAACGCGCATCATATCTATGGTACGAAGTTCAAGTAGCCGGTCTGCATGCGTGAACAAAGCAGCAATGCAATATTTTTTTCAGAGATCTGCATGAATTTAGAGAAGCTGTTATTGTGAGTTCCATGATGCAGCAGACTTAGCCAGCAGCTGCCATGACTGCGAACCCTCTGCACGGGCTCCCCGACATGCTTGGCAGGCTAAAAAAAGGCTCCAGAAGAAGCTACCAGCAGCAACAGCCGCAGCAGTCGGCTAGCCGGCTCCAGAAGCAGCAGACGGTGCCGGCGCCGCCGCCGCACGAGCAGCAGTTCCTGCTGGCCGTCTCCGGGCCGGCCGAGGTCGGTCGCCTTATTCAAGACGCCGCGATTCGCTCGTTGCTGGCCAGGTTCTCCTGCGAGCTCAGCGTTGGCGGCTCCCTGCTGCGCTGCCGGGCTGGCGGCGGCGGCGGCGGCGGCGGCGGCAGAGGCTCCCGCGAGTCGCCGCCTCTGATGTACTGCTGCATGAGGCTGGCGGCTCAGTCCGCTGCCATCATTCGGCACTGCCTGCGCCAGCTGGAGATCCTGCGGCCGCAGTTCGCCGGCAGAATCGTCGTTGGGGACGAGGGCGCCGAGCTGGCGGGCTGGCCGGCAGGCAACGGCGCCCAGGAGGACCTCGACGGGTGCGTGAAGCCTGGCTTGGCTCTTTGTTGAGTCCATTGTGCCTTCTGCATTCGCCTTCACATCGAATTCTACCATTGGTTGCACCTTCATTTGATTCTACATTAGGTTCTCACCCTGAGATCCGCCTTCTGATTCTGCTTCTGCCCTGAAGTCCGCCTTCTGATTCTGCTTCTGCCCTGAGATCCGCCTTCTGATTCTGCTTCTGCCCTGAAGTCCGCCTTCTGATTCTTCTTCTGCCCCTGAAGTCCGCCTTCTGATTCTTCTTCTGCCCCTGAAGTCCGCCTTCTGATTCTGCTTCTGCCCCTGAAGTCCGCCTTCTGATTCTGCTTCTGCCCCTGAGATCCGCCTTCTGATTCTGCTTCTGCCCCTGAGATCCGCCTTCTGATTCTGCTTCTGCCCCTGAAGTCCGCCTTCTGATTCTGCTTCTGCCCCTGAAGTCCGCCTTCTGATTCTGCTTCTGCCCCTGAAGTCCGCCTTCTGATTCTTCTTCTGCCCCTGAGATCCGCCTTCTGATTCTGCTTTTGCTCTGAAATTCGGCACGTTTGCCCCTGAAGTCTGAAATTTTTATTTCACTTTATCGCCTCCATTTTATTTTTGACTCCGTCTATTACAAACTTTTATTTAACAATCTTCTTTGTGATTTAATTCTGTGCAAAAAAACTCATACGGTTGGGGTTGCCCACCATTTGTAGCTATCCTGTCATCGTTCTAATTTGACTACGCAGGATGGTTTCACCGTGTTTAGGCTGCTGCCTCTGCTGGCTTTCGGCGAGAAATTCAAGACAGCCAAGACAAATTTATTGAGCAAGGAGATTCTGGCTCACTCGAAAATAAATTCAATAAAAGATAACAAATTCTCAGCAGCTGCACACACAGCTTCCCCCACTGATCCCAGCAATGCTTGAAAGCAAACACGCGTGCAAACACAATCGGTGGCAATTTTAGCTTTGGGATTTACCTCATGTCACACGTCGCCCGCCCCCGATCCCGCAGCCCCCAGCCCAGACCGGGCCAGCTGCTGCTCAACGAGGACCGCCAGCCCTCATCCTCGACAGCAACGAAGTCAAAAGCGAAAGCGACGTCGCGGCGAAGTCGGCAGCTGGCCGCCGTGGCATCCCTCGCTCCCAACACGTCGCCTCCGCCCTCGCTAGACAGGCTGAGTCAGTACTTCAGCGAGAGCGGGCAGAGTGTCTGCGACGAAGACGCGACCGACCAGGCGGGTGTCGATGCCGGCGCTATTCAAGGAGCCGCTGCTGCCCCGGATGGCCGCTGGTGGCTGCGCTGCTGTCGAGCGACGCCCAGTCGGATGGGTGACACTGGTCTCCGTGAGTTAACATAATGAGTACAGTAGCTAACTAAAAAAATAAACTGGCTACTGTCAGTAGAGTATTTGCGAGTGAGAATTGCACCATTAAAAAAATCGTTATCTCTAAATCTAGCCGCCCGAACCGCAAACCCCTCGACAGGATCGCCGTGCACAACAGCGGCCACCGCGGAGCAGCAAAGCCGGCCGCTGAGTCGCAGCATGGCGGCTGAGTGCGGCTCGGGGTTCACGGGCGACACCAGAGCGACTGGCGTCAAGCTGCAGGCGGATCGAGGCCGCTTGCGCGCCAGACAGCCGCCCGCATCAACTGCGCCGCCGCCGCCGCCGCCTCCACCAGCCCGTCCGGTGCAGCCTCAACCGCAGCCGACTCCACCTCCAGCGCAGCCGCCCCCACCGACCCCAACCCCGCCCTCATCGTCGCGAAGAAGCCAATCAAGCCGAACCCTGACCGAATGCATTCGGCAAGTGTCGCTGAACGGCGGGAGCGGAGGATGCGACAGTTCGTTCGAAAGATTGCGGTCGCTGATGAGCGACAATGACGGTGGGTGGTCTGGGAGAATCTCAGTGCAAAGCCTTGGGCGAAGTCTCCCACAGAAACCAGCAGGGGACGGCAATTTTACTCTTTCCGCTGAGTACATATTTTACACGAGCAAATATCAAGCGGATGACGCAACTCGCAACCCACGCTGCTGGAATTATTACGCAATCACTGTGTGCATGCTGCGTCACTCAGTTGGGTCACTAAGTCACTAGCTAGTTCTTTAAGGATCGCAGACATTTTACGTGTATTCATGTTTTTTGTTATTATCGGAGAGTTACAGATGTGCAACTCGGGATCCAATAATTTGCCACCGTATCCCGCAGACACAGCTCAACGCAACTCCGGCAACTCCATCAGCAGCTCCACAGCCGGAATGGCCGCGCCGGCCACCAGCCCAACTTTGAGATCGTCAACCACAGCAGGCGGTGCCGAGGCGGCACCCTCGGAAGGTGCGATGGCGACGGCGACAGAGACGGCCTCAGAAGCTGCCAATCCAACTAACCGGACGCTGGCGGATCCGGCAGGGCTGACGGCCAACTCCAGCTGGTGGTGGGAGCAGAGGCGGCAGCGCTGTCTGGCGCACAAGCGGATCGTCTGGTTCCTGCCGCCGAGGTCGCTTCGCCGACAGAAACGAATCCGCCGACTGCTGCTCCGACTGCAAGAGGATCCGCCACCGCTAACGCCGTTGCCGCCGCCGCAGTCGCCAGCAACTCCATTGACAAATACCAGGGCGACAACAACGACAACAAATGGCTGGCCAGCCGCCGCCGACCTCATTGATTTGTCAGGCGATTGGTGATGACAGATTTGGGAAAATTCGCCAACTTAATCATCTATTATTGTACGTAGGCTTAGGGTTCGTCATTTTTTGCCATCTTCATTTCCGCAGCAGCAGGCTCTTCTGGCACAAATTTTAAAATATAGCTTTTAGAAATGAATTCAGGGTTGCATCAGGTACTCTTGCAGTGCAGGTGCAATTTGCCCTCGCGTAAGCCGATTAGGCGATTTCAAAATCCATGTAGTTTTGTTTTATTTTTCTTACTAGTTAATGCACTCTGATTGGAGGAAGCAGTGAGATTATTTCTCACCTCCTTTGTTGCTCCGAGGGTTTTGGTTGGCTGTCGTGGGTAGAGATTTTTGGGGTTGGTTGGCGTGGGGCGGCGGGGCTCTCTGGGCAAACCGCTGTGCTAAAAATAGAATAACTAAAGACAGACAAAGACTGCTCACACGATGTGAAACTCAGCGGACAAATGAGTGTAGAATGAGAACAGTATTCGGCTTGCTTTTATTGTTTAAAACGCCTCGTGCGTTTCCATATGAGTTTGAGTAAAGACAAAAATGCATAAAATCTGATTGACAGCTTGATCACTGCGAAGCTGCCCCACTCTGTAGCCGCGTCAGCTGCTGCTGAAGCTGTTCGACTCGTCGCTGCAACTCGGCCGCCCAGGCCGTGTCGTCCTCGGCGGCCTCGTCGCCAACGTCCTGGCCGAACTCGGCGGCGGCAGCGGCCGCGGCTGGCCGTCGCCTGGCCGCCTCGAGGCGGCGAAGTCGACGCAGCTCCCTGGCCGCTGGCAGCAGCTCCGACAGCGCCGTCAGCCGGTCAGCAATTAGTCGACGCCGACGAAGACAGCTCGGCGACGGAGCCGACGCCTCCTGCTGCTGCTTTTCGTCGTCAAGCGATGCGGCCTCCGTCTGCTGCGGCGGCGGCGCCTGGTCGTCGCCATCATGGTCGTCGCCAGCCAGAGCCACCTCCGCGTCCGCCAGGGCCCGCTCCGCCCGCTGCCGCTGCAGTCGGCGAAGTCGCCGAAGCTTGGCCCGCTGACGCAGTTTCCGCCTGGCGCCGTCTAACAGACCCGGCGCCGTCAGCCATCGCCGCTCGGACTCGAACGCCGCCCGAAGGCGCACCAGCTCGGCCTGGCTGGACGCTGACGACGCGTGCAGCAGGGCGGATCTGGCCTCGTCAAGGAGGTCGCGAAGACGGCGAAGGTGGGCGCGAAGCTCCGGCAGCTGAGGTGGCCGCTGCAGTGGCGGCGGCGGCGGTGGAAGCGAGCGGCGCCACTGGTCGAGGACTGCCGACAGCCTGTCAGAGTCGGCCAGCCAATCGGGAGGCTGCGGCGCCGGCGGGTTCTGGTGCGGCGGGGTTTGAGGTGCTTGAGCGACGCCTTGGCGTGTCCTTGGTAGAGCGTCAATTTATTGTGCCCGACTGCTTAAACAGATAATCCTAACTGCTGACATCCTGCGGTCAATTCTTAAAATTGAAGATCCCAGATGCTTAATTCTAACTCCCATTAATAAATTAATGACAAAAATTCTAGATTCAGATCCCTATTCATCAGTCAAGATTATAATTTCTCATTTCAGATCCCGATGATTCGTGATTTAAAATCTCGAATTCTTTATTCAAGACCCCTATTGAAAAGTCAAAATCCCAACTCTCATAATTCTAAACCCCTATTAATAAGTCAAGATCCCAATTCTTGGCTTAAGCTACCAGTTAGAAGTCAAGATCCCTATTTAGGGAAGCCAAATCCCGATTCGCAGGTCAAGATCCCAATATTTTAGTTAAAGATTTAAAAACAATCAGACACCTGACCTTTCGCTCACATGTACAGCCTGCAGAGCGGCGCATCCGAGTGCTGTGTACAGCTGCTCAGTCCTGACAGGCTGGAGGGGCCGCAACACCCACTCTAAATTCACCCAGCTCAAACTGGTACCCGATCTCAGCTCCCAGTTCTAAATTCCTATTTAAAAAGTACAAAGCCGAAAATAGCCAACGGGCGCAGGAATTTTAGATACTCAACAACAATTCTAAGAAAAAAAACAAGAAAAACCAGGCACCGCCTGACTCAAATTAATTTTTTATAAATTTTATTTATTTGTAACTAATAAGGACAATCATAATCGACATGACATTAGCTGTTCCCCATTGGACTAATCAAATAAACGTTCAATATTGTTAGTGTAAGAGCAGTACAGTAATAACGCACTAATATAATTTTTTCAGACATTTAACATGATTAATTCAGAAACAGTGCTCAAACTGACGATATAATCCTACAAAAATACAACCATAATATGCGAACCGACATACAATAACACGCTAAAACACCGGCAAACTTTCAGAAGCAAAAATTTTCGGCTTCCGTAACAAGCTTAACGTAAACTACTTGCAGTACAGTGGAGCTAAGAGAAACGCAAATTTAGGCAGGCAAACATATCGGCAGGCACATATTTTTCGATACATATCGGCGGGAATATTTTATTCAATATAATTTTTACTATAATACCAACTGATAGTTTAAGTAACCTACGAAACATACTAGCTTCCGAAATTAATTTCGTTACATATCGGTAGAGAATTAAAAGTATGCTGGTGTTAAAAGTATCTGATCAGCTATTACGAACAATTTTTCTGTACATTTCTATTTCTATTTTAAGCATTATTTATGCTCGCAAATTTCTCTGACTGACGAGATTTCTAACAAAATCGCTAGCAAAACGTTCATCAAGTTAAAGTCGATACATATCGGTCCCATACAGAGCAATAAAGTAATTAGTGCCGGCAGGCAGGTCTACATGCGGAAGACGCCGAAACGAGTTGCCTCGGCTGGCGCGTTGGCCGCCGCAGACAGAGCCAGGGCCAGCACAGAGCGGGTCCGCTGAGGATCCAGGATGCCGTCGTCCCAGAGTCTGGCTGAGCTGTAGTAGGGGTGGCCCTCCTGCTCGTACTTGGCGAGCACCGGCTCTTTCAGGGCTCTGCAATGCGTTTGAAATGCATGAACGGTGAGCATGTGATACGTGAGCATTAGGGGATGCGTGAGCAGCATGGGATGCGTGAACAGCATGGGATCCGTGAACAGCATGGGATCCGTGAACAGCATGGGATACGTGAACAGCGTGGGAGACGTGAACAGCATGGGAGACGTGAACAGCATGGGAGACGTGAACAGCATGAGATACGTGAACAGCATGGGATCCGTGAACAGCATGGGAGACGTGAACAGCATGGGATCCGTGAACAGCATAGGAGACGTGAACAGCACGGGATACGTGAACAGCATGGGATACGTGAACAGCATGGGATACGTGAACAGCATGTGATACGTGAACAGCGTGAAGGACGTGAACAGCATGGGATACGTGAACAGCACGGGATACGTGAACAGCATGGGAGACGTGAACAGCATGGGATACGCGAACAGCATGTGATACGTGAACAGCGTGAAGGACGTGAACAGCATGTGATACGTGAACAGCGTGAAGGACGTGAACAGCATGTGATACGTGAACAGCGTGAAGGACGTGAACAGCATGTGATACGTGAACAGCGTGAAGGACGTGAACAGCATGTGATACGTGAACAGCACGGGATACGTGAACAGCATGGGATACGTGAACAGCGTGGCAGACGTGAACAGCATGGGAGACGTGAACAGCATGGGAGTCGTGAACAGCATGGGATACGTGAACAGCATGGGAGACGTGAACAGCATGGGAGTCGTGAACAGCATGGGAGACGTGAACAGCATGGGATACGTGAACAGCGTGAAGGACGTGAACAGCATGGGAGACGTGAACAGCATGGGAGACGTGAACAGCGTGAAGGACGTGAACAGCATGGGATGCGTTTACAGCATGGGATACGTGAACAGTCATAGATCAGAGCGCCACACAATAAAAATCAATCTAGAAAGCGCACCTGGACTCGGCCTCGGTCCAGTCGCGGCCCTCCCGCAGTCGCTGCTCCCGCTGAATCTGGTCCAGCACGTTGGCTGCCTGCTCGCCGCCCATGACGCTGATGCGCGAGTTGGGCCACATGAACAGGAAGCGCGGCTCGTAGGCCCGGCCGCACATGCCGTAGTTGCCCGCGCCGTAGCTGCCGCCGACAATCAGGGTGAGCTTGGGCACGCGGGCGCAGGCCACCGCCGTGACCAGCTTGGCGCCGTGCTTGGCGATGCCGCCGGCTTCGGCCTCCCGGCCGACCATGAAGCCCGTGATGTTCTGCAGGAATAGCAGCGGGATGCCGCGCTGGCAGCACAGCTGGATGAAGTGGGCGCCCTGCAGAGCGGGTGGGTTTAGCGGCGACCAGTTACGAGAGTAGCAAAAAGTACATTTAGCAGAATGCAAAGTACAAATAAAGGAACATTGAATGCCCATGAGAACACAGTCCCGAAAACCCCTAAGACACGCAATACCCTCTAAGACACGTCATACCCCTCTAAGACACGCAATACCCCTCTAAGACACGCAATACCCTCTAAGAAACGCAATACCCCTCTAAGACACGCAATACCCCTCTAAGACACGCAATACCCCTCTTAGACACGCAATACCCCTCTAAGACACGCAATACCCCTCTAAGACACGCAATACCCCTCTAAGACACGCAATACCCCTCTAAGACACGCAATACCCCTCTAAGACACGCAATACCCCTCTTAGACACGCAATACCCCTCTTAGACACGCAATACCCCTCTTAGACACGCAATACCCCTCTAAGACACGCAATACCCCTCTAAGACACGCAATACCCCTCTAAGACACACAATACCCCTCTAAGACACGCAATACCCCTCTAAGACACGCAATACCCCTCTAAGACACGCAATACCCCTTTAAGACACGCAACACCCCTCTTAGACACGCAATACCCCTCAGAACACAAACAGACCACCCCACCTTGATGGCGGACTCGGCAAACAGCACCCCGTTGTTGCCAATAATGCCAACAGTGCGGCCGTGAATGCTGGCGAAGCAGCAGACCAGGGTGTCGCCGTACAGGGCTTTGAATTCGTCCAGCTCGCTGCCGTCCACAATTCTGGCGATCACCTCCCGGCTGAGGTTGATGGCGGCGGGAAATCAAAGCAGCAATAAGTGAAAGTTGGCCAACTAAAAGAAGCAACTGACTGAAAGACAAGCGGCGCAACTCACATATCGAAATTGCGTTTCAAATTGCCCCCGACAATCCCGTAGATCTCGTCCGCCGGGTAGAGCGGCTCGCTGAACCCCCGCGGCGTAGCCGCCTGCTGCCGGTTAAGCCGGGCCACAATCCGCCTGGCCAGGTGCAGCGCGTGCTCGTCGTCCTGGGCGTAGTGGTCCGTGACGCCGGACTGGCGGCAGTGCAGATCGGCGCCGCCAAGCGCCTCGGCTGAGACCTCCTCGCCTGTGGCGGCCTTCACCTGGAGATTGATTGCATCGGGGCGAGTCTCAATGAGATTTGATAGGGGCGAGTCTCAATGAGATTGGATCAGGGCGAGTCTCAATGAGATTTGATAGGGGCGAGTCTCAATGAGATTGGATCAGGGCGAGTCTCAATGAGATTGGATTAAGGCGAGTCTCAATGAGATTGGATCAGGGCGAGTCTCAATGAGATTTGATAGGGGCGAGTCTCAATGAGATTGGATCGGGGCGAGTCTCAATGAGATTGGATTAAGGTGAGTCTCAATGAGATTGGATTAAGGTGAGTCTCAATGAGATTGGATCGGGGCGAGTCTCAATGAGATTTGATAGGGGCGAGTCTCAATGAGATTGGATTAAGGTGAGTCTCAATGAGATTTGATAGGGGCGAGTCTCAATGAGATTGGATCAGGGCGAGTCTCAATGAGATTGGATCAGGGCAAGTCTCAATGAGATTGGATCAGGGCGAGTCTCAATGAGATTTGATAGGGGCGAGTCTCAATGAGATTGGATTAAGGTGAGTCTCAATGAGATTTGATCAGGGCGAGTCTCAATGAGATTGGATAGGGGCGAGTCTCATTGAGATTGGATCAGGGCGAGTCTCAATGAGATTTGATAGGGGCGAGTCTCAATGAGATTGGATTAAGGTGAGTCTCAATGAGATTTGATAGGGGCGAGTCTCAATGAGATTGGATCAGGGCGAGTCTCAATGAGATTGGATCAGGGCGAGTCTCAATGAGATTGGATCAGGGCGAGTCTCAATGAGATTTGATAGGGGCGAGTCTCAATGAGATTGGATCGGGGCGAGTCTCAATGAGATTGGATCAGGGCGAGTCTCAATGAGATTGGATTAAGGTGAGTCTCAATGAGATTGGATAGGGGCGAGTCTCAATGAGATTGGATCAGGGCGAGTCTCAATGAGATTGGATTAAGGTGAGTCTCAATGAGATTGGATCGGGGCGAGTCTCAATGAGATTGGATCAGGGCGAGTCTCAATGAGATTGGATCAGGGCGAGTCTCAATGAGATTGGATCAGGGCGAGTCTCAATTAGATTCGATAGGGGCGAGTCTCATTGAGATTGGATCAGGGCGAGTCTCAATGAGATTTGATAGGGGCGAGTCTCCATGAGATTGGATCAGGGCGAGTCTCAATGAGATTGGATCAGGGCGAGTCTCAATGAGATTTGATAGGGGTGAGTCTCAATGAGATTGGATCAGGGCGAGTCTCAATGAGATTGGATCAGGGCGAGTCTCAATGAGATTTGATAGGGGCGAGTCTCAATGAGATTGGATTAAGGTGAGTGTCGATGAGATTGGATTAAGGTGAGTCTCAATGAGATTGGATCGGGGCGAGTCTCAATGAGATTGGATCGGGGCGAGTCTCAATGAGATTGGATCGGGGCGAGTCTCAATGAGATTGGATCGGGGCGAGTCTCAATGAGATTGGATCAGGGCGAGTCTCAATGAGATTGGATCGGGGCGAGTCTCAATGAGATTTGATAGGGGCGAGTCTCAATGAGATTGGATTAAGGTGAGTCTCAATGAGATTTGATAGGGGCGAGTCTCAATGAGATTGGATCAGGGCGAGTCTCAATGAGATTTTATAGGGGCGAGTCTCATTGAGATTGGATCAGGGCGAGTTTCAATGAGATTGGATCAAGGTGAGTCTCGATGAGATTGGATTAAGGCGAGTCTCGATGAGATTGGATTAAGGCGAGTCTCAATGAGATTGGATCAGGGCGAGTCTCAATGAGATTGGATCGGGGCGAGTCTCAATGAGATTTGATAGGGGCGAGTCTCAATGAGATTGGATTAAGGTGAGTCTCAATGAGATTTGATAGGGGCGAGTCTCAATGAGATTGGATCAGGGCGAGTCTCAATGAGATTTTATAGGGGCGAGTCTCATTGAGATTGGATCAGGGCGAGTTTCAATGAGATTGGATCAAGGTGAGTCTCGATGAGATTGGATTAAGGCGAGTCTCGATGAGATTGGATTAAGGCGAGTCTCAATGAGATTGGATCAAGGTGAGTCTCAATGAGATTTGATAGGGGCGAGTCTCAATGAGATTGGATCGGGGCGAGTCTCAGTGAGATTGAGTTGGGGCGTGTCCCACTGAGATTTGATAGGGGCGAGTCTCAATGAGATTGGATCAGGGCGAGTCTCAATGAGATTTGATAGGGGCGAGTCTCAATGAGATTGGATCAGGGCGAGTTTCAATGAGATTGGATCAAGGTGAGTCTCGATGAGATTGGATTAAGGCGAGTCTCGATGAGATTGGATTAAGGCGAGTCTCAATGAGATTGGATCAAGGTGAGTCTCGATGAGATTGGATTAAGGCGAGTCTCAGTGAGATTGGATCGGTCTAACCCAAGAGTGGAATCTTATTCTGAGTAAAATTACAGACGATTCTCACTGAAATTAGAGGCAATTCTCCGCTAGATTGGAAATCCCTTATTTAAGATTAAAAAATCATAAAAATAAGCGAATTCGCAATTTTTCCTTACTAGAGGCGGCCCGCCAAGAAAGATGGTGCCCTGCTTCCGCACAATGACGCTCTCATCGGCCATGGCTGGCACATAGGCGCCCCCTGCTGTGCAGGAGCCGAGCACAACGGCCACCTGGGGAATGTTCTGACTGGACAGGGTGGCCTGGTTGTAAAAGATGCGGCCAAAGTGGTCCCGATCGGGGAAGACCGAGTCCTGTCGGGGCAGATTGGCACCGCCGGAGTCCACTGCCAGCGGTTGGGAGATGGGATTTCGAGTCAAGGATTTTAGCACTAAAATCATAGTCAAAGCGGACCGTAAGTGAGGGTTGTGGGGTAACCGGAAGTGAGGTTTTTGGGGTGACTGGAAATGAAGTTTGTGGCGTAACCGGAAGTGAGGATTGTGGCGTGACCGGAAATGAGTTTTTTGGCGTGACCGTAAGTGAGGATTGTGGCATGACCGGAAATGAGTTTTTTGGCGTGACCGTAAGTGAGGATTGTGGCATGACCGGAAATGAGTTTTTGGCGTGACCGGAAGTGAGGTTTGTGACTTGACCGGAAGTGAGGTTTGTGACTTGACCGGAAGTGAGGTTTGTGACTTGACCGGAAGTGAGGTTTGTGGCGTGACCGGAAGTGAGGTTTGTGACTTGACCGGAAGTGAGGTTTGTGACTTGACCGGAAGTGAGGTTTGTGACTTGACCGGAAGTGAGGTTTGTGGCGTGACCGGAAGTGAGGTTTGTGACTTGACCGGAAGTGAGGTTTGTGGCGTGACCGGAAGTGAGGTTTGTGACTTGACCGGAAGTGAGGTTTGTGGCGTGACCGGAAGTGAGGTTTGTGACTTGACCGGAAGTGAGGTTTGTGGCGTGACCGGAAGTGAGGTTTGTGACTTGACCGGAAGTGAGGTTTGTGACTTGACCGGAAGTGAGGTTTGTGACTTGACCGGAAGTGAGGTTTGTGGCGTGACCGGAAGTAAGGGTTGTTGAGTGACCGGAAGTGAGGTTTTTAGCGTCACCGGAAATGAGGGTGTGCCATGAATAAGCATCATAAGTACCCAATTGACGGAATTAATTATCGTAAAATAAAACAATATTTATTTTCTGCAACCATAGGCCAAACATAAAAGTAATATCTGCAACAAACCTAGATAAATACAAGGCAGGCAATTCTGACGCGCCACCTCCTGAGCTCGCAGGTGCTTTTTCACCGTGATTGGATAATAGGAGCCGCCCTTCACGGTCGGGTCGTTGGCAACAATGACGCATTCCACACTGAAAGTAGGGAGGATTGCCATTTCAAGACAGGGAAACTAACAATAACCCTAGGAGCACCTCTGTTTCTCAGCTTCGTGACCTTCAATTGCACTCACCCGCTGACCCGACCAATGCCAGTGATGATGCCGCCAGCCGGCACCTCCTCCTTGCCATAGAGCTCGTAGCCGGCCAGCTGGGACAGTTCCAGAAATGGCGAGCCCGGATCCAGCAGGTGGCCAATGCGGTCTCTGGGCAGCAGCTTGCCGCGGCCCAGGTGTCGCTCTCGAGCTTTCTCACCTCCGCCTGGCGCATTTGTTTAAAAAAAGTGGCAAGTTATGGAACTTCAAGGAATAACTATAATTAACAATAACCTAATAAATCAAATTATAAATCCATCTTACCCTTTAATATGTGTTGAATTTTAGATTCCAAGTCGGACACAAGCGACTTCATGTTGGCATAGTTGGTCTACAATTTGATGCATTCGATTGCAAGATGGAAAATGTAATTTTGCTAGATTGACAATATCATTATTACTAATGGGTAAATAACCAAAACATTTTATATTACATTTTTCTTATGCAGTATATTAAAAAATAACAAACATTAATTTAAAATAATAAGCAACAAAATAAACTAAAATTGATGAAACTTTTGTAGTTTAACCTAAAGAAAGATGCAATTTTTCTGTTTCTGCTATTATATTACCAGGTTCTGAGATAATCTCTGAGTCTAATGTACATAAAAGAACACAAGTATTAATGGATATTGTGCAATTTTTTTGTGTTGACAAGTTTAGAAATAGGTTTTGGTAATGCTAGTTACTTTCTTTTTGGGAATCTTTTTGTGGCTAATATTATAGTGAATTTTTGCATTCTAAAGTTGCATGTCTTAGCTTTTATAAATTGTATTTTCTTAAAATAAAAGAAGAGCCAATTCAGGTACAAATAGTTTTTACATAGGCCATAAGCCAACTGGATAACATCTGGATTGTCCCATTGCAGCCAAGGGTCATTTTAGTGGATAGTGTCTGGCACAAACTCAAAATATAGCTGGTGCACTGACATGCCAGCCATGGACCATCTGCAGTATTTCTGTGGTATCCACCTTATTTTTTCAACTTCTGTGGTCACCCAGACTCCCAAAGGCTCTTTTTGGGGGTTTATCACTGAACTAAACTGAATGACCTTTTTGGAATTGGCGCACTTGGCACACTTTCCTATGTGATCTGGCACATTTTTTGACTAATTGCTAAGGAGTCTGGCACTATTGGACCTTGGCTGCAATAGGGCTGAATTGCTATCAATACATTTAATTTTCATTTCAATGTTCAAAATAGTTTTATTAAAAATTGTTGTAAAAAGTAAACTTTAGTAAAAAATTGATAAATAACAAGCATGTTTATAATTCTAAGCTTAAGTCAAAGAGGCAATTATATTCTAAACAATTCAAATGAAACATAACCAAATTGGTAAGTATGGATACAATGAATGCATAACAGTATATATTAAAATTTGTAATAAGCTAGCTATTTATAAAGTATTCAATTTTTTATACACTCTGCGCCAAAAAAAAACAAATACCCTCTTGCCCTGTCTCAAGTTCTAAGCTTCAAGTGTGCATTGGGTTTTGTGGATAGGATGGGTAGGTGGTGGGGTGACTGGCCCTGATAATTTTCACTTCTCTTTTGTTTCTTCCCTCCTTCACTTTGCTATTTACTTTGTTAGTCATATGACCATGTGGTTGAAAATTTTTAGCAATGCTACTTTTCAAAAGGGGTATCTGTTTTTGGGCATAGAGTGTATTTTCTTATATAGGTTTTCCTGGTCAAGAAGCAGGATTGTTGAATCAACAGCCAAAATAGCAAGTTCAAGAACATAATGTCAAATAAGCTATCAAAATTGCAAGTTCAAGAGCATAATGTCAAATAAGCTATCAAAATAGCAAGTTCAAGAGCGACAATCTGACTTGTTTACATAATTGGCTGTGGCCACCCATTCATGATTTGAAAATGCAAATTCAAGAGCAGCACTGCAAGTTCAAGAGAAACATTGCAAGTTCAAGAGCAACAATGTATGTTTAAGCATTATGCTGCATGGCATCTTATTGCAGGAATATTGTAGCAAGACCTATGAATTTTCTTTGACTCTGCCTTTTCTTTGAATTATTGCCATCATTCATCAGCTGCTAGCTCTTCAAAAGCTTGCTGCGCATTTGTTTTTTGTCGCTGTTTCTGACCTCTGGCACATCTTCCAGCTTCTCAACAGTTATCAGCTATGCCATCAATGATGTGGCCAAGGTTTTTTGGCTAATTGCTGGCTTTTGGGGAAGCTGAAGATATACCAATATTTGTCTGATTCCAAGCTACACTGCCAGTAGCAAATAGTCCTCTGTTTTTGTAGGCAGAAACAGTACGGCACCTGTACTTAGGTGATATTGATATTCTCTGTCTTTGGTTTGAATGTTATCAAGCTACTCTAAACTTAATACTTAAAACATATGATAAATAATACTTAATAAATATGGGCGATTGATTGCACTATATATACTAGGCAGCATTTTTACAAAAATTGAGCAAAAACAAGCAAAGAAAAGCCTTTAACTCCATATCAATAGCACTCAAGGAAAAGCTTTGTTAGTCACGTGTCATTTGTGTGGGCTCCAAAGTATATTTCACTTAAACCTAGCCTAGCTTGCAGTAAATTTTTGTAGATGTTTTTAGGTAATTTAAGAAATTGAGCAGCATGAACTACATGATGTTTCATTGGAAGCCAGTGTTTCAAGTCATCAGAGGAAATTCATAGGTCTTCAGTGGTGCAACTAGGGGGGGGGAGCGGGAAGGAAGCCTTTCAGAGAAGGAGGAAAAATGCAGTAAGGGGGGACCAAGCGAGTTTTCACAAAAAAGCCATCCAGACCCAAACCGCCCCCCATCAAACCAAACTCATAGGGTCTGCCCCCCCCCTTCACAAAATTCTGGTTGCGCCACTGTAGGTCTTGCTACAATATTCCTGCAATAAGATGCCATGCAGCATGATGCTTAAACATACATTGTTGCTCTTGAACTTGCAATGTTTCTCTTGAACTTGCAGTGCTGCTCTTGAATTTGCATTTTCAAATCATGAATGGGTGGCCACAGCCAATTATGTAAACAAGTCAGATTGTCGCTCTTGAACTTGCTATTTTGATAGCTTATTTGACATTATGCTCTTGAACTTGCAATTTTGATAGCTTATTTGACATTATGTTCTTGAACTTGCTATTTTGGCTGTTGATTCAACAATCCTGCTTCTTGACCAGGAAAACCTATAATATAAATTCACTAATTTTACTAATTAACTTGTAAGGCAATAGTGCACTTTCATTCACGAAATTATTTTACATTTAAATTAAAAACTTTGAAACCAGAAAACAATAACAATGACAAAATTAGATGCTTTGAACAATTCTAACAATTCTGACTTGTCATTTTCGATTTTTTAAACTATTTTTTTCTATAGACAACTTTCATTTCAAGTAGCATTTGAGTGTGGCACAAAAAAGGCATGGCACAAATTTAATAAAAAAATAATTATAGAGCATCCCACACACGCTTAAGGATTTTGACCATAGACTAAGACTAAGGTATTTTTTTAGCTGTAAATTTGAAAGTTCGAAACCAGAATATATGCTAATGTATGCCTTAGTCTTAGCCACATCCAGGATTTTATGTGGCACCAACTATTTGGAGCAAACAGGGCTTTTGGAAACATGCTTTTCTGGATTCACTACTACTACAATGCCTAGTGACAAGCTTTGTATCCACCACTAGAACACAATGACAAGTTAGAATAGTTAGAATTGTTCAAAGCATCTATTTTTGTCATTGTTATTGTTTTCTAGTTTCAAAGTTTTAAATTTAACTAAAAAAAATTGTGAACAAAAGTGCACTATTTCCACTTGTATTTATTGTATCATATTAGTTTTAGGTATTTAATTTGCCTTTAATTATTGATATATGAGTAAAAATTTATTAACTTTTTCTAATGAAACTTTTATTTGCCTAAGAAATTTATCCTGACATGTCTGAATTTATTTTTATTATAAAAATTGCTCTATTTGCTTTATTTATTTTTTGCTCTTGTATTTTTTTCAATTGAATTAGTGTAACTAAAGGGTTACTATAGATTGGGCTTACAAAGTGTAGCAATAATTTGCTGAAAATGCTAAATTTAATTAATATATTTTCTAAAACATTAACAACTTAAGAAAAAAAGGCATAAATTCTAAGTTGCAGGATGATACCCAATAATTAATTAGCTAAATTTGCATAAAGCGAGATGACTAATAACGAAGGGCAATATAGGTAGGCCATTAAAAAATAGCAGACAACAGAAAATGTTTATAAAACATGTCAAGCTTGTAGTTTTAGAAAATATACCTTGTAAACTTCACTGCTTGTGTCCACGTTTGACTTAAATGCACACAGTAACCGAGTTGGTTGGCGAAAATTACAATGAAAAAATACCTTGCTAAAGCCTAGAGAATTCATAATTCTACCTCACAGAAAAGGGTGCAATCGAAATAATGAAAATGTTAGCTACTGCCTCCTTGGCTTTTATTTTGAATCAGAGGTTAACAGCTAAGGTTAAGGGCTAAGATTTTTTGGATGGGGCATTAGTTCAATTTGCCGCAGAAATGTTTCTTTGAAAATGCTCGATGATTTATGATTCAAATATGTACTACCTACTGACGAATTTAAGCAAATTTTCTTTACAAGAGTTATTTTGGCTGTCTGGTTCCTCAATCTAGGGGGGAGTAGTTGTCCTGTAGCTAAGCAGTCGAAAGACACCAAAGCTATTCAGATGATGGCGGTTGCTATATTGTCCCTTGAGTTTGCCGAATCTTAAACTTAAAGGCTCAATTCTTTAGTCGCTACTTTAGAGTACCGAGTTCCGAGTAGGCTGCCACTTATCCGTTATTAAATTTCGATGCCCACAAAAATTCAGATCTTTCCAAGGCAAATTTGGCTACGCAAAAGTCATGCTAATACAATTAAGAGTATTTCTTCACTCCAAATTTACTACTGCGATATGCCAGTAAGGCCAGTCTTACTTAAATTTTTTAATTCAGGGCTTAAAACCAAACCAAATGCAAAACCCCAACTTTCTCCAAACACTCGACTCCTTTCAAGTCGCGCTACATAGCGTACATTTATAGAAACTGAGGGAAACACGCATTTGCATTAAAAATCGCGTGGAAATGAAAATAACATTACATTATTTTAGAGAGAAGCATGCCTTATATGGGGGGAATATGCATGGAATCACCGTAGTTATTGCAGAAGAAACCTAGCTGAAGAAAAAAATAATAAAGCGCCGGATATAAAGCCCTCGGGACTTTGGCAGAAAAGCAGAACGCCGTGGCAAAACGTGGTCAAATAAATATTACTTCCAGGGAAATTTTTTATTAAAAAATTTAACTTCAATATAAAAAATTTTGAATTTTGAGTTTTGAATTTTGAGTTCAAGTGAATCTACGCAAAATTTTGCAATTTTTTGTACTTTTTTCAGCAAAGAGGTCCACACATTTCCACTAACGATCATTAGTGATTTATGCATAGGTATGTGTGCATTATGCAGTCGTGTCATTAGGGATCTACTGTAGTTTCGTCATTCTTCAGTGAAGTGTCAGATTCTTATTTTTTAGGTAAGAGTGGAGTTGCTCGCTTGACGGATAAAGTAAAGAAAAGTTAAAACAAACATTAAAGGTGTCTATTTTTGTAATTTATGCCGATAAATTTCGACCGCAAACGGTCATCCTCATGTATGCGAGCAAGGAATAACTGAAAGTCCTTTGTTTAGTTAAGATGTTCGCTTACCGATCCCCAAGTACCATGCAGTTCATGAGTTCATCATCAACCGTTTTTTCATATTTTCTATTTTTAAACCAATCCTGAGCAGAGTAAAACCGGCTAGTATCCTCAAAAATGCACGGCACACCTTTATAATAGGTCCCTAAATTCAAGTCTGGTGCTTCTGGGAGTGGCACAGTATGGTTCCTAAAAATCGGTATAGATGGACTGGTTGGTGGGGATCGGAAGTGAGACTTTCTTGTGTGCAAGGCGTAAACATCGGCTTCGGAGGTCAAATTTCAGAATTCCGGATACTATATAGCACAAAAAAATCTAGTCAGGTAACACCTCTTTCAAAGGTGGTGATGAGTCCCTTTTTCTCATGAAAAAGACAAAGTACATGTAATAATAAATGTAAAGTAGTGCGTACTTTCAGTACGCTAATAATTTAAATATTTTTTACTTCAGTAAGCATCTGACGCATCCGATTTTTTACCAAAATGTAATGATACGAAAAGCTGGTAAATGTATGCGAGGCGTTACCTTAATTTCTAGAGGCTATGAAATAATGAATTTATTCAAACAAGTACGTATCAGATCATCACAATCATAACATTTAATGGCAAGCTTCTAAGAATTTACCCACGACTTTTAACTAAAAAACTGCTTGCTAAACTCCCTTCTAAATTTATGGCACAGGCAGACAAAGTCTCCCCACTAAATTTGTTAAATCGACAAATTGATAACGCGGCAGTTCGAACGACAGTAAATCGCGAAAAACGGAGTCCTCTAAAAGATTTTTTCTGTCCTCTGACCTCACTCAGAATTGAAAACCCCTTGGTCCGCATTGTCTGTCTACAAATAAGTAGCTCTTGTCATAGTTATCTTTAAAATATGATGATGCTTGGTGGCAACTCGCTTTTCCCTGCAGTGAATGGCGCGCCAGACTTTGGACAACGCCCTTTTGGTAGGTAGTTCCGCAGCAAGTTTCACATTTATCGAACTTATTATTCGCTTTAAATCTTTTTAGCCTAGCTACTAAGCTACATAATTTTTTACACCTATTTATCGCTGTTTTATTTTCATAGTCATTCTTACTTAAAACGAATCTTGTCTTTGATTAGTGACTTAAATACTAATTCATAATTGAATAATAATTACTGTTATCATTACTAATACTATTAAAGTAAAAGTGAATTAAATACATTTTTCATGAATAAAAGTGGTAATAACTTCAGCCACAGCAAAAATAAAGTTATTTAAGGTTGAATTCTATGCCATTTTATAGATAGATTTTACTTGCTTTGGCTACAGGCAAGAATGGTGACAAACAAAAATGGCGACAACTGATGTCTCAAATGGCACAGGCTTCCCAAAGCAATAGAAGTATTTTAATATTTGGTCCCACGCTTTTATAGTATGCATACTTATTGCTATGTTTTTTAATTGTTTCAAATTAAAACTCTTTGTTATAGCAGTAAAAATCAGCAAACACTAGGCCTAGGCCTAATTTTTTCAACTTCAACAATAAATGAGTACAAAATATTATTATTCATTTTTACAGTTAACAATTCCATTTTTTAAACAAAATTGAATTTTTTGGACACAAATATGTATCACAAAGGTAAAAGTAGAACTAAAATATAGCTAGAAAAGGATTGCAGCAAATATTAAAAATGCATGCATGACCTATGCCCTACATATCTATTTGCACTACTAACAGTAGAAATGAGAGAATTCCAGTCAAAAAACCCAGGTTTGATCGTTGAAGTTAAAAAATAAGTGTTCATTAGTTTCTACTGCTTTAACAAAAAGTTTAAATTTAAAACAATTAAAAAAACACAGTCCATAAGTACCTCTATCAAAGTTTAAAATCAAATATTAAAATACTTCTATTGCATTTTAGAAGCCTGTCGCTGTTTTAGACATCAGTTTTTGCTGTTTTGCTGTTGCCATTTTTGTCATTGTCGCCATTCTTGTTTGTTGCCATTCTTGCTAGCACCCCTTGCTTTAGACTTGGATACCAATATCAAAATTATCTATTTCTACTTATTAATATTTTCAATGTTTAGATATTCACAATGATTTAGTTTTCCTTGTGTAGCATTAGCATAGCAGTTCCTTTGCATAGCAATAGCATTGTCTAGGCTAATCTGCCTGGCATAACTATTATAATGCATTTGTTTAAATTGAGATTTAACCATGAACCAAATAACCAATGTCCTTAGTCTTTAGTCTATGGTTAAGTAGCTATCTATGGCTATGCTATCATAATTACTATGCAAAAAATAAGATAGAAGATAATATTACAAGGAAAATTAAAATTACTACTTTTATTAATAATTATATATGCCCAACCTCAAAATTTTACCTATCTAATGCAACTTAGTTTTAGGAAAAATTTCAACTTATCTCCCCAATTTTGCAAATTATATTGCCAATTTTGCAACTTGCATTGCCAATTTTGTAATTTACTTGGCTAGCAGCCATTTAATGCATTTAGTTTAGATGGGTATTAGGCATATATATATTGATAGTTTGCATTTGTGGTAAATATGGTATTCCCCATCCCTAGGAGCTTATAATGGTGTTACAGTTTATTCATAATATTTCCTGGAAGTAATAGCTAGTTTTTTATGTATTTCCATGCATTTTTCTTAATAGGATATATTGTATATTGCTATAAATTACTATATAACAATGCTTAATGTATATGATACACCATATTGCTATATTGTATATTTTTTATAATTTATAGTTAATTGGATATATGCTTCTAAATATCTTAATATCAAAAGGATCTAGTTCTTTTTTATTTCTAGGTATTATTCTTTACATGCTTCTTAGTAATCAACCAATGTCTAATTTTTGAGACAAGGCTTAATTCATCTAAAAAATTAAGTAATAACTATTAACAAAGTGCAACTACTTAAAAATTGTTGATTCATTTTTGTATATTCATGCCAGAACATTTAGATTTGTTAAAATCACAGATATTTTTCTATAGTAATTTTCTGTATAGTTACAGTATCAGAAGTAATTAAAATACAATTATTCATGTTAAAAATATTCTCAGTATTACAAAAATTATGTGCAGAAAAACAGTGGCAAATTTCAAATATCGCATACTAGCATAAATAAGGCTTACAATTTCTGCATAAAATAAAATGCCACACTAAATATTTATCCTTTAATGAGTCTATGGGTAACATAAAATACTTTTTGTTTCATGAGTATAAAATAGAATGCATCTTAGAAACAATTATGCAATTACTATATACTTGTGCTTTTTGTTTCTTGTAATATTTAAATGAAATATGGTTAAATCTTTTTAAAGTGTTATTCTAGAGCATGCAATTCTGCTAAAATATATTTGTAAAAATTATTTTTGCAATTTTTTTTAAACTTGTCATCAAACTGTTATGTCCTAAAATAATTTTGTAAAGATTTTTTCCTAATTGAAAAGAAAAAATGTTAGCAGTAAGCTCCTTCTGTTTTTAAAGATGTAACTTAACAATCACAGCTGGAGTCTAAGTCCATGTACCTGTAAGCTGATTAAGACCAATGATTTATTTATCTCCACCCACGCACTCCCCGCCTAGTGCCGAGTGCTCAGACTCCCCTGATGCTGCCAGGCGGTGCCAGTGGCGGCCCCTTAAGCCTGATGGGTCCCCTGCAGCACCAGCTCCCGCCGCAGCCGCCATCCTCCGGAGCCGGCAGCGTACACAGCGCCGGAGCTGGCGGCGGCGGCAGCGGTGGCAACGGCCCGCTGACGTCGGGCTCGTCGGGCGGCGGTTCCGGCTTCGGCGGCGGAGGAGGCGGCGCCGGCGCTGGCGGCAGCGACTCTGGCGAACCGTCGCCGCCGTCCATCATCTTCCAGCCGCCTGTGCGACCCGGCCGCGGCATGGAAGGCCGGCACATCGGCCTGCGGGCCAACCACTTCGAAATTAAGCTGCCCAAGGGCTTCCTGCACCACTACGACGTGACCATCACGCCGGAGAAGTGTCCCCGTAGAATCAATCGCGAAATTGTCGACATCATGGTGAACTCGATGCACCATCAGAAGTTCTTTTTTAACCAGCGCCCCGTGTTCGACGGTCGCAAGAACCTGTACACCAGGGACCCGCTGCCCTTTGGCAGCGACCGGCTCGAGCTGGAGGTCACCCTGCCTGGCGAGGGCAGCAAGGACCGCGTGTTTAAGGTCTGTTTCTGTGCCTATAGATTAGCAATCCACTCTGTTCCTTCACCCACGGGCTATAGATTAGCAATCCACTCTGTTCCTTCACCCACGGGCTATAGATTAGCAATCCACTCTGTTCCTTCACCCACGGCTATAGATTAGCAATCCAGTCTGTTCCTTCCCCCACGGGCTATAAATTAGCAATCCAGTCTGTTCCTTCCCCCACGGGCTATAAATTAGCAATCCAGTCTGTTCCTTCCCCCACGGGCTATAAATTAGCAATCCACTTTGTTCCTTCACCCACGGGCTATAGATTAGCAATCCAGTCTGTTCCTTCACCGAAGCAATGTAGCTTAAAGTCTATTTTTTCTCCTTCGCAACTTCATCCAGGTGCTGCTGAAGTACCTCGGCGAAGTGTCGCTATTCGCGCTGGAGGAGGCCCTCGAGGGCCGCCGTCAAAACATCCCGGCCGACGCGGTGAACGCCCTAGACGTAGTGATGCGGCACCTGCCCAGCCTCCAGTACACCCCGGTTGGCCGCTCGTTCTTTCAGCCGCCCGAGATGAACGACCACCCGCTGGGCAGCGGTCGCGAAGTCTGGTTCGGCTTCCACCAGAGCGTCCGGCCCAGCCACTGGAAGATGATGCTCAACATTGACGTGTCGGCCACGGCCTTCTACAAGGCCCAGACTGTGTGCGAGTTCCTGTGCGACGTGCTGGAGATTCAGGTGCGGATTGAACTTTCCAAATCAGCTACTTACAGTAGTATTTTTCAGATTTGTGCAGACCTCACCTCTTTCTTCCCGGACAGATGGGAGATCTGGAGGAGTACAGCAAGAAGCCGCTGAGCGATTGCAACCGGGTGAAGTTCACCAAGGAGATCAAGGGCCTGAAGATTGAGATCACGCATTGCGGCCAGATGCGCCGCAAGTACCGCGTGTGCAACGTCACAAGGCGGTCGGCCAGCACCCAGAGCTTCCCGCTGCAGATGGAGAATGGCCAGACTGTGGAGTGCACCGTGGCCAAGTACTTTGCCGAGCGGTACAAAATGAAACTGCGCTACCCAATGCTGCCCTGTCTGCAGGTGAGGCTGCGACTTTCTTGTCCGAGAGGAAGAATCACCATTAGAATCATTTAAGTTCGAAAACAGTGCAAATCGCCCCTAGAATCATTCGGATTCGAACAGTGAGAATCGCCCCTAGAATCATTCGGATTCGAACAGTGAGAATCGCCCCTAGAATCATTCGGATTCGAACAGTGAGAATCGCCCCTAGAATCATTCGGATTCGAACAGTGAGAATCGCCCCTAGAATCATTCGGATTCGAACAGTGAGAATCGCCCCTAGAATCATTCGGATTCGAACAGTGAGAATCGCCCCTAGAATCATTCGGATTCGAACAGTGAGAATCGCCCCTAGAATCATTCGGATTCGAACAGTGAGAATCGCCCCTAGAATTATTCGGATTCGAACAGTGAGAATCGCCCCTAGAATCATTCGGATTCGAACAGTGAGAATCGCCCCTAGAATCATTCGGATTCGAACAGTGAGAATCGCCCCTAGAATCATTCGGATTCGAACAGTGAGAGTCGCCCCTAGGATCATTTTGAGAATCGCCCCTAGAATCATTCGAATTCGAACAGTGAGAATCGCCCCTAGGATCATTTTGAGAATCGCCCCTAGAATCATTCGGATTCGAACAGTGAGAATCGCCCCTAGGATCATTTTGAGAATCGCCCCTAGAATCATTCGGATTCGAACAGTGAGAATCTCCCCTAGAATCATTCGGATTCGAACAGTGAGAATCGCCCCTAGGATCATTTTGAGAATCGCCCCTAGGATCATTTGGAGAATCGCCTCCCCTCAATAGAATCATTCGCGTCCAACAGTGAGATTCGTCCAAATATAATGGTTCGAGTTAAAAAAGTAAAAGTCGCCTGCCCCCTAAAATCATTTGTTTGTCAGTAATAATCGCCCATTTTAGATTCGTGCTTAGTGGATAAACGCTACAAGTATTAATCAATGCCCCCTACACAACAGGTGGGCCTAGAGAACAAGCACACGTACCTGCCGCTAGAGGTGTGCAACATAGTCAGCGGCCAGCGCTGCATCAAGAAGCTGACGGACTCGCAGACGTCCACCATGATCAAGGCCACGGCCAGGTCGGCCCCGGATCGGGAGCGCGAGATCAACAACCTGGTGCGCAAGGCCAACTTCAGCCACGACAGCCACCTGCAGACCTTCGGCATTCAGGTGTGCAGATTGTGAAGCAACTGCTGTAAAGCAAATAGGAGTTTTTGAGTAGAAATTTAGGGAGCTTCGAAGCTAATTGAAGCAGTGTTCTGAGACTTAATGAGTCTGAATTTCTAAACTTTGAGAATTGAGAATTCCGAATTGAGAGTTAGGATTCCCATAAGAGAGTCAGGATTCCCATAGCAGAGTCAGGATTCCCATAAGAGAGTCAGGATTCCCATAGGAGAGTCAGGATTCCTAATGGAGAGTCAGGATTCCCAATGGAGAGTCAGGATTCCTAATGGAGAGTCAGGATTCCCAATGGAGAGTCAGGATTCCCATAGGAGAGTCAGGATTCCCATAGCAGAGTCAGGATTCCCATAAGAGAGTCAGGATTCCCATAGGAGAGTCAGGATTCCTAATGGAGAGTCAGGATTCCTAATGGAGAGTCAGGATTCCTAATGGAGAGTCAGGATTCCCATAAGAGAGTCAGGATTCCCAAAGCAGAGTCAGGATTCCCAATGGAGAGTCAGGATTCCTAATGGAGAGTCAGGATTCCCAATGGAGAGTCAGGATTCCCAATGGAGAGTCAGGATTCCCAATGGAGAGTCAGGATTCCCATAGGAGAGTCAGGATTCCCATAGGAGAGTCAGGTTTCCCAATGGAGAGTCAGGATTCCCAATGGAGAGTCAGGATTCCCAATGGAGAGTCAGGATTCCCAATGGAGAGTCAGGATTCTCAATGGAGAGTTAGGATTCCCAAAATGGAGTCAGGATTCCCATAAGAGAGTCAGGATTCCCAATGGAGAGTCAGGATTCCTATAGGAGAGTAAGGATTCCCAATGAAGAGTGAAATTAGACAGAGCCAGCCGCGGCCCGCAGGTGCAAACCCGCATGGCGGAGATCGGCGGCCGCGTCCTGCCGGCCCCCAAGATTCAGTACGGTGGGCGCACCAAGGCGCAGGCGCTGCCCCAGCAGGGCGTGTGGGACATGCGCGGCAAGCAGTTCTTCGCCGGCATCGAGATCAAAGTCTGGGCCATCGCCTGCTTCGCGCCCCAGCGCACGGTGCGCGAGGACTCGCTGAGGCAGTTCACCCAGCAGCTGCAGAAGATCAGCCAGGACGCCGGCATGGCCATCACCGGGCAGCCCTGCTTCTGCAAGTACGCCAACGGCCAGGACCAGGTGGAGCCGATGTTCCGCTACCTAAAGAACACCTTCCAGGGCCTGCAGCTCATTGTGGTGGTGCTGCCTGGCAAGACTCCGGTGAGTGCAATGCGGATGTACTTTAGGAAGTTAGTTTTTAATGGATTTAAAACAAGTTTGTTAAATATCGACTATATACGCGAAAAGCTCGTTTAGAGAAGATTAATAAGTTCATTCAGTGCAGTTTCTGTAGGTCGTTTATTTTGAAATTCTCAAGGTCGTTTATTTGGATATTCTCAAGGTCGTTTATTTGGAGATTCTCAAGATCGTTTATTTGGAGATTCTCAAGATCGTTTATTTGGAGATTCTCAAGGTCGTTTATTTGGAGATTCTCAAGATCGTTTATATGGAGATTCTCAAGGTCGTTTATTTGGAGATTCTCAAGGTCGTTTATTTAGAGATTCTCAGGATCGTTTATTTGGAGATTCTCAAGGTCGTTTATTTGGAGATTCTCAAGGTCGTTTATTTTGAGATACTCAAGGTCATTTATTTGGAGATGCTCAAGGTCGTTTATTTGGAGATGCTCAAGGTCATTTATTTGGAGATCCTCAAGGTCATTTATTTGGAGATGCTCAAGGTCGTTTATTTGGAGATCCTCAAGGTCGTTTATTTGGAGATCCTCAAGGTCGTTTATTGGGGCATTCTGATGGTCGTTTAGTGGAGATTCTCGGGATATTTTAGCGGAGATTCTCAAAGTTTTTCCCGTTGCCACGCGGCCAGGTGTACGCGGAGGTGAAGCGCGTCGGCGACATCCTGTTCGGCCTGGCCACCCAGTGCGTACAGGCCAAGAACGTCGTCAAGACCTCGCCGCAGACGCTCAGCAATTTGTGCTTGAAGATCAACGTCAAACTCGGAGGCATCAACTCCATCCTGGTACCCGGCGTCCGTCCCGGCGTCTTCCGCGAGCCCGTCATCTTCATGGGCGGCGACGTGACCCACCCGCCCGCCGGCGACCGCTCCAAGCCGTCCATCGCCGCCGTGGTGGCCAGCATGGACGCCCACCCCAGCCGGTACGCCGCCACCGTGCGAGTTCAGGGCCATCGCGAAGAGAAAATCACCGAGCTGAGCGCCATGGTTCGCGAACTGCTGCTGCACTTTTATCGCAGTACCCGCTTCAAGCCTACGAGGATTGTGTACTACCGGGACGGGGTTAGCGAGGGACAGTTCCAGGTGAGAATTTGCGCGCTTTGGTTTTGGCTTGTTGTGCGGTAGGCAGGTTCCTTCAGTGCTAAATTAAATCTGGGAAATTTATCCAGACTGCTCACTTGACACCCTAGTGTGCCATCCTGGATTCATTCCCTAGATGCCCAGTGACATCCTGGATTCATTCCCTAGATGCCCAGGGACATCCTGGATTCACTCCCTAGGTGCACAGTGACATCCTGGATTCACTCCCTAGGTGCCCAGTGACATCCTGGATTCATTCTCTCGTTCCCTCGATCCGTAATGACATCCGTGATGCAGCCTCCAGCCTCAATTTTCTGATCCCGCACCCGCAGACTGTTCAGTCGCACGAACTGCGTGCCATCCGTGAGGCCTGCACCCGGCTGGAGGTCGGCTACCAGCCCGGCATCACCTTCGTTGTGGTGCAGAAGCGCCACCACACCCGACTGTTCTGCGCCGACTCCAAAGACCGGATGGGCCGCAGCGGCAACATTCCCGCCGGGACAACCGTCGATCAGACGATCACGCATCCCACTGAGTTCGATTTCTACCTGTGCAGCCACGCCGGCATTCAGGTAAGACGGCCTGCCGTCTCCTGTATTAATCACTCTGTATTATCCCAATCGTCCCGTCCCTTGGATACCTCACCTGAGAATATTTGCTTAGCGACCCATCCTCAGAATCCCCCCTTAGATGCCCCTCCTCAGAATCGCCTCCCTTAGATACCTCACCTGAGAATCGTCTCCCTTAGATACCCCACCTGAGAATCTTAGCTTAGATACCCCACCTGAGAATCGCCTCCCTTAGATGCCCCACCTGAGAATATTTGCTTAGCTACCCCATCTGAGAGTCGCCCCCTTAGATACCCCTCCTCAAAATCGCCCCTTAGAATCGCCTCCTTAGATACCTCACCTGAGAATCGCCTCCCTTAGATACCCCACCTGAGAATCTTAGCTTAGATACCCCATCTGAAAGTCGCCCCCTTAGATAGCCCACCTGAGAGTCGCCCCCTTAGATACCCCACCTGAGAGTCGCACCCTTAGATACCCCACCTGAGAATCGCCTCCCTTAGATGCCCCACCTGAGAATATTTGCTTAGCTACCCCATCTGAGAGTCGCCCCCTTAGATACCCCTCCTCAAAATCGCCCCTTAGAATCGCCCCCTTAGATGCCCCTCCTCAGAATCGCCCCCTAGATACCCCTCCTCAGAATCACCCCCTTAGATACCCCTCCTCAGAATCGCCCCCTTAGATACCCCACCTGAGAATCGCCCCCTTAGATACCCCACCTGAGAATCTTAGCTTAGATACCCCACCTGAGAATCGCCTCCCTTAGATGCCCCACCTGAGAATATTTGCTTAGCTACCCCATCTGAGAGTCGCCCCCTTAGATACCCCTCCTCAAAATCGCCCCTTAGAATCGCCTCCTTAGATACCTCACCTGAGAATCGCCTCCCTTAGATACCCCACCTGAGAATCTTAGCTTAGATACCCCATCTGAAAGTCGCCCCCTTAGATAGCCCACCTGAGAGTCGCCCCCTTAGATACCCCACCTGAGAGTCGCCCCCTTAGATACCCCACCTGAGAGTCGCCCCCTTAGATACCCCACCTGAGAATCGCCTCCCTTAGATGCCCCACCTGAGAATATTTGCTTAGCTACCCCATCTGAGAGTCGCCCCCTTAGATACCCCTCCTCAAAATCGCCCCTTATAATCGCCTCCTTAGATACCCCTCCTCAGAATCGCCCCCTTAGATACCCCTCCTTAGAATCGCCCCCTTAGATACCCCTCCTCAGAATCGCCCCCTTAGATACCCCTCCTTAGAATCGCCCCCTTAGATACCCCTCCTCAGAATCGCCCCCTTAGACACCCCTCCTTAGAATCGCCCCCTTAGATGCCCCTCCTCAGAATCGCCCCCTTAGATACCCCTCCTCAGAATCACCCCCTTAGATACCCCTCCTCAGAATCGCCCCCTTAGATACCCCACCTGAGAATCGCCCCCTTAGATACCCCTCCTCAGAATCGCCCCTTAGATACCCCACCTGAGAATCGCCCCCTTAGATACTCCTCCTCAGAATCGCCCCCTTAGATACCCCACCTGAGAATCGCCCCCTTAGATACCCCTCCTCAGAATCGCCCCCTTAGATACCCCTCCTTAGAATCGCCCCCTTAGATACCCCTCCTCAGAATCGCCCCCTTAGATACCCCACCTGAGAGTCGCCCCCTTAGATACCCCACCTGAGAATCGCCTCCCTTAGATGCCCCACCTGAGAATATTTGCTTAGCTACCCCATCTGAGAGTCGCCCCCTTAGATACCCCTCCTCAAAATCGCCCCTTAGAATCGCCTACTTAGATACCCCTCCTCAGAATCGCCTCCCTTAGATACCCCACCTGAGAATCTTAGCTTACATACCCCATCTGAAAGTCGCCCCCTTAGATAGCCCACCTGAGAGTCGCCCCCTTAGATACCCCACCTGAAAGTCGCCCCCTTAGATACCACACCTGAGAATCGCCTCCCTTAGATGCCCCACCTGAGAATATTTGCTTAGCTACCCCATCTGAGAGTCGCCACCTTAGATACCCCTCCTCAAAATCGCCCCTTATAATCGCCTCCTTAGATACCCCTCCTCAGAATCGCCCCCTTAGATACCCCTCCTTAGAATCGCCCCCTTAGATACCCCTCCTCAGAATCGCCCCCTTAGATACCCCTCCTTAGAATCGCCCCCTTAGATACCCCTCCTCAGAATCGCCCCCTTAGACACCCTTCCTTAGAATCGCCCCCTTAGATGCCCCTCCTCAGAATCGCCCCCTTAGATACCCCTCCTCAGAATCACCCCCTTAGATACCCCTCCTCAGAATCGCCCCCTTAGATACCCCACCTGAGAATCGCCCCCTTAGATACCCCTCCTCAGAATCGCCTCCCTTAGATGCCCCACCTGAGAATATTTGCTTAGCTACCCCATCTGAGAGTCGCCACCTTAGATACCCCTCCTCAAAATCGCCCCTTAGAATCGCCTCCTTAGATACCCCTCCTCAGAATCGCCCCCTTAGATACCCCTCCTTAGAATCGCCCCCTTAGATACCCCTCCTCAGAATCGCCCCCTTAGATACCCCTCCTTAGAATCGCCCCCTTAGATACCCCTCCTCAGAATCGCCCCCTTAGACACCCTTCCTTAGAATCGCCCCCTTAGATGCCCCTCCTCAGAATCGCCCCCTTAGATACCCCTCCTCAGAATCACCCCCTTAGATACCCCTCCTCAGAATCGCCCCCTTAGATACCCCACCTGAGAATCGCCCCCTTAGATACCCCTCCTCAGAATCGCCCCTTAGATACCCCACCTGAGAATCGCCCCCTTAGATACTCCTCCTCAGAATCGCCCCCTTAGATACCCCTCCTTAGAATCGCCCCCTTAGATACCCCACCTGAGAGTCGCCCCCTTAGATACCCCACCTGAGAATCGCCTCCCTTAGATGCCCCACCTGAGAATATTTGCTTAGCTACCCCATCTGAGAGTCGCCCCCTTAGATACCCCTCCTCAGAATCGCCCCCTTAGATACCCCTCCTTAGAATCGCCCCCTTAGATACCCCTCCTTAGAATCGCCCCCTTAGATACCCCTCCTTAGAATCACCCCCTTAGATACCCCTCCTCAGAATCGCCCCCTTAGATACCCCTCCTTAGAATCGCCCCCTTAGATACCCCTCCTCAGAATCGCCCCCTTAGATACCCCTCCTCAGAATCACCCCCTTAGATACCCCTCCTCAGAATCGCCCCCTTAGATACCCCACCTGAGAATCGCCCCCTTAGATACCCCTCCTTAGAATCGCCCCCTTAGATACCCTACCTGAGAATCGCCCCCTTAGATACCCCACCTGAGAATATTTGCTTAGCTACCCCAATGCCCCATCTGAGAGTCGCCCCCTTAGATACTCCTCCTCAAAATCGCCCCTTAGAATCGCCTCCTTAGATACCTCACCTGAGAATCGCCTCCCTTAGATACCCCACCTGAGAATCTTAGCTTAGATACCCCATCTGAAAGTCGCCCCCTTAGATAGCCCACCTGAGAGTCGCCCCCTTAGATACCCCACCTGAGAGTCGCCCCCTTAGATACCCCACCTGAGAATCGCCTCCCTTAGATGCCCCACCTGAGAATATTTGCTTAGCTACCCCATCTGAGAGTCGCCCCCTTAGATACCCCTCCTCAAAATCGCCCCTTAGAATCGCCTCCTTAGATACCCCTCCTCAGAATCGCCCCCTTAGATACCCCTCCTTAGAATCGCCCCCTTAGATACCCCTCCTCAGAATCGCCCCCTTAGATACCCCTCCTCAGAATCGCCCCCTTAGATGCCCCTCCTCAGAATCGCCCCCTTAGATACCCCTCCTCAGAATCACCCCCTTAGATACCCCTCCTCAGAATCGCCCCCTTAGATACCCCACCTGAGAATCGCCCCCTTAGATACCCCTCCTCAGAATCGCCCCCTTAGATACCCCTCCTTAGAATCGCCCCCTTAGATACCCCTCCTCAGAATCGCCCCCTTAGATACCCCACCTGAGAATCGCCTCCCTTAGATGCCCCACCTGAGAATATTTGCTTAGCTACCCCATCTGAGAGTCGCCCCCTTAGATACCCCTCCTTAAAATCGCCCCTTAGAATCGCCCCCTTAGATACCCCTCCTTAGAATCGCCCCCTTAGATACCCCTCCTTAGAATCGCCCCCTTAGATACCCCTCCTTAGAATCGCCCCCTTAGATACCCCTCCTCAGAATCGCCCCCTTAGATACCCCACCTGAGAGTCGCCCCCTTAGATACCCCACCTGAGAATCGCCTCCCTTAGATGCCCCACCTGAGAATATTTGCTTAGCTACCCCATCTGAGAGTCGCCCCCTTAGATACCCCTCCTCAAAATCGCCCCTTAGAATCGCCTCCTTAGATAGCCCTCCTCAGAATCGCCCCCTTAGATACCCCTCCTTAGAATCGCCCCCTTAGATACCCCTCCTTAGAATCGCCCCCTTAGATACCCCTCCTTAGAATCGCCCCCTTAGATACCCCTCCTTAGAATCGCCCCCTTAGATACCCCTCCTCAGAATCGCCCCCTTAGATACCCCTCCTTAGAATCGCCCCCTTAGATACCCCTCCTCAGAATCGCCCCCTTAGATACCCCTCCTCAGAATCACCCCCTTAGATACCCCTCCTCAGAATCGCCCCCTTAGATACCCCACCTGAGAATCGCCCCCTTAGATACCCCTCCTTAGAATCGCCCCCTTAGATACCCCACCTGAGAATATTTGCTTAGCTACCCCAATGCCCCATCTGAGAGTCGCCCCCTTAGATACTCCTCCTCAAAATCGCCCCTTAGAATCGCCTCCTTAGATACCTCACCTGAGAATCGCCTCCCTTAGATACCCCACCTGAGAATCTTAGCTTAGATACCCCATCTGAAAGTCGCCCCCTTAGATAGCCCACCTGAGAGTCGCCCCCTTAGATACCCCACCTGAGAGTCGCCCCCTTAGATACCCCACCTGAGAATCGCCTCCCTTAGATGCCCCACCTGAGAATATTTGCTTAGCTACCCCATCTGAGAGTCGCCCCCTTAGATACCCCTCCTCAAAATCGCCCCTTAGAATCGCCTCCTTAGATACCCCTCCTCAGAATCGCCCCCTTAGATACCCCTCCTTAGAATCGCCCCCTTAGATACCCCTCCTCAGAATCGCCCCCTTAGATACCCCTCCTTAGAATCGCCCCCTTAGATACCCCTCCTCAGAATCGCCCCCTTAGACACCCCTCCTTAGAATCGCCCCCTTAGATGCCCCTCCTCAGAATCGCCCCCTTAGATACTCCTCCTCAGAATCGCCCCCTTAGATACCCCTCCTTAGAATCGCCCCCTTAGATACCCCTCCTCAGAATCGCCCCCTTAGATACCCCACCTGAGAGTCGCCCCCTTAGATACCCCACCTGAGAATCGCCTCCCTTAGATGCCCCACCTGAG
Source organism: Macrostomum cliftonense (assembly GCA_950096795.1). NCBI lineage: Eukaryota > Metazoa > Platyhelminthes > Macrostomidae > Macrostomum > Macrostomum cliftonense. Next base: position 420,881 of record CATNEM010000358.1, on the reverse strand, counting down.
AATATTTGCTTAGCTACCCCATCTGAGAGTCGCCCCCTTAGATACCCCTCCTCAAAATCGCCCCTTAGAATCGCCCCCTTAGATACCCCTCCTTAGAATCGCCCCCTTAGATACCCCTCCTTAGAATCGCCCCCTTAGATACCCCTCCTTAGAATCGCCCCCTTAGATACCCCTCCTTAGAATCGCCCCCTTAGATACCCCTCCTCAGAATCGCCCCCTTAGATACCCCTCCTCAGAATCGCCCCCTTAGATACCCCTCCTTAGAATCGCCCCCTTAGATACCCCTCCTCAGAATCGCCCCCTTAGATACCCCACCTGAGAATCGCCCCCTTAGATACCCCTCCTTAGAATCGCCCCCTTAGATACCCCACCTGAGAATCGCCCCCTTAGATACCCCTCCTTAGAATCGCCGCCTTAGATACCCCTCCTTAGAATCGCCGCCTTAGATACCCTACCTGAGAATCGCCCCCTTAGATACCCCTCCTCAGAATCGCCCCCTTAGATACCCCTCCTTAGAATCGCCCCCTTAGATACCCCTCCTCAGAATCGCCCCCTTAGATACCCCTCCTCAGAATCGCCCCCTTAGACACCCCACCTGAGAACGCCTCTCAAACAATTCCGCCTGGAAATGAAAACTGAAGCCCACAGCTGCCCACCATCGCGTATCAAAACCTCGCTCCTCACCCCCTCCCGTACCGAAACCACAGGGCACCAGCCGACCCTCGCACTACCACGTGCTGTGGGACGATAACCGGTTCACAGCGGACGAGCTGCAGGTGCTGACCTACCAGCTGTGCCACACCTACGTGCGCTGCACCCGGTCAGTCAGCATTCCCGCTCCGGCCTACTACGCCCACCTGGTAGCTTTCCGTGCCCGCTACCACCTGGTTGAGAAGGAGATCGACTCCGGCGAGGGCTCGCAGAAGAGCGGCAACTCGGACGAGAGAACCCCGACAGCCCTGCTGCGGGCCGTCACGGTGCACCCGGAGACCATGCGGGTGATGTACTTTGCCTGATTGGCACATTTATTGGCGAGTTTTAGAACGCCGGCTTCCCGTCTATTTATCCCTAATCCAAGCGAATCAGCTGACAGTTTACTGGCGCATTCCCTGGCTGCAAGTAGGGCCGATCCTGTTAATTTATTTTTCTGTTTTTTTTTCACCCTACAGTTAGTAGTATAGTAGCAGTAGTATGGTGCTGTTGTCTTGGCAGTTGCAATGCTGTATAACCGTTTTTTTGTTAAGTCGCAATTCCGTCTGTCTGGTCCCAGTCGTCCCAGGTTTTTTTTACTAATTTATTTATTAATTTACTTATTTTTCTGTACTTTTTTGTGTCCCATGGCTTGTTGTTGCGTTATTTAAGCACTTTCTGCATTAACTAGTTGCTATGCTTGTACAGAGCTGCGGCTTGGCCTGCAATTTGCACTGCGCAATGCCGCTCACCAGCTGTTCAATAATTGTTACTTTGTTTCTTGTTTAAACTAAAATGCTAAGTCTCCTCTGATAAAGTTTATCAAATACATTAATTGTGAGCGTTTACCTACGTTTAATCTTCAGCTTTTTAATTATTCGTAATTCCCAGTCGCTCTCTTATAATGCGTAATTACAATGCGGAGCCGCTGACCACTTTGAAATCTCTGCATTGGTTTTTTTAATATGTCAATCTTGTGGTGGTGGATGGGGCTGGGATGTCCGGTCCGTTGGGTGTCCTGCAGACCCGGGTTTGCGAACTCTCGAAGGGTTCAGTTTCAGTTCCTATTATATATCGGTAACTCGATCGCACGAGCATCTGGAGCGCGCATCTCCAATATCGCGATGCAGTACAGGTAGGGGCTGGGGTGGAGGAGACACAAACATAGGGGAGGGGCTAACGACCGGTACATCACAGCCAATCAGCAGACAGAACTTGCGTTTAACTGTGGCTGTGATAGCGCTCCCAAAAAACACAATCTAGCGCGAGAGACGATGAAGGTTGGACCAACTAGCGGGGGTACACACCATTCACGGGGAAGGCCTCAGCCAAAACGAGAGTGAGGTGGTTTTTTGCAACCCAAAGGCGAAAAGCGGTTTGTTTGAGAGAAATAAAAATAAAGTAAGGGCACGCGAGAAGGACAAGAGGCGTATATGTGAATCCATTGTTGAGTGGACTCTCCCTGAAATAAACCGGCTAATTTGAGACTAATCTAAGTGCGCCCCGTTAAATCTTCATATCTAAAGCGTTCCTTTCACATTTTTTGCATATATGCCTTCTTCACTAACTGTGGCTCCGACTCGCTGAAATATTCAGAAAGCGCATCGTCTGTGGCTCAGACTCACTGACGCCCCACAGCCAATTGTCTATGTCTCAGACTCACTGACGCCCCACAGCCAATTGTCTATGGCTCAGACTCACTGACGCCCCACAGCCAATTGTCTATGGCTCAGACTCACTGACGCCCCACAGCCAATTGTCTATGGCTCAGACTCACTGACGCCCCACAGCCAATTGTCTATGGCTCAGACTCACTGACGCCCCACAGCCAATTGTCTATGGCTCAGACTCACTGGCACCATCACACAGCGCATCGTCTGTGGCTCAGACTCACTGGCACCATCACACAGCGCATCGTTTGTGGCTCAGACTCGCTGGCACCATCACACAGCGCATCGTCTGTGGCTCAGACTCACTGGCACCATCACACAGCGCATCGTCTGTGGCTCAGACTCACTGACGCCCCACAGCCAATTGTCTATGGCTCAGACTCACTGACGCCCCACAGCCAATTTTCTATGGCTCAGACTCACTGACGCCCCACAGCCAATTTTCTATGGCTCAGACTCACTGACGCCCCACAGCCAATTGTCTATGGCTCAGACTCACTGACGCCCCACAGCCAATTGTCTATGGCTCAGACTCACTGACGCCCCACAGCCAATTGTCTATGGCTCAGACTCACTGGCACCATCACACAGCGCATCGTCTGTGGCTCAGACTCACTGGCACCATCACACAGCGCATCGTCTGTGGCTCAGACTCGCTGGCACCATCACACAGCGCATCGTCTGTGGCTCAGACTCGCTGGCACCATCACACACAGCGCATCGTCTGTGGCTCAGACTCGCTGGCACCATCACACAACGCATTGCCTGTGGCTCAGACTCTATGACACCCTTAGACACAGCCTATTATTGTCAGCAGCCATTTCAGCAGAACTACTGTTAGCATATGTAGCCTTTTATTTTTCAGAATGTATTGAAAATCAAGGGGGAGAAAGCTTGGGCTTATTTTTTAGTTAATTTCTGAAAAATTCCTCTGATTTAAATGTTTTAGTGTTCAATTGGTTACAAAGCCGGCACACGTGATGATACTTGGTTCTTGGCGCTAGGACACGGAGTAGAAGGCCATCAGGCTGGCGCCCTCCTCCCCGGGGCATTGGGGCCGACGGAGCAGGTCGCGGTAGCCTGGCCCGAACGACACGACAATCTCCGGACCGACCCGGTCAATGGGGGCGGCTCCGCTCGAGTCAACGTTGTCCTTGTCCTCGGCAGCCTCTTCCTCTTCGATGTCGCTGAGCTTGTCCTCGCCTTCCACCTCCAAGTTGGCCTGTTCCGCATTGTCGCCGAAGTCGATGTCAACCAGACGCGAGCTGCCGCCTGAGTCCAGCTGCAGCAGCGAGCCATAGAGTTTGCGCACGTCAGTTTTCGGCGCCTGCTGCAGCTGCTGGGTGCGGAGGCGCTCGCTAATCAGCAGGTTCGGATTCGACACCCAGCGCTGCATGTTCGGCGCCACGGACATCCTGGCGACGGCCGTCGACTTGCGACGAATGGCGGCTGCCTGGGCCGCTTCGCCGGCGGCGTCGGCGGCCTCCGCCTCGTCGACAACCATTTTCAGCCGGTAGAGACCGCTGGTGGAGCCGGAGCTGTCCAATCCGCCCGAGGAGTCGCCGTCGGACGTGATCGATCCTCTTGCCGCCGCGGCAGCCTCCGAATCCGCCTCTTGCTCGTCGAAGGTGACGGTGGATACGACGGTGTCTTTGATGTTTCGGTAGGTGAGTAGCGCCGTGATTGGCCCCCGGTGCGAGTGGCAGCAGATCAGCGGCGGCCCAAAGGCCACGGGGACTCCGCCGTCCAGCCGGGGCGTCCGCAGCATGTACAGCAAGCCGACGGAGGTGCCGACCCACAGCAGACCTCGCGTGGCAGCCACCGCTGTGGCGGCTGGCACCGTGCCTTCCGCGTGACGGCGTGTCTTGGCGTTGAACTTAGCGAAGGCTGGCCGAATATCGAAGGTCTGCACCAGCCGCATGTCCGATCTGTAGTAAAGCCGTACATACGGCCGATTCTCGAAGCAGACCCAGAGGCCTTCGCCGGCCAGCAAGAAACTGCGCACGTGACCACCGTCGCTGCCGCCAATCTTCGTAGTCTCGTCGTTGTCATCAGCGTCATCTAGTGATAGGTCCGTCCGGCTGAGCTGCCGAAGGCTCTCCAGCTCCAAGGCAATGATGCAGGGCCCGCTGCTCATTAGCAGCTGGTTGCCGTCCTGGCTGATGGTGAGGTTCCGCAGGGGCCAATCAGCCACACTCTGCACCTCCGGATCCTGCAGGTTCCAGTTGCCGAGCAGGTTCTGATTGAAGCAGAGCAGGTTGCCGTTGACGTCGCCGCAGAAGATGGTCTTGTCCCAGCACAGCATGCTCGTCACTGTGGCGGGCACGTCGACCTTCTTTCGCGACTCGCGACGTTTCGACTCCACGGTGCTGTGCAGGAAGATCTCGGCCGTGTCTGTGGCCATCCAAACCTCGTCCTCTTTGTTCTGGCTTGACGTTGGACAGCCGGGCACCACAGCGACCGCCGTTACGTAAGTGTCCAACGGGCGAAACGTTTCAGTCATTTCTAGGCTTTGATTGTACAGCGAGAACACAGCCACGCTGCCGTCGCTTGCCGCGCACCAGATGTGCGTCTTCAGGATGCTGCCGTTCAGTAGGCACACTGGGGTGGCGCAGGTCACCTGCGGAGTCAAAATTTTATTCTCGGTGTGTATCTTCTGCGTGTTATATTAGAAAAATCTTTATCTAACTGGTTATGTTACACTCGTAAACCTCTTGTCCTCACTCTTGGTCGCGTATATCTGTCACCCTTCTCTCCACTCGTGAATGTACATCTGTGACATGTACGAGCTAGCCTTCTCTCTCCACTCCGCCGCGTACATTTGTTACTCGTACCCTTCTCTCTCTACTCTGGAACGTACATCTGCTAACCCTTCTTTCTATAATCATAATCTACACTTATTAGCCCTTATCTCTTACCTTTCACGTCACGCCTTCGAAACGATTTTCAGATTTTAAGTTTTTTACTTTTTCTATTTCACGTAGTTTATAGAATTTTCTCGGCACTTATTTTCTACACAAAGTGTACTTCTATGCCACACCTGAAACATCGATCTGCTAAGATCGCACGCCTTCACGCCGACCAGCAGTGGAGTCCGTTGGTGGCCCTGCAGGCCGAGGTCGTCCAAAGTCTCCGTGATCCAGGCCGCATTATTCTCCGGCTGCAGCGCCAGCCGCAGGATGGTGAACTCGCTCGTCCAATCGTCTCTGGCCTTGCTGTTGCGCATGTCGAACGCCTTCCGGACGCTAGCGGAGTTGGCTATCTCACTGCCGCCGCCGCTGAAACCGCCGCGTCGGACTGTGAGCGCCAGGACAGTGCCCTGGGCCACGCGCAGCTCTTCGTTCTTCTGCTGGATGGCCACCTGCATGTTGGCCAGCAGGGCCTGCAGCCGGTCCTCCCTGACGTCCGGGTAGATGAACTTCAGCGTGGAGACCAGGCTGAGAATCTTCACCAAGACGGCGTGATCGTGCAGCAGGCTGTGCAGGCTGTTGTAGATCTCCTCCAGCTCTTCGGGCACCTCCGTGCTGCGCTGCGACACAATTCGCAGATAGGTGCTGACCTCTTCGAGGTTCACCTGTCGGTTTCATCGATGGTCGGAATGAATTTTCATGCCATATGGAGAGATTCTGTACATCATGACTTGCCAAGCAATCCAAGTAAAAAAAATTTTGTATGCGGGCCGCACCTTCATGTCAGGAGTCAGCGAAGTGCCAGACAGGCGGACGTCTTCCAGCCTGGTGTACCAGAGCAGCTCGTGTGGGCCGCCTCGTCGCTTGGCGCCGGTGCAAAGTACATAGTAGGTCGTTAGAACGATCCTAGTGCCTCCTGGATGCTGCTGCTGCTGCTGCGACTGCTGATCAGCCCGGAGCTCGCTGACGTCGTCCTCGCGGACGATGCGGATTCGCGAGTTCTTCAGCGCCGCCTTGGAGTGCACACCAAGGGCGCGCAGCATCTGGCGGGCCGCGATCAGCTGCTCGCTGTCCCGTTTGATGTCGTTCAGCTGGCTCGCCAGGTGCTCAATCTGAGTCTGCGCGTACAGCAGGTCGTACCGGTCCGGGTGGTCCGGCTCCGTGTACTTCAGCAGGTCCTTGACCACCAGGAGCAGCTGCGGGAAGCGCTGCACGGGGCGCACCAGGATTCCCAGCAGGGGCAGCTTGTGCGAGCTGCGCCTCTGCGCCGCGCCAAGGAAGCTGGCAAACTGCGCGTTCTCCTTCAGCTGGCGCCGGACGACCTCCAGACCGCGTGGATAAGTGTTGATAAACGCGGCGTAGGTCTTCAGCACCAGACTCTTAGAGAAGGAGGCCGTCAGGATGTGACCGACCCGTTCATTGGAGTCCCAGGACAGGGCGGCTGCATGCAGCGAGATCTGCAGGATGCGGTGAATCTGGTGCAGCTCGCGCACCTGCCAATTGGAAGATTGGCTGCTAGTTTGTCAACTAACTAACTAACTAACTAACTAACTAACTAACTAACTAACTAACTAACTAACTAACTAACTAACTAACTAACTAACTAACTAACTAACTAACTAACTAACTAACTAACTAACTAACTAACTAACTAACTACTAACTAACTAACTAACTAACTAACTAACTAACTAACTAACTAACTAACTAACTAACTAACTAACTAACTAACTAACTAACTAACTAACTAACTAACTAACTAACTAACTAACTAACTAACTAACTAACTAACTAACTAACTAACTAACTAACTAACTAACTAACTAACTAACTAACTAACTAACTAACTAACTAACTAACTAACTAACTAACTAACTAACTAACTAACTAACTACTAACTAACTAACTAACTAACTAACTAACTAACTAACTAACTACTAACTAACTAACTAACTAACTAACTAACTAACTAACTAACTAACTAACTAACTAACTAACTAACTAACTAACTAACTAACTAACTAACTAACTAACTAACTAACTAACTAACTAACTAACTAACTAACTAACTAACTAACTAACTAACTAACTAACTAACTAACTAACTAACTAACTAACTAACTAACTAACTAACTAACTAACTAACTAACTAACTAACTAACTAACTAACTAACTAACTAACTAACTAACTAACTAACTAACTAACTAACTAACTAACTAACTAACTAACTAACTAACTAACTAACTAACTAACTAACTAACTAACTAACTAACTAACTAACTAACTAACTAACTAACTAACTAACTAACTAACTAACTAACTAACTAACTAACTAACTAACTAACTAACTAACTAACTAACTAACTAACTAACTAACTAACTAACTAACTAACTAACTAACTAACTAACTAACTAACTAACTAACTAACTAACTAACTAACTAACTAAACTAACTAACTAACTAACTAACTAACTAACTAACTAACTAACTAACTAACTAACTAACTAACTAACTAACTAACTAACTAACTAACTAACTAACTAACTAACTAACTAACTAACTAACTAACTAACTAACTAACTAACTAATTTTGGACAACCTTGTAGAAAATCAGTTTCGTGGCCCGCCGCGGCAGCAGCTTTGGCTTCTGCTTCAGCAGTGGCTGCTCGTACTCGTCCAGCAGCTCGCGCAGGGCCGCAAGATAGGAGGCCTCGGTGGCCAGCAGGCTCTCAAACACTTTGCGGCGCTTCAGTTGATTCCCAGACAGACCGTCTGGCTGCGGCGGCAGCTGAGCCGGCGGGTGCTTCGTGTCGCTGATGACGACGTCGACGTACTCGTCGAGATTGGCCGCCTCGGCTGTCTTTCCTGGCGCCGACTTTCCAGAGCGTCCAGCGCCGCTATTGGCGGGCCGTCCGGACACCACGGCAGCAGCGGCCGCGGCAGCCGAGCGCCATCCGCCGCTGCCACCGCTTTGACCATCGCGACTGCCACCGCGGCCATCCGTTGCGTCCAGCGGCACGTCTTCAAAGTCGCTAGTCGGAGTGTCCGGCCGACGCCCACCATCCCCGCCCTCGCCTCCATCGCTGTCCTCGTCCTCCTCAAAGTCGCTGAACACCTGGCTGACAATGCGGCTGCTTCTCCTAGAAGAAGCGACCGCTTCGTCATCGGCCGGCACCTGCTGCTGCTGCTGCACCTCGTCCTGGATGCTCGCCACGTTGCTGACGCACAGCAGACTCTGCGGCGGAGACTCCGGGGTCACCGAGGCCTGATGAGGAGACGGCTCTGCCTGTACAGAGCCCGGCTGCTTCGGAGCCGTGCTGTAGAACGCCGAGCGATAGTTGAGCGCCTCGCAGCTGCCCTTGGCGTTGAAGCCGCCGCCGACTGCGCCGAAGCTGAAGCTGCCGGGCACGCGGAACTGCAGCTCGCGCTCCAGCCGGCGGACTCGCTCCTGCATGCTGGTCTGGTCCATGGCTGCTTTGGTCAGAAATTCTCGCCCCCCAAGTGTTATTCAGGCCCTGCCTTCATAGCCATTCCCGGTATCTGGGTGGCGCGCGATCACCGCGAGCTGATAAGTGCGCGATAGCGAGACCAATTTTGTACAGCTTTGTTAAAAATGATTGCGACGCATTTTACCTGCGGGTGCAAGTTGAGAGACAACTGTGTTTTTTTATCTTCCCTGTTGGTTGCGTTTTCCGCTACAGGTAAAAGATTTGGCAAAGCGCTGTCTGCTATCTACCTACATTAAAACTGTACTCAATTTTTTCGAGTGCCTTTTATGAGAAGGCCGGAGGCGATTTTTGTGAATTTTGTTGCTTGATTTAAGTCTGACTATTTTCTCCATGGGTGTGGCTGTCCCTTGGAGCAGAAATTATACAACAAGCTGTCTTCTCAGTATATTCTTTACTGCAATTTTACTCTAATTATTTCTGTGATACTACTCACTGGTACAGAATTCAGTAGTCTACATAGATTATCGAAAGCTTTTTTGTGTTTCTCAGTTTTCAAAATCAGATTGTCGAAAAGGCTCAATAGTTGGGAATTATCCCCAATCCCATTTAGGAAGTCGCGCGCGATTGAATACCGACCTATTGCACTTTTTGCCTTTTGCCTTGCTTAAAAATCCAGTAAAATTAATTTTCTATCGCTTCTAGAAGGCGTTTAGCTTTTCTTTTACATAGAAAAAATTCTGTACCCACCGCGAAACTGCAGTTCTGTCTCTGCCAAAAAAAAAATAAATTTGTTTTTTACTTAGGGAGGGACACGCCATAAGAGGTCGGACGGACGCCACCCACCCCCGCCATCGGTGGCCCAGTTAGTACTGCTTACTCAAGTGCTTCTTTCACTCTCAGTGGAATCTGCGAACTGCTTTGCGCATTTTTGAGTACTTGAGGTTAGAGACCCGGAGCCCTCTGCCCTCTCCCCACCTTTCTATTTCCTCTTCATCACGTCTCGAGGCGGGGGGGGGGCCACAGGCTCGTCTGTCCGTGGATCCAATGCGGACTGCACAGCAGTAAAACAATTCGTGGCTGGATATACTTTCAAGTGAAACTGAGACAACAGGGCGAGACGGCAAACACGGCCGGGTTCTGACCAGGGCGGGGCTGCCCTGTGCAAATAAATTCACTGAGAAAGTTTGCGCAGAATAACTGCACTCTGTATTTGCTGGCAAATCCCTATTCTGCCTTGCTGTAATGTCGATTAGGGCATCTATTCTGCGCCCATTGCAATAACACAGATAACTCGTAAGTCCTGCCAGCTGTGAGTATGAAGATAGATAGATCTATGAGATAGATACATAGATAGATAGATAGATAGATAGATAGATAGATAGATAGATAGATAGATAGATAGATAGATAGATAGATAGATAGATAGATAGATAGATAGATAGATAGATAGATAGATAGATAGATAGATAGATAGATAGATAGATAGATAGATAGATAGATAGATAGATAGATAGATAGATAGATAGATAGATAGATAGATAGATAGATAGATAGATAGATAGATAGATAGATAGATAGATAGATAGATAGATAGATAGATAGATAGATAGATAGATAGATAGATAGATAGATAGATAGATAGATAGATAGATAGATAGATAGATAGATAGATAGATAGATAGATAGATAGATAGATAGATAGATAGATAGATAGATAGATAGATAGATAGATAGATAGATAGATAGATAGATAGATAGATAGATAGATAGATAGATAGATAGATAGATAGATAGATAGATAGATAGATAGATAGATAGATAGATAGATAGATAGATAGATAGATAGATAGATAGATAGATAGATAGATAGATAGATAGATAGATAGATAGATAGATAGATAGATAGATAGATAGATAGATAGATAGATAGATAGATAGATAGATAGATAGATAGATAGATAGATAGATAGATAGATAGATAGATAGATAGATAGATAGATAGATAGATAGATAGATAGATAGATAGATAGATAGATAGATAGATAGATAGATAGATAGATAGATAGATAGATAGATAGATAGATAGATAGATAGATAGATAGATAGATAGATAGATAGATAGATAGATAGATAGATAGATAGATAGATAGATAGATAGATAGATAGATAGATAGATAGATAGATAGATAGATAGATAGATAGATAGATAGATAGATAGATAGATAGATAGATAGATAGATAGATAGATAGATAGATAGATAGATAGATAGATAGATAGATAGATAGATAGATAGATAGATAGATAGATAGATAGATAGATAGATAGATAGATAGATAGATAGATAGATAGATAGATAGATAGATAGATAGATAGATAGATAGATAGATAGATAGATAGATAGATAGATAGATAGATAGATAGATAGATAGATAGATAGATAGATAGATAGATAGATAGATAATCTCCACCAACCAACTCCGCAGCACCTCATACAAACTACGGTAAGCCCCGTCCTTCCTGCGCTGCTCGCTGATGACGTGGCACAAGGAGCGCTTCCACCAGGCGGCCAAGGACAACTACCTGGACCTGCTGCGCGAGGCCACCCGCAGCGAATGCGACTCCGCCGATGACAACGGCATGACGCCGGCGATGTGGGCCGCGTTTTACGGCCACGTGGAGGCGCTGCGGGTCCTCATGGGGCGCGGGTGAGGCAGATTTCTGGCGTCTAAGATATTTGCGTTCAGATTAGCGAGTCCCCAGATGACTGGCTGTGCACCTCAGCCCTACAATACCCCGTTAAAAGCTGAGATCCCACTTGAAATCCCACTCAAATCCGCGCAGCGCTGATCCCGACCGCACCGACCAGCGGAGCAGCACGGCACTGCACTTTGCGGCTCTCAACGGCCACATGAACTGCGTCACCTACCTGGTGAACTTCGGCGCCAACATCTGGACCCTGGACGTCGACCTGCACTCGGCGCTGGACCTCGCCGCGCTCAACGAGCACCGCGACATCGTCGACTTTCTTGACAGCGTGGCCGGACGGCAGGCCGAGCAGAACAAGCGGACGGTGGCGAAGATGCGCCACAAGGCGGTCGAAGAGGCGCAGCGGCGGGCCAAGAAGCTGGACAAGTTGATGAAGAAGGCCGACAAGCGCGCCGCCAAGGAATCCGAAGGCAACGGCAGCCCGCTGCACCCGGCGCCGACCAACCCGAACTATCGGCACGGGCGGGGGGTGGCTGCGTCTTCAAGCTCCGCCAGTGTCCCTGGCGTTGGCCCAATGACAGAGCTGTACATCCGGCGAGCGCGGCCATCTAGCGGCAGTGGCCTCTTATTCTCGTCCGCCACGTCGCCGAATCCGAGGCTCTCCAGCAGTTCGGCCGCCGAGGCGGACATCGTGTACGCCCGCTCCGCCGACAGCCGCTCGTTGGCTTCGACTTCGGTATTAGCGGCGCAGGAGGTAGGCAGCGAGGCCCCGCGCGGAGTCCCCGGCCTGTTCGAGCGACCCGGCTTTGGCAGTGTCGCCTTCCTTCAGCCGCCGCAGCCGCAGTCGCCGAATTTATTGAAACCTCAGTCGCCGCAGTCGCCGACTTCGTGGAATTCGCAGTCGCCGCAATTGCCGGAGTCGCCGCCGCAGCTGCCGCAGTCGCTGCACCAGCTGTTCCATTCGCCAGCGTCGCCAACTAGACGGTCGGACCGCGAGTCGGTTGGCACTGCAACGAGCCTGATGCTGCAGCCCTGGCGGGAGATGCCCTGGACTGTGGCGGACGTGCGCACTCTGGCGCCCGACTACGATCTCGACGGTCTCTACGATGGACTTGGCGACGGGGACGACGGTGGCGGCGAGCCGTCGGACTTGGAGACATTCCTGGCGTGCCTCGGCCTGGCCGACTTTCACCACCTTCTGGCGCGAGAGCGTCTGGACTTGGACGGGCTGGCGCTGTGCTCCGAGGCCGACCTGCAGGGCCTCGGACTGCCGCTGGGACCGCGCCGGCGCCTGCTTGACGGCCTGGCGCGCAGGCGGAACGCCCTGGCGAGTTCCCGTCAGACCATGATCGACCAGCGGCTTTGAGACCTCGAGGCTGGTGGATCTGCTCAGTTGCAGCTCACTTTGGGCTCCAGGTCACTGTAGAATCTGTGGGCTCTAAAAAAGGTCATCCGAGGTCCCCAGGAAAATTCAGTTTTCCTGTTTTTTCTATGGTATTTTTAGCAATAATTTATTCATAGTATCCTTTAAGGTCACTCTATGGTTCCTTTGGGATCTGTGAGAGGTCACTCTATGTTTCCTTTGGGATCTGTGAGAGGTCACTCTATGGTTCCTTTGGGATCTGTGAGAGGTCACTCTATGGTTCCTTTGGGATCCGTGAGAGGTCACTCTATGGTTCCTTTGGGATCTGTGAGAGGTCACTCTATGGTTCCTTTGGGATCTGTGAGAGGTCACTCTATGGTTCCTTTGGGATCTGTGAGAGGTCACTCTATGGTTCCTTTGGGATCTGTGAGAGGTCACTCTATGGTTCCTTTGGGATCTGTGAGAGATCACTCTATGGTTCTTTGGGGATCTGTGAGAGGTCACTCTATGGTTCCTTTGGGATCTGTGAGAGGTCACTCTATGGTTCCTTTGGGATCTGTGAGAGGTCACTCTATGGTTCCTTTGGGATCTGTGAGAGGTCACTCTATGGTTCCTTTGGGATCTGTGAGAGGTCACTCTATGGTTCGTTTGGGATTCGTGAGAGGTCAGTCTATGGTTAATTTTGGGACCCAGCAAAGGACGCTTGCCTTTTTGGTCGTTCAGATCACTCAAAACTCTTGGAGTTTTTGTGTAAGTCACTCGATGAATAGGATTTGTGCTGTACCTAGCAGATCAAGATGCTTTAAGCCAAGAACATTAATGATTCAATGGGAACTGTCACTTGGTTTTCGAATTATGCGTTTTATACACTCAAACTCAGATCGAATTGTCCATAACGCTCTCACCCATAAAGTGAGTTTGCTTGCTCGTTAAGCCCAGCGCATCTGTTGCTACTCAGTAAAGTAATCTTTATGAAATGATTATTAGCTAAAAAATGCATTAAAATTAATAGCTTACTGTAAAAACTGTATAGGAAACCTTTGGCTGCTGTGCCGTTTCACATTATGTTTATGTTTGAAAAAGCTGTTCGTTGTTTTTTATTTGTTTATTTATTTATTTACTTACTTATTTTTCCTTACAATGTCCAGCTCGTGCAATTTATCCGGGCTGTTAGGGACGCCATCATTTTTCTACAGTTATGCAACTGACTCAAGTGTCAGATACGCCAGAATGGGGGTGTCAGGTACGCCACAATGGGGGTGTCAGATACGCCAGAATGGGGGTGTCAGGTACGCCACAATGGGGGTGTCAGATACGCCAGAATGGGGGTGTCAGATACGCCAGAATCTGGGTGTCAGATACGCCAGCATGGGGGTGCAGATACGCCAGAATGGGGGTGTCAGATACGCCAGAATGGGGGTGTCAGATACGCCAGAATCTGGGGTGTCAGATACGCCAGCATGGGGGTGCAGATACGCCAGAATGGGGGTGTCAGATACGCCAGAATGGGGGTGTCAGATACGCCAGAATGGGGGTGTCAGATACGCCAGAATGGGGGTGTCAGATACGCCAGAATGAGGGTGTCAGATACGCCAGAATGGGGTGTTAGTTACGCCAGCTTTTTTTCAGAGCCGCTAGTCCACAAGAATTATTCGGCATAGCTCAGTTATTCAGTAATCTCAGTGCGAAACCGAAATTCGCTGAAAAAATCCATGCCAAGACAAACAGCGAGAGCAGGGGACGGGCTGGCAGATTTGACAGGGCGCAACGCATGGCAAATGCGGGTGGAGCGTGCCGCCAGCTTCGCGCCGGGATCAGCCAGTGCTGCGGGCTCGGCGAATATCGCATAAAGACCCTCCCGCCCCGCACCCCCAACCCACACCTGGCAACAAGATCGATCCCCGAGCAAGGCGACCCATCTGGCGGAGGGTCAAGTGGCTGATCGGTCTAACCGAAAAAATTCTCTGAGCGATCACGCAAACACTTGACGGGGAAAAACATTTTGGCTTGGCAGCCCCGCGTGGCAACAATTGCGAATAATATGGATCAAAAAGCTGGAAATAACAGTCCTTTGTCCCTAGTTGATTCGTGCTCTATGTTTGGCTTGTCAGCGCCCAGCTCGGATATTTTTAAATCTCCTCGGATACTAAAATAGACCGACCAAAGTGAGATGATGGGTCGAACGTCACGAATTTGTGGGTGGCACCGAGTTTAACCCAAGGGCTAGCCAGGATTCTAAAGCAGTCAACAATCAATGATTGATTGAATCATAGGGAAACCCGCACGGCCGATAATCTGCTATTGTTCGTCAATTATCTAATTGTCCACTAAATAATTGAAACATTTCACTTGCTTGTTTGTATTAAAATAAGGTTTAATTGACTCTTAAGGCTCGTTCACATTGCCATCAAATGAGTTGAATGTTGCGTACAGTTCAGGTGTTCATCAAATTAATGGTCAGCGAACTCGGCGTGCATACATTCGTGTGATTTGGCGGCAAGTGAGTTGAATCTTAATTACATGAATCTAGATTTAAATGACCGACAATTAACTGAAATTTAGTTGAATTTAGCTTATTTGATGGACTTTTGGTGCGCTCTTTTGGTTAATTTTCCTTACCCCTCTTTGGTGTGACTCAACCACCACCCCAAATCTGTTTATCGCTTGTACGCTCTTTCCTTATCTCGCTCTCCTCCCCTTGTCCCTTGACTATGTACTCATGGTTAGCCAGTGGCCACCTAACGTTTTTTTCGTGAACGAGAATAAGATGAAAAAGTGAGGCGCTTTCACCATCGCATAAAATCTATTTACATGGAATGCTAGATTTACTTCCTTTTTAAGCGATGTGAAATTTTTGGCAATTTTTAGGCGATATCAAATGTAGAAATTTGAAGCGCGGTCCACCTCCCAGAAAAACGTTAGGTTAACCATGAGTCAACTGTAAAGGTACGAGGAAGAGCGAGATAAGGAAAGAGCGTGCAAGCGATAAGCAGATTTGGGGTGGTTGTTAAAATTATGGAATTTTTTCTGGGACAAAAAATATCAATTCTATCACTTATGAAGGCTTCTATTTGCACTTGATTGCTGCAGCACTTGCCTAATATGTGGCCATCACCTCCCATTGTAGCTCGTAAAATAGAACTGCATGCTAATCTGTTTGCCAACAACAATCAGCCATTTTGCCCTCGCTACCTGCCCAAACAAAATTTGTGATTGATACGTAACACAATGCTTTCCAATCACACAAGCTTTGTAGAGTGCATAATCTGATCCCGAGGATTGGGCACGCGCGATTTGCCTCACAATGCCGCAAACCGCATTGAGTTAATTAGTTCACTCAATTAGCTGTCCCACCCGGTTTAGTGCCCTTTGTTTTGAGTGGAACGGGCAGCTGAGAGATCCACTTAGCCTGCCGGTGACGGCACTGCAGAGTAAAATTGGTTTGACGTGACGCCAGCTAATGGACTGATTGACTTCTCGAAAAGTAGCCCGCTCTTGGACGCTTGTTAGACGTCGCGTAAAAATTTTCCTAATTCAGAGCAAATATTTGAGCATTGCTGCTTCCTAGCAGCGGGGCATTCTCCATCAGGAAAGCAAATATTGGCCAGCGGCAGGGCTGGCTTTGTTGGCACACATGCGCGGGATAAATAAGGCCAGTTCGCTTCGGCTTCATCGCTGACCAAACGAGCACCCGGGATGGCCATCAGGATTTTGATTCTGATCTGCGCCGCCGCCGTCTCAGCGGCCAGCTCGCCCGCCTCTCCAGACGAAGCCGTCGTGGCGGCGCTGAAACTCACGACCGAGTACAAGAAGGAGGCGCGCCCGCCACCGGACCACAATCTCACCAACACCCTCAACGTGTTCATCTATCTGAACTCGCTCCTTAAAGTGGTGCGTAAGAATGCCTCTGGTAAAATTTCTTGCGAAACTAAAAGCTACGAATCATATATTAATTTTTTTCATTACAGGATTCTACCATGCAGGAGATAAAACTCAAAGTGTGGCTCAATATAGTGAGCTTGGAAATTTGTAATCATTCAAGGCTGAACCGATGCGGCATTAATTTTTGCCTCCCCTCAATAAATCTGACCATCACAACCAGAATCCCAGATACTCTCTCACTCTGAACCCGCTACCAACCAACAGCACTGGATCGACAGTCGACTGGCGTGGCTTGGCAAGTTCAACTCCAGCCTAGACAACGTCAGCGCCATCTCCCTGCCTGCTACCAGCGTGTGGCTTCCTGACGCCTCCTTCTATGACGTGTAAGATCCCCTTTTTTAAACATGAGCTTTAGAAATGCCTTAGTTACGAAATTCACTCTTCAGAATGGAGCTCACAGACATCACGGAGAGCCGGGCACTCGTTCAAGTCAATTCCTCAGGCAGGGTGTTTCTAAGCAAAGGCATTGTCCTGAAAAAGAAGTGCAGCATGCCGATGCACCGCTTCCCGTTTGACGAGCAGAGTTGCGTTGTTAGACTGTCAACTCTGCAGCAGGTGACTGGGGTCTCTCGGATCCGTATAAACTCTCAAATGGGGCTCGATTCACTCGATAGTTACGTCATCAGGAGCAGCGAGTTTTGCATCTGTTGGATAACGCTAATTCAAGGAAATTTTGGGCCTTACGATACGGCCGAGTTTCGAGTCGGATTTCAGGTGGCGTTTCTGGAACATTTTTCTTCTAATGCAGCTACAGGAGTTACATGTATGAGAAAGACCGGGCCCTCATTGCAAAATGATCATCTCTTACTAACTTTCAGAGACTCACATCGTTCTACATCGTCAATCTGATGGTGCCCAGCGTCCTGCTGCTGGCAGTCTCGGCCATTGTGTTCCGCCTGCCGCCCAACTGCGGCGAGAGAGTCTCCTTCAGCATCACCATCGTGCTGTCCATGTGCGTGTTCCTGCAGCTGGCTGGCAACTATGTGCCCACGCAGAGCGAGTCCGTGCCGCTCATCAGTGAGTGTCGGCATCCTAACTGCTAGTTTGGCTATTCTGCTAGTAAGACAGTTCGAGCCGTTTCTTGATTTTCAGCTTGGTTCTTCAGCTTTGAAGTGCTCATGACGATACTCAATGTGCTCGGCAACGCATTCGTGCTGAGATGTCACTCTAAGCAGGAGGGCTGCGTCAGCAACCGGCTCATCCGAGCTCTGTTTCTGAACCAAATCGTCCAAGGCAGAGGCTCGCAGCAGCGGAAGGTGGCCCAGGATCCGGAGAGTCCGCAAACTGGGAGCATCGAATTGCAGGAGATCGGTCGAATTGCCAGCTCGGTCAGCGGCCGCGAGTCGGAGTGGAAGGCGGTGGCATCTGGTGCCGATCGGGTTTTCTTCGTGGCCTTCGTCTGCACCGGATTCGTCCTGCTGGCTATTCCGTTCGTGATTGCGTCCGCTTCCGCCCGTCCCAAATGCATCGAAAGCGAATTGGGTTTGGAGTGACTGGGGACTTAAAACAGATAGAAATTTCGCTTCGAGCCATGCAGTGGCCATCATAGTTATCTATCTGCTCGTACTTCTCGTTCTTCAACCTTAGAAAATTAGAAACCGATCTTAAAAAATCTAGGAGTATTTTTCACTGAATCCTCTGCGCACTTTTATTTGTCATTTTAGATTCTCGTCATCGGTTTTTTCTAGCGCCACTTAAATACAATCGAAATATTTGTTTTAATGATGCACTCCGTAAGTTCGCAAAAAAGTCACAGGCAAAAAAAAACTTTACAACTTTCCAAGTTCCCAACTTCACGTGTCGCCAAAAAATGTGTTGACAGTCTTTATTTACATATTTTGCTGCCTTCTTTATTTCCCAAATATCGCGGTTTTTAACTTAAAAATAGATATAAACGAAGAGTAAAACAAAAAACAAAGGGGCTAGAAAACAATGTTTTTACAACATCAAGACAATTGCAGGAGTGGCGGTCGAATATTTACAAAAAAACTGTGCTTGCTAGAGTCAACAATCAACAAAAAAACGGAACAAAATTATTTTCTGAGAAACGAATTTCTTGATATTTACAGCAGCCTTGTTATTTACATGCTCGGGGAATATATTTACAAACACTTTAGGGATTAGCGATGTGTGTACTCATGCAGTCCGCTTCGTGCTAAAAAACTGGGCTTTTCGTTAAAAATTAGTTGCTAAGGAAAATTTAAATAATGCCAGACAGACGTGGATTACGTCATAATGTCTTAAATTATCGTCAGTCATCAATTTTCAAACGAGGATGCTGCATCAAACTTCAACAGAAACTACCAATAGACTATCATATAATGACTTGCTACGCCGAATCCACAGCAGCGAAGTCCCCCATGGAAACCAAAGCGAGTCTCAGGCGAGTCTGACCGGGCCCAGGGCGCACAGATGCTCGGCCAGGTCGTGCACTGCGGCTGCCGACAGGCAGGACACCGACAGCTCCGGCGCCGCTGCCGACTCGGCCGGCGGGGAATCCGCATCCTCCGCGTCCGGCAGCTCGAAGCTCGGCGACTCGGACAGCTCAGCCGCTTCAGCTGAAATGGAAAGTTTAAATTGTTTCTTTAGTCTATTTCGGTCAGCAACCGTTGCCACATACGCCTAACTTTGTTCCTCCCGTCGGCTCCTCACCGGTTTCCGCCCGAGCCACCGCCGGCGACACCGCGCACCCAGTCACCACCTGGCAGTGATCAACAAGACGCTCTAGAAAGTCGGCGATGTCCTCGCAGCCATCATCGCTTGCCTAGAATTGTTGTTATCGCAGGGTGTTTTTGAACCATTTTTTATAATTATCTTTGAGAAAATCTAGTGAAGCGACTCACCCCCGATGTCACGGCCGGCAGGATGGCCTTCAGCTTCCGCAGGGTTTTCATCAGCTTCCGACGCGACGGCCTGCGGTAGATTGGCAACTCGGAGGCGTCTCTGGTCATGGCTGGCGGTCTGCGGGCGCGGCAGCAGCAGAGATCTTGGTTGCATGCAAATCAGGGTCTTTGTTTCAAATGTCTCATAATATGTTTCTAAACCCCCAAAATGACACAAAGATTCCCCCTCTCTGCTGTAAAGATTGGGAATTCTGTAGCTATTGCTACGCCTGTTGCTATGCGGATCTCACGCGACCAGCGAGTCAAGTTGAACCAAGCCAGCCAGACCGGTATGTCTCTCAAACCCGTCACTTCAATAAGAAGTAAAGCGTTAAATTTGTCCCCATAGCCAATGTAATCCACCGGGGCCCTTGGCAACAACGGACTCCAGTCCGTGCAGTTCATTCGCACCGCGCCACTCAATAGGGCCACTTCACTCAATAAAAAACCCTTCCCCGTGCCTAGCGGTCTCCGGGGGACTTGGCGGCGCTCAACTTCCTGTTCCGCTGTGCGGCCAAGCAGTGATGGGAATGCCCGTCTGTGTCTAGTGCGGGCCCCAAGCCCCCCTGACCATGAATAATTCATAATTCAGGCGAGAAACAGTTGCAAATTAAGTCAAGAAGAGCGAGAGACGTTCCTTGAATGACAAGGCCGAGTGATTTCCGCCCACACGATCATTGCATAAGGTCCGGCTTATGGGTAGGCCCTATGGTTGACATCTGTCTGTCTCTGTCCGTCACTGTGTCTTTGTCTGTCTCTCCCTACTTCTGTAGCAAGATTTTAACGAGCGAATTTCAATCTGACAGAAGAACTGACTGAAGTACATCAGAAATACACCAGAGTGACTAAAATATACACAGAGGCGCCGCAAGTTAATCCACTGTTCAGTCGAATCTTCCTAATTGGAATTAATGGGAATTCGACCGGCAGTGAGGTTTGAAAACAGTGTCACTTTAGTTGCGCAATCGGGGATTTCACCAGCTCAACCATCCCACACCCTCAACACCCACTGCGACACGTTGCCCCAGTGTTGTCAAACCCAAATCCCCAAGGGGTCCGCAAGGCTTGGCGGATTGCGCGGGCAAAGGCCCCGATTTAATCAGCCAAGTGCTGAAGGCGGCCCCAGCGACTAGAGCCGAGGGGCTGCACCCCGTCTTACCCTGTTAGGATTGTTGCTTAGGCGCAAACGCCGGTTCTGCGCGTCTCTGGTGCAACGGAAAATTCCCGGGCTTACCGAGCTCCGGGTTGGTAACAATCAGATAATCAGACTCAGGGAAAAGTTCTGACAACACTTCAAAATTGTATAGCAACTGTGTCAGACAGCAAATTCCAATTGCTTTCCAAAATATATCAAGCCCCTGGGGATTGGGAGAAAAACAATTACAGAGTTCCCAGTTTCCAAGCCGTGTGCTCTGTCTAGCCAAGCCATTGTCCTGCGTTATCTCGCCCAGCGATCTCCATCCATTCGATCCGTTCGTATTATTTTATGCAATTGTTAGAAGCCTTTTTCTGGGACGGGACAAGCATAAATTATATGGCTTTGAACCCAACGGGCAGGCTGTTTCTGCTTTTTTAGGGAGGCTGAACCAGCTGTCGCAGTCCCGAATCCTCAACTAGCCAGATGTCCCCCCTGGGCCCCTGTCCCGGCCCCGTCATCTTTAATTCCCCTCTTACTCTCCCCGATCCCGTCGTGACCTCGCTCTGCCCTTCCCGGTACACGACGCTAGCATGGGAAGAATGCCATTAAAAATCTTCCTTTTATAGTATAGTAGGCTCTCCCCTCTCTCTGCTCTGCCTACCTTCAGTTATTAAAAAATTCAAGACAAAAACAACCATAAAATTTGGTTAAATGAATCGAACTTACCTTTAGATCAGTCAGTTGGATGATTGGTCTTTGTTGCAAGCAGGCGGCCTGTCGGTACAGGAACAAAGACTTGCGCGCGTGCTGGACAGAGAATATCTCGAAAAGACAGTTCTATTGATATCTTTCTCTCTGACGTGGGTGCTGGAGGTGGCGGAGGCGGAGACGGAGGCAGAGGAGGGTCACCGAATCGTTCGCTCGCACGAGGCGTTCACCGGGTTGAAAAGGGGGACGGACATCCTGGCGTGAGTCTTATACCCGAGTGGAGTGGGGTGGCTGCGCTCTGCTGGGGGTGGCAGCCAGTGCGGAGAGGGGGAGGCTCCCCAGGCCCCCAACTAGTGAAGGGGTGGGTAAAGAGAACAAGCCCTGCAAGCCCAACCAAAGCCAGATGGCCTCCGGAGGCCTGGAGAAAAGGGCTCTGAAATGCGAATCTAGCCAACTGGATAGGAAACACTTCTAGTCGGTTATTTGCTCCCCGAAAGCTGCTTTCAGTTTGTGAATCAAGTTGATTGCTCCATTTTTTAACCTGCTTTCCAGTACGGTAACTCCTATTCAAATTGCATCATAACATACGAGCGTAATTCGTAATACTAAACTTGCCAATAACGGACGCTAGAATCCCTAAAATTTTCAATCCCAAACAAAAAAAAATTAAATAAAATTCCAACACCAGGCCTTTCGGCTGCAACACCCGCACAAACTTTCCCCAGCTCAAACTGGTACCCGATCTCAGCTTGGTGGACTGAAGCAATGCGGGATTGAGTGCCTTGCTCAAAGGCACAAGTTGTCTCATTAGGGCTGGAGCTCGAACCCACGACCTTCTGATCGTAAGGCAGGTGCCCTAGCCAACTAGCTCCAATTTCTCCTTAAAGAATTCAGAATCCCTAATCTTGTCAGTCCAAAAATAGAATCCCGAAATTGTCCCCAAAATTAAAAATCCCTAAAAGTTTTCAATCCCCAGCAATAGTACCAAAGAAAACGGTTAACCATCTAGCATCCATTCGTCCACTATGAACGTCCACTAATTAACGCATTATTACGAGCGTAATTATTCACTTGGCGCTGGCAGGTAGCAAACCCCCCAATCCAGAGCTCAAGCCCAGAGCTCCATGGCTCCATCGCGGTCCGGGGCCCCGGGCCCTCCCCCTTGGTGGGGGATCATGCGGGCCCCAGCAGACGCGCGGCGCAATCCTTCCCCTCGCGGTTTTCCATCCGAAACTGAATGCGGGATTTATTCCCAGCGGGGCCGCCCCTACACAGGAGGGATATTTACGGAGACTTCGGTGCGTCAGCCCAGTTGCCCCAGCAGGCTCGCAGAATTGGTAAGCAGGTCACGCCACCCCGGGCACAGCAGGTGTCCCAAATTCGGGGTGGAGCGCCAACCCTCAGACGCAACAGCAGCCGCCCGCCTGCCTGTCTGTAAATCCAAATTAAACAACCGCGCAGAAAATCAAGACATTTTTTGCTGTTTGTCCCGAATCCCGAGCGCAGTCAGTCAGTCTAGACTGGTTATTTTTGTAGCCAAAATCAAAGTTTGCGGCAAAGTATCAAAATTTGAGCAAAATTGTTTCGAAATACTGTCCGGAATCCTGTCGCTCTTTAAATACGAAATGAGGAGAAAGTAAAAGCGGGGAAGGCAAAACGAACAGTTAGTTGTACAAGAATTCCCCATTTTCCAGACAAGTCGTAAAACGGAGACGAAATGGGAATTCTGGGTCGGATTTCCGGCACCGAATTGCGCTGAGCTCGCCCATGGTGCAGTTGAATTATGAATTTCATAATTTCGTTTAAAGACATGGGAAATTTTTCTGTCAGCTCATCAAATTGCTCAGCCATGATTATGATTGCGAAATATTATCTGCAGCAGAAAGCCTCAGTGAGTGCCAGTCTTAATCAGTGAGTGTCAGTCTGAATCAGTGAGTGTCAGTCTGAATCAGTGAGTGCCAGACTTAATCAGTGAGTGCCAGACTTAATCAGTGAGTGCCAGCCTGAATCAGTGAGTGCCAGCCTGAATCAGTGAGTGCCAGCCTGAATCAGTGAGTGCCAGCCTGAATCAGTGAGTGCCAGTCTGAATCAGTGAGTGTCAGTCTGAATCAGTGAGTGCGAGACTTAATCAGTGAGTGCCAGTCTGAATCAGTGAGTGCCAGCCTGAATCAGTGAGCGCCAGCCTGAATCAGTGAGTGCCAGCCTGAATCAGTGAGTGCCAGTCTGAATCAGTGAGTGCCAGTCTGAATCAGTGAGGGCCAGTCTGACTCAGTGAGCGCCAGTCTGAATCAGTGAGTGCCAGTCTGAATCAGTGAAGGCCAGCCTGAATCAGTGAGGGCCATCCTGAATCAGTGAGTGCCAGTCTGAATCAGTGAGTGCCAGTCTGAATCAGTGAGTGCCAGCCTGAATCAGTGAGTGCCAGTCTGAATCAGTGAGTGCCAGTCTGAATCAGTGAGTGCCAGCCTGAATCAGTGAGTGCCAGCCTGAATCAGTGAGTGCCAGCCTGAATCAGTGAGTGCCAGCCTGAATCAGTGAGTGCCAGTCTGAATCAGCGAGTGCCAGTCTGATTCAGTGAGTGCCAGCCTGAATCAGTGAGTGCCAGCCTGAATCAGTGAGCGCCAGCCTGAATCAGTGAGTGCCAGCCTGAATCAGTGAGTGTCAGCCTGAATCAGTGAGTGCCAGCCTGAATCAGTGAGTGCCAGCCTGAATCAGTGAGTGCCAGACTTAATCAGTGAGTGCCAGCCTGAATCAGTGAGTGCCAGCCTGAATCAGTGAGTGCCAGCCTGAATCAGTGAGTGCCAGTCTGAATCAGCGAGTGCCAGTCTGAATCAGTGAGTGCCAGCCTGAATCAGTGAGTGCCAGCCTGAATCAGTGAGTGCCAGCCTGAATCAGTGAGTGCCAGCCTGAATCAGTGAGTGCCAGTCTGAATCAGCGAGTGCCAGTCTGAATCAGTGAGTGCCAGCCTGAATCAGTGAGTGCCAGTCTTCAAAGGTAAATTTCCCTGGCTTTCATTTTTGGCGTACATTAGCTTGCATAATTGCATGTAGGCTTGACTTCATAGCCCTTTCACAAGGAATTTAACACGCACAGACCTAATTAAGTTTCATTCCGAATTAAGCGAGTTATCAAATTACTCACAACACCTTTCCTGGGCTCTCTGGTCCTCCGGTGAAGCTTGCTAAACGCCCGTTGCGTCATGTTTGATGAACGGGAGCCAAAAATCCCCCCAAAACAGTCATTTCCTTATCGATTTCAACTTTCTCTGCCCCCAGACTGACACAAAGACTGTGCGGGCGAGCGGATCCTCCGGCCCCGAGGTGCGAAAGCCGCGCGGTGTCAGAATTCGCGAACAAACACACCAGTGGAACCGATTCGCCGCTCGCGGCCTGCACGCGGTGGCCGATGGTGTTGAATTACCGCATTTTTTCGGCCGAATTTCTTTCTCTTCGATGAATGCATTTAGGATTTGAAAACAATGACCGCACCGTGTGGTCTTTGTTAATGTGCCGTGCACTGCCGTCTGCTCAACTTTCTGTTACTTGGACAATTTTTATGGATGACATTTTAGATGCAATTAGGCTGAAGTCTACCTGAAGCTTCCATTGGCACCAAACCAATACAAAAGCTGATGGCTGCCTGCTCGGTCTCATTACTAGCTCAATGTCTGTCTGTCTGTCTGTCTGTGTGTCTGTCTGTCTGTGTGTCTGTCTGTCTGTCTGTCTCTGCCTGTCTGTCTGTCTGTCTGTCTGTCAGTCTGTCTCTGTCTGTCTGTCTGTCTGTCTGTCTGTCTGTCTGTCTGTCTGTCTGTCTGTCTGTCTGTTTTTTCCTTTTATTAAAAAACTGTCTTATAAGTTGCACTTTAGCAATTTGCTAGGATTTTAATTCATCCGCATACACACTAGTGTCATTATTACGAGCTATTGCTTGAAAAAAAGCTCCTAATCTTGTTTGAGTGGACAGGAAAGATTCCATACAAAAAAGCGAAGCAAATTTTTGTATCCCTTAGCCCAGATTTTTCTTATCACCACTGACGCGGATGTTCTTAAAGAACTTAGCTTAGCCAATTTCAGTTGAAAAATTTTTGTGCGCAAGCAACTCCAGTGAGCTCCATATAAAACGAAGCAGACAGTGACGTGGCTTTTTGTTTTGCTTTCTGTGCGGTCTCTCTAGTAACTACGAGTTCGTGAATTATCCGGGCTGCTTATCTCTCTCAGACGCGGGGTCTTATCACTGCGGGGTTGTTTACGAAGGGAGTTTCGTCTGCAAAGCGGCTGGAAGCGATCCTGCACGGGTTGCCAGTAGCAAACGGCCATTTCGAACTTTTATTGCCATAAAAATATTTTTTCGAATCCTAACAAGAAAGCACGCGGCACGAGTAACAATAATTTGACAGCGTCATCCTCCGCTTTGTCCAGGAGAGGGGTATGAAAAGGACGGCGCCCTCTTGTGTTCTTCTTGTTCGGCACCCACTTCTTGCTCCTTTCGTCAGAATTAAATTCAAGTCTCGTAAAACAGAAGCAATTATAGCACAAAACTTGACTTTTCTTTCTTAAGAAGATGATTCTTCTAATTCCCGCTAAGTTCCGCTTCAGCAGAATTATCTTAAATCGTTGGATTGAAAAAAACACCTGGATCCTTAAAATGAAGTCCTTACTTAGGTAGCTATTGCCCTCCTTGAGGCCAGATTATTCACAATTTCCTAATTTCGAGGAAGAGTCAGCGTCCCCGGCTGCTGGTTCAATGAATTTGGGTTAAAAAGATAGAAGCTACACTTCAAATGCTATCAGAAAATGTTTCTTATTATTTTTTTGGAAAAATATCCGACTATGAGTAGTGTGGAACGCACTTGAAGTTCATAAAGCTGAATTTCAGTTTAATGTTCAGCGTTCGGGCTTGATTCCATTCGGAATTTGGAGTCAATAGAAACAAAGATCCGATTAAATTTTCTGCGAGTTTCGCGGCTTCAAGTTACGCTGTCAAGGATGTCCATCTTGAATTCGACCGCTTGCATTCAAAATTTCAAAGGCTAATTCAAGTCGCAGTGACGGCTGTCGAGCTCACAGAAGTTTTCCCGGCGTAAGCAGAGCCCGACCGACCTCGACCTCCGCCGCCGCCGCCGCCGCCACCCAAGCATCGCTCTAAGCGGAATGTGGCGGTGAAATGGTCGCGGAAACCCTGGCCCATGAAGTAGGCCGTCCAATTGAACGCGTTGTTCAGGTACAGGATGGCGTTCAGGTATTCGAAGATTATATCGCGCTCCTTCAGCGGCATCCAGGACAAGGCGCCAAGGGTCTCCACCGCGCTAAGCAGACTCCAGGGCAGGGTGAACACCAGAAAGTTGACATTGAGGATGATGAGCACCAGACTTAGCCGGATCGCTCGACTCTTCCGCTTGTCATCGCCGCCGCCGCCGCCGCTGGGCTCGCCGAGGCCTCTAGCGCTGCGCAGGAGCATCACGCAGATGAGCACTGTGCCCAGCAGCAGCAGGGCCGCAAGCAACAGGCGGCCCACGATCAGCTCGTACTGCGTGTAAAATATGTAGTACGCGTCGTCCTCAACAATGTTGACGCCGGTCTCCGGGTCCCAGTAGAGCAGGTAGATGGTCAGGGCGGGAAAGGACAGGGCGAGGATTATCACCAGGCCCAGCAGGATGGCGCTGTTTCGCCTGTTCATCAGCTGCTTCGCCTTCAACGGGAAGCAGACGGCCACGGCCCGGTCGACCGTGAGACCCAGTTGGAAGAACGGGGCGCCGAACACGGTGAGGTAGGACACGAAGTAGTAGACCCGCATCACCGGGTCGCTCAGGTCGCGCACTGGCCGGTACCAGGGCCAAGGATCCTTGACCAAGGTGGCCATGACGTCCAGGTAATAGATGGGGCCCTTAGCCAGCAGGAGCACAGCGTCCGTGCCGCTGATGAGCAGCATGTAGAGCCGGCTGTTTCTAGGAAATGACTTCCTATTGGCCGCCGTCACAATGAAGCAGGCCGCGTTAAGCAGTCCGCCGCCCAGCACCAGGACTGGGAACAGCCACGAGAACACGTGGCGAACAAAAAGATTCCAGCTGGGCTCCCAGTACCACGGCAGCTCGGCTGTGCCGTTGAAGGCTGAATCGTTGGCAGCAAGGGCTGCCATTTTCCTGCGTTTGTCACGGAATGGCAACAAAATTTTTTCCATGGTATCGGTTTAAATTTGGAGAAAATAAATGCCTACCAGACGTAAATCCCTATCAGCTATCTGCATCAATACTGCCTCTTATGCGGGCTAGGAAGCGGGTCTGCAGGTCTCTGCTGGGAATATTTTTGAGATTAGAGGGCATTAGGGATTCCATTATGCATGAAGATGGCTGATCCACAGTCTCAGTATCGATGGAAACCGGAGACGAATATCGAGAGTGGGCAAAGCGGGAACGCGGCAAGGACAAAATCCCGTATCAAGTGAAGCTGCAGCTCTCACCCGAGTTCCGTTTCAAAACTTCGGCCAGACGTCTCTCAGCGCAGGCAGGATTTCTTCAGCCTGGGCAGCGACATCCAGCAGCCGCATCGATGTATTTATACACAGGCGGAGCCTCTTGGAAACCAAGCAGTGGCTGACTGGTCCACACGGGACGCATCAAAGGCACAAAAATTCTCGAATCTCGAATTTCGCCAGGTGGACTCGAGAAACTTCAAAGCAGAAAAAGAATCGTTTCCAAGGGGGGTCCTGCTTGTCAAAAAAGATCAAGACGGATTGCGTGAGCGGAACGGATGCGTTTTCTGAGGGTCTCGAGGTATCTTTTTGGGTTTTTTTTTTAAAAACCTGCCTTGAACCACGGGAGGCCAGGTTTTTCCCAAGGCGATTGTTCATTTCCCAAAATCACAAAAAGATTCGGTGAAACTGGGACGCTTTATTTGATTGCGAGAATGGCATTACTCGTACGATGGCAACACGAGTATCCAGTTCATGAAGTTGAAATTTGATTGAAATTATGGTTGCAATTTTGGTTAAAAGATTTGGGATTTTTTGCGATTTTTTGACGAGCAAACTTCCTGCTTGCAAAAATCATGTTGGAGTTAACGAGGACTAACAAAAAGGCTTGTCCTAACGTTACTCTCGTGGGTTCAAGGCCAAAGATTCGATATAAAATCTATGGATTTATCTTAAAAACTCATTGTCAGTAGTATCCAATGCGTCGAAGCAAATAAAACTATTTTGAAGCTGAATAATACGCTCGTACACAATTTTTCGATTTCAATACCCCAAAATTAGCAGTGACAAAGTGTTGCAATAAAAAATTAATTCGGCGCAAGCAGATAGCTTGGACTTTCCGAAGTTAAATAAAAGAGGACCAGGTGGTCAATAATAAGCCAAGCAGTGCATTTAAGATTAAGATTACTATTAGCTCCGTACTTAGAGAGGCCAGAGTTTGTACGCAAAAGTCTGCAAACTATGAGGTGCAGTGCTGAGGGTTATTTTTAGCTCCAGTTTTTTTCAAAGCTTGGATTTTCCAATTTGGCGAGTGCTGTTATCTATTAGTTGTTAAAAAAATAGATAGTGATTTATTGATGTTTGTTTCAGCTTCACAACTTGAATATCAGTCATTAAATAGATTAAAAATCCGGATAAATATTTAAAAAAACTTCAATTAGTTGTAACATTAAAGTTTCTTAACGACAGTTAGTCTTTAGGTCTGATGAACGCAGCAATGAAAATTGATCTTATTACAATTTTTCAACGATTTTTATTCGCGAATCACGCGAGAGAGCAAGCCGGTCTGACGCAGCCCCGCGGCAGCCCCCGGGTTGACGTCAAAAACATTAGAATTTGTTTTAATCAGTCGAAATTCCAAGAAAGGAATTAATTTGAACAGACAAAAATCAGTCGGTTAATTGTTCAGGTTAGTTTGTTATGTCGGGAGTAATCATTTCTAAGAAAAGCGTGCGTTAAAATTGTACTCGTCGCAGCAGAATCAAGGAAGAAGGGATTTAAAACTGATAGGAGCTAGATTTCCCCATTCAGCCAGATGCGGCCTCACGAATTCCCGAACTCCCCCTCACCTCCGCCAGGTTGCCGTCGGCCCAGGGGCTGCCGCACTGCCGGGCCAGACCGGCTTGCTCTCTCGCCGGTTCGCCCAGTTACCGGGAAGCAGGACTTGAAAATGAAAATTCAGCGCAGCCACTTGATGGAGCACAGGGGGGGGCTTTACGGCAACCAGACAGCGAAGAGGTTGAGTTTTAGAAATTCATGCACCGCAGCTGATCGAGTGCCCCCTAAACTAAGCATATAAAAACTTGCCGGGTTGCTGCTGCTAAAAGCACAGATTCAAATCACAAATAATAGGTCAGAAATTTATGAAAATAGTCTTGAGGATAAATATTAATCATCCGCCAGCGTTGCGCACGGTGTTCTGCACCCTCGGCTGGTTGCCCCTGGCAACTGTCAGGCTGCCCAGCTGGTCGCGCAGCCACAAATTGTACATCAGTTCGCTAGGGGACACCGACCGACCGCCAATGATGAGGCCGCCGCTGCCGCCGTGGATTTGCTGCTGCAGAAACTTAACAGTTTCCCACCTTGGCACTGACACTTCAGTCGGGCGGCCGTCGATTCCATTCACAGTGAACGTCATGTTGTCCACCAGGCGCTCGTTGGGTGCGAGCCGCCCCACCAGCCGCAGGTAGTCCTCGGCCACGGACTCCGCCTCCGACAGCAGGCCAGGACGCAGCTGGCCGCCGTGACTGAGCTCCGGTCGGAGCTCCTGAGCCTGCGCCAGTCTTCGCTGCGCTTCGGCCGAGGAGGCACCGCGACCAGCAGCTGGAGCCGCGCTGCCATCAGCGATGCTGTCGATGGCTCGAATGATGAGCTGTTTGCGCTGCTCAGCGGTCATGTTGAGAGACACAAAGGTTTAGTCACTTACGAGCTAGCTTCAATTGTTTCAGTTTCCGAGTTTGGCCTTGCCAATGCTACTGCTAGACTTGCCCATGGTCTTGCCGTCGGCGTATTTATAGACAGAAGCGACGCGCGGCTCGCCTCATGAGGTCGGCGCAGCCAGCGTTTTTCGTTTTCGGTTTCAGCTCCAATTTTAGACATGACGATGTTTTTGCGAGTTTCTTCATGTCTACGATGCGCCTGTACTGCTTGGTAGACACAGACAGACCCCCTGGCGTACACGAGGGATCCTTAGCGGTGGTCATTGGTTGAGAACAAATAATGAAAAAGCAGTTTGGCTTAAGTTAAGATTGGTTTGGATTTTCCAAGCTAAATTAAGGCCACACTGGTTAATAGGAAAAATTTTGTTTGCGTTGATATTGAAACAATTGAGTCACCAGATGGGCTATTTTTAAAGAGGGTGAGCTTAAGCCCTAAACGGCCAAGTACAATTGTAGAATTGAAAATTTTCGTTTTCGTCTGCTTTCTGGAGCTTTCGGTAACTTGATCTAGCTACTTACATAGTGACACTATTTAAGAAAGATTTCTGAATCAGAATATTTATGCACGATTTAAGTGTGCCAATTTACGAGTATGTGGACGTTAAACCTCATTGAATGAAATGTGCACGTAGTCTCTAGAGCTGATCGATATATCCCTTGATTTGAGCTTGCTCCTGGTTACCATTGCCACAAGTATAGTGGCGCTTTTACTCTAAGCATTGATGATGAAAATCAGAGAAAATCAATGATCCCAATGGCTTTGAATGTGTTCGAGTTATTCACACTTGTCATTTGTCATTATTCTACTATGAGTAGAAAGTAACAAATATTGCAGGCCAAATTTAGCAAAATTAAAGCAATAAAATTTCAATGAAAACAATTTACAATAAAAGCCACTTTACGAGGGGTAATCAAAAATTTCTGTGAGTTAATAGTGCCTGAGAAAAAATTGTGCACAATCAACATATCAAATTCCGTCAAGCTAGTTTCCATCAGCTTCTAATGCACCGCTTCCGGCGCTTTTGCGCAAGCCCAGAAGTAGCTACGATAACGGAATGCAAGCAGTGTCCGCAACTCTGATTTGAGCATATTTGTACAGGTCTTTTTCACATGAAAAAGGTTTTCCAGAGGTTGCAGCTTTTAGTTTTGATAATAAACTGTCATACTGATCAATGCCTTGCAAGCAAGGTGGATGTTGAGGCTGTCAAATTCATTTTTGCTCCAGAAGCATCCGAGTCGTCTTCCCTGTCACCACGCCGATTTAATGCCCTGTCATGCCTACCCTACGGCGGCCTTCTTCAAACTTCACTTGAGCATTTAGCAGTCCCAGTGAGCTGTTAAAGATTTTCCGATGCATGTGAGAATAACTGTGAATGGATGTCTCGGTCACGGATGTCAAGGTTTGGCCAGACATTCACTTGTCGTTAAAACTCGACTGTGCATCAACCAAATGACACACGAGCCTGACGATGGTGTCAAATGACGTGGCAGAATGTCCAGAAACAGAGATAAAATCGATGTGCGTGTAAGATCCGTTGCCATGCTGCATGATTGTTAGCCAAGTTGGAACAGATTGATGAAATGACTTAAAACTCAAGAGCATACAAAAAAACTAATTTATTTATTGCATTCATTTTAAGCGTGATCGGCCCAGAAACTCGATACAAGGTCGATTGGTTGCCGAACTTTTGGTCACCACTCGTAAATAAAAAACTCTGCGGTCCTGATTACATTTCCAGAAATTTAATACAGATAAATTAGAGTACACAGCACCACGTCCGGCTGTTCGATAATTTTTTAGATGCAAAACCGAACCCAAAATGCGGAAGTTTTGTATTATTATGGGCAGCGGTTACTATCTTTAAATGTTTCCAGAAGTCATTTAAAATATAACGCGGTAGTTTGCTTGTGCAATTAACCCTTGAAGTAATAAATAATCTAGGCATTCTAATAAATAATTCCCCGACATAGCAACTCCCACTAATTCACAGCTACGTACTTTAGTGAACTCACTGCTCAAACTGACCCCGACTGCAATCATGGGTTTCTTCAACTGATTTCACCAAATAAAAATTTCGAGTCTATAGAATCAAAACGGTTAATTATATTACTGATCAGTAGCACCATTTTCTGTATATTTTAATCAAAACGAAAGATTAAAACGGATATAAAATAATGGATAGAAATGGTCTACAAAAATAACAAAGCTTGCTGAATCGAGCACAATTAGCGACCCAAGGCAGTTTTTTGTTGCCTCGAAATCTGTTCATATTCTAATTTTAACAGCCAAAAAGCAAAAAGCTTACCTCTAAGTAGCTGTTGTTATAACTTTAAAAAACCAAAATACTTTTTGTGGGTGTTTTCATCGCCTTTTGGCTGTTTAACACATGATTTTTACTTCATACTTGATAAGGATACCAAGAATTTTATATGCTACTTACAAATACAAATTTTAAATTAGAAAGTGAAAAGACGAATTAATAATCAAATCTACTTCATTGAATATGATAATTTTCTTTGGCCTTATTACTCTCAATACTGAATAACAGGATTGCAAAAGTTAGCACCACAAAAATCACAAAGCAAATGAGAGGATTGACAAGTTGTTTAATTATGCAATGTTGCCTTCCTTTGTCCACACACAGAATCTGAAGCTTGGCAATCTAAAATGTTTTGCAGAAAATATAATTGAATAAGATTTGAATGAGAATTGGCTAATTTATTAAGTCAAATTGGTTAATTAATTTAAAAACTATAAAATATAATTAGATCATATAGAAATACAAAGAAAAATATTTGTATACTAAATCTGCAAAAATGCAAACTTAAAATTTAGTCAATCAATAAAAAATTATATTTAAATTTACACTATATATAAAGCAATAAAAATGACTTATAAATAGTTGAATAAATTTAGCATTTAAAATTAACATTATAAGTTCATAAAAAGTGCTTTAATAAAAAAGCTATGTTATCTTATTATTAACCTAAATAATTACAAAGTTCTTTGCACTTTATAGTAAAATGCTTTAGCCTATATTTAAGCAATATTGGCCATTATACATGCACATAGATATTATTTTAATTATTGTAAATGATTAAATATAGACCAAAATATAGCATATTTGCAACGGCGGCGGAGCAAATTATTCCTGGGGGGGGCCACCAGCACTTCTAAGACATGGGGCCGATTCAGCCTCAATATTTTTTTACTTCTTTTTATCATCACGTCGGCACAAATTTTCCTTGGATATAGCCATTTTTCCACGCTATAGCCAGATGCAGTGCCAGATTCTTCTTTGCTAGTGCCACTCATAGACGCTGGAATTTCTTACTTTGCTGGCACCGATAAGTATGGATAAAATAAAATTGTTGACAAACTTCCGCGAAAATTAAAGATGGTTGATTATTGTGGTAATGGCTTTTTCAGATACAAAACAGTAAACTAAAAATTCCAAGCAATATGAAATAGTTTGCTTATATGTAGTTTAGTTTATTTGTATATATGACGATTAAGTTTGTCGCGATTGAATTTCGCAATTAGTACAATGTACGAGTACAGTACATTGTACTAAAATTGCATAAGGTTTCTTATCTTTCCATTGTTTAATTATGATGCTGGATTCATGCAGCTGCTTTGTTCAACACAGATATTGATACATACTGGCGGCCTGGTACACCTTAGAGCAAATCAACCAAAAACTAGACAGCTAGCTGGACAGTTATTATCGTTAAATAGTAAATACGCTCGTATACAGTTTTAACAGTGGTTTAATAGCAAGGTGAGTTGCAGACAGAGTTAAAAAGCACCAAAAAAGTTTACCCGCTGATCATTTGCACAGCTGAATTCTTTCTTAATAGCACCAATATCAAGGGCATCCGTGTGCTGCTGGTGAACATGCAGAATGGCAATGCTATTGAGTCGCTCTGCTGTCATCGTCGAGCGCAGGAACATCTTCAGCCTTCTCAGAGCAGAGAACGAGCGTTCAGCAGTGGCGGTTCCGACTGGCAGAGTTAAAAACAGCCTTACTAGGATAGCCACCTGGTCAACTAGAACCCGTGTTGGCTTCTCCCAGTTGCGCAGCTCGCTGACAATGTCACCCACAGTCCGCACCTCAGACGTTCCCATGAAGTCCTGCGTAAATATAGGAAAATACAGGACTCTGATGAAATTGACATAGTTATTGGATGGTTATCAGCTATGCACATTAATGGAACTAGGGAGTTATAGCGTAGAGGTTAGGGTGTCGAACTCAGGGTTGGAAGGTCCTGGGTTCAAACCTGTACTTGGCTAATGTCAGTACCGACACATACGGCTAGCAGGCATGCATGCAGTACGCACTATCACTGCATATTACGAGCGTAATTTAGCTTAGAATATGTGTATGCAAGCAAGGACAGATTTTTTGTAAGCATAAGAATAAAAACATAAACAGATGCGTACAGTACTCACTTGCAGAACGGCTAACTGTCGGTGTAGTCGTGAGGCATCCAGATCACTGGCAAAGTGATGGAGAATGGCAGTTAGATCGGAGTCATCAGAGACAACTGGACCTCCTCCTGCAGCCCTTTAGAAGCACAGATTCAATCTGGCAAGCCAATTGCATCCCTGGCTTATCAAATCGTCGGTCAATAGCTGAGACAGCAACGTCCAGGAACTCGAAATACTGCTTCCTGTAGTACTCCATTGCTGTGAGCTGAGCTGGCTGGCTGCCATTGTCAAAACGCTGCGGACGTCGTCGGGCTCTTGGAACCTTTGGATCATCAACTCCACACGACTTAGCTTCATCGATTGTGGACGCATACATCCGATTGAACTGCTCATCGGTGCGCATTTTCTGAATCAGCTCAGTTGCATTCTCTGCCACCTTTTTGGCCTGGGCAAGTGACATTGTTTCTGACTGCAGTGAAACAGAGCAGCTGTCAATCAACTCAAAGACCGGTAGAGTAGCCCTGTACGCAAAGAACACATCGAATGACTCCAGACTCTTGAGAAAGCCACTGGCTTTTGATGCCGTTGCCTGATCAAACGCTGCGCTTTCAGAAATCTCTTGCAGTGACGCGGCCAGGGAGTCGTAGTTGTTGAGGATGCTGGAAATTGTTGCAGCTCGAACACTCCATCGTGTCGGACACAGCGGCTTGAGACCAGACACGTCCGGAAATGAAAAATATATCCTCATTCGGCAAGGCGAGTTTTTGAAAAAGTACACAAGGTCTTGAGCAATGCCAAGCGCATCTCGCACAATTGCAACTGATGATGCAGCTTCCTGAACCACCAAATTCATGGAATGGGCCGTGCAGTGCACAAAAATGGCCCTTGGCTCAATCTCCTGAATGCGCTTGGCAACTCCACTGATAGAGCCAGCCATCGTCGAGCAACCATCGTATCCTTGACCTCGAATGCATTGGTTATCCAAAGAAAGCCTCAAGAGGGCATCCAGCAGTAGTCGGGAAATTCCTGCAGCGGAGGCATCTGAAACTTCATAGTTTCAGAAACTTCATGACACATTGAACTGATCGTCAACCCATCTCAATGCAATGCACAACTGCTGCTTGCCTTTGCAATCTGTAGTCTCATCCGCAAGTACAGCATAGAACTTGGCTTCTTTGATGAGTTGGATCAGTGTTCGCAGCACTTGGTTGCTCATCAGCTTGAGTATCTCATTTTGAATGTCATGACTCAAATATTTGCATCGATGAGATCCCTGCAGGAAGGCTAGAAGCTCGCTATTATCAGTAGTCCGTAGTCTAAGAAGCTGCACAAGGTTGCCTTCATCTGATCCGTGGCCTCTCACGCTCAGACCATGTCTGCCTAAAAACTGAAGTGACGTCACAACTGCATGAAGACCCTTTTGGTTGGTCACCTGGTCTTGGTTCTGCTGCTGGACAAGTTGAGAGTCAATGGTTTGTCCCTTTGTATAGTGGACCCACTTCTCCATTGCCTCTCGGTGCTGAGTCGATTTTTGATGAGTAGTGAAGTCCCTGCCCATGTCTTTCCAATTCTGGAACCCATTGACACAGAAAGCCTGCTCAAGCTTTGAGCAAAATCTTAGCAAGCCAAGAGCGTGAGCATCGTGGCAGGGTTGGCAAAAAACAGACTGCTTTTCTTCATCCCAATGAAGCCAGGGAAATTTCTCGAAGTTAGAATGTTGAAAACTACAGTTCTTTTTCCCAAAAGTCTTCATTGGAAATATCTTTTTTGGTTGGCTTGGAACAAAAATTAGCACCGGATTAGACTTACGTTCGACAACAGGCTCATTGCCAGCTGTAGTTGAAGAAACGTCAGGAGTAGACTTGGATGAAACTATGTCTTCGCTCAGACTCCTGTCCGTGATATTGTCTTCTGGGGTTTTAGTTGCTACTGCTGCTGAAGCATTTGTCTCATCAGAGCTACTTGCATTGTCTGTTCTCATCTGCTCAAAGAAGTCTGTTATTTCCTTTTTTTAGATGCAGTACCATTACCATTAGTCGAGGTGGTCGTCATTGTTATTCAATGTGTCCAAAGAGAGGTCTTATTTTTGCGTATCATACAAGGCAAGAGTTGAAATGTTCCTGGTTGCTTTTCAATTGGTTGGGGTTGTGGTCTGTGGAATGGGAGTGGGGGGAGGCAACTTTTAGAATTAAACCCCAGTGAGTGCACAAGCACTTTGTGCATACATGAATGACCACACTATATGTGTATACAAATGTACATATCATACATTGATCCAATCCAACCCTCATTCCTCCACGACCTATGCTAGCATGGGGGGAGATTCTTCTGAGGGAGAGGGCCAAGGGGTTGGGTAAGGCCTTTGAAGAGTAAAGCTAAGCAGACTATGAACACTAAGATAGACTATGAAAGGATAATAACTCGGGGTGGGACAAGCAGCACTAAATATGACGAAATGACTATAGCTATTTGTTTATTTCTCTTTTTTTGAGGCCAAATAAAAGAAAAATACCATTACAACATAAAACGTAACAGTTTTTGCACATGCTACAGTTGGGGGGGCACTTTACATTGAGTGCCGCACCTACTAAATTTCAGGGGGGGCATGTGCCTCCTATGCCACGGGCTTCCGCCACCCATGTATATTTGACCCTTTGTACTTTTAGAACAATCAATTTAAAGCAAAATAAATAGTTTGCAACATCATCCCATATAGTTTTAAATAAATTAACTTTGTCAAAAATCAAAATACCAGTCAAAGAACCAATTACAAAGTTTATTATCCAATTAAAAAATTGCCATTATAACAAAACTGAGACTAAAGTGATTTTTGCCAAAGTTAAATTTGGTAAAATAATTTAAGTTTTGTTAGGCTCATAATTATAAATTTATCTTAAAAAATATTTTTGCTAAGCTATTATAACTTTTATCCCATTTTCATATAGCTTAATTCCTTAAACCTATACCTAGAGCCTAGGGGTTTTAGGCTAGGGAAATCTCTATTGTAAGTTTGAAATAATCATTTAATAAAATATACATACTAGCTAGAGATTCTTTTGATGCAATTGTATATTAAATTTTCTAACAATAGTTTTCAATTCTCTTTACAAAAAATGCACTTACAACAACAAATAAACCTAGATTAAAATAAGTTTTAGAACCCCCAAACTTTACAATTTGTTATAGTATTAATAATTTATATAATAACTTGTTGTTAAAGTGACCTGCTGCCCTAGCACCTACATTATAATATAAATTTTAGAATTTTGCTATTTTAATGATTATTTGACAATCGCTAAATATAGTCTGGGATACAGCTAAGTTAAGAAAATAAAGAAAACTATAGGCATTATGAAAACAAAAAAAATTCTTACATGAATTAGAAAATCAGAAAAATTTTAATCATCCAGAATTTCCTGCTTTTCTACGAGCATATACTCCAATGCAAGCACAGATTCCTAGTATTCCGATTGCAAGACCTAGAATCAGTGCAATAGTATCACCAGCATTGAAAGCATGAGCTTCTCCAAAGCAAGATACAATGGATAGAAAGAATGTAAAAACGCGAAAATGCACGTTGTCGATTAGGCTCATGATAGAATAAAAAAGCACCAGAATAATGCTTACGAACACAGAAGACTTAACTGTATTTACCAAATCAAAAGTTAAATTAGGGATTGCTGATACTTTTAAATATTGCTTTGCTTTGCTTTTGCAAGAAAAATTGTTTAGTAAAACAAATAATCTCTTTAGATAAAAAAAACTTGATCGAATTTTAATTACTATTGGTTTCAGATTTTTTTCATTATTAATTTTTTATTCAAAATTGCAATCAACCAAACAACCATCAACACGAATAATTAGAATGGCGACAAATGAATGGTTTCCAGTCGTTTCGTCTGCTGCCTGTTCGTCTGCTGGACAGACGTAGTTGCAAACGAGTTCGTTTACCAGCCAATAGCAGTGAACTGAGCTGGAATGAAAGAATTGGACTAGTGATGGGTCGAAATCTAAAATCTATTTCTAAATCGAAATCGAAATTTTAGCACGAAAGACAAGCAAATTAGATAAGTTAGATTGTTTTAGAGTTTCGAGTTTCCGATTACTCTTGTTATTCCAGCTGGCTTATACCAGTGCCTCCAGTGCATTCCAACGCTTGTTGATTATTTCTCACTGGCTTATGACATGAAATACACTTGTTATTTGGCATTGCTATTCAAATTTCAGAAGTAATTAGCCAAGAAGGGTAAAGACTATATTGACATGATGACGTGATTGATGTGACATCTTTGACGTGAGTGGGTGGAGTGGGGTTGTTGTTAGGGGAGAGCTTCCGGCTTGCTCCCATTGGTTATGACCAGCAGACGAACTGTTTAAAATGTAAAAACCGTTTCGATCGTCTGCTCAGCAGACGAACTGGTGGCAGACGAAACGACTGGCACCCCAAAAAAATTAGGCCTGTTTTCACTTTTTCAAAAAACGGGCAAAAATCTGTATCTTTATTGAGAGGTAGCATGTTACGCATTCCGAACAATTTGTAGAAAATTCCATCTTGAAAGCAAGGAAAATTTAGGAGAAATCAAGTTACTCGAATTAAAAAACTGTTTAGAGTTTAGAAACAATTGCTTGTTTCTTTTCTATTACAGTGCATAAGTGCACAGACTACAAGTAAGTTGTTGAGTGTGAATTGAGCAATACAGTGTATATGTATTTTTCTATTTCTTTACGTGCACAATTACTATTGGCATTATTTTATCGTAGCAGTCTCTTGGTTCATCCTAGGACTTTCTTAGGACGCATTTCGTGTGCTTTTATATTGTCTTCCGTGGTTCCTTAGATATAGATATAGATATACGTATTGGTAGCGTCTGTACGACCGCAGTTAATTTTACTGCATCTAAAGTCCTTTAGGGTAACCTAGGCCTGAAATTTCTTTAGTAATAAAAATAATTAACTGTTTATTGCTTCTTATCCTTCATTTCAGCATGGAAAATTTTTCCATGTATAATGCACTGGTTTAATTTTTTCGTACGTGAAGCCAGCGCGGGAATTCCGCTTTTTTCCCCTTGTCTTTTTGATGTCGGCCAAGATTCTGGGCCACAAATAAAGCAGAAGAAAAACTGCATGCATTAAAAGCACAGGAAGGGCAAATCTTAGACTTTTTTTAGCAAGTCTCCGATGAGTTTGCCGAACCAATCTTTGCTCTTCACTATTGGATCCCTGTCCAGGATCAGTCATTGGCTTGGATTGGCAGGTCGGTTGAAATGTGCACTCCTTTGTCAGATTTTTATGACAAGCCAAAAACCCAAGTACGAGCGTACTTTTGTCAATGTGATCCACACTCCCGAATCTTCCATTTTCTTTAGTTGCATGTAAAAGGCTCCTTCTGAGTTTGTCCGTACCGTACTCAGATTTCACACAGCAATTGTCCCAACCTGCGGAAACGCACAAGGTGAAGCTTCTAAAGACTTGGGAGATCTTCTTTATGAAAGTTTCCTGAAAAGCAGTGGCGCCTCAAGCTTGTATAGTCGAGCTGCAGTACACATTGGCTGATCATTAAAACTGAGAAGGCGAAATGCAGTGCAGAAAATCAATTGACAACATAAGACCAAGGGTCCTTGCATATGACTTTCCTTTGTAGTCAGAAGATGGAGAATCGAAACTGATCATGACTTCGGGCCACCAACACTAAACATAGGCATCTTTTTTGCAGCCCTGCTGTTATTTTATTAACACAGCTTCCATGCGTTAATTTATCTGCACTTTTTTACCATCCTAAAATGCGTCGTTGAAATTAAAATTAATGGGATTAATCAAAAATTTTAACGGGAGGATGCTGTGAAATAACCCAGCGAGGCATTTTAGCTGTCAACATGTCAGTCAAAATGCCAAGAATGTGAGTCGCCAGCAGTGGGCCTGGTCGGACTTCTCATGCATTTTTGCCTATGGGAATCATTTTGTCTCTTATTAGTGACAGCTGAGCACCGGACTGCGTGTTTGAGGGGATGCAATTTTTTTGTCATGAGACAGCTGTCGGTTCAACTCAGGAAAAAAATTTAGCCTGTCTCTAGCTAGGTGAATGAACGTCTAACATAAAAAATGGGAAGAGAGGATAATCAGGGACTCCTGGGATAATGCAAGGTACACCTATTGGCTCACACCTAGTGGCAGATTCGGAGAGGTTGCTAAGGAGAAAAAAATGCTTTTAAGTGTAACACTGCAAGTGTACTGGGACCCACATAGCCTTGAGAAGCGTCAAAAAGCACCCTTAAGCTGCAGCCTTTCAGACACGGTGCTCAGAGCGTTCCTCCTATCTGAATTCATTGCCGAGAAAGCCATGCATTCTCTTCAACTCGGACTGTACCTGCTGCTCCTGCAATTCGCCGGCCAGCCCTCAGCGGCGCTGGCTCAACAGCTCGGCACCGTTCGCTTCGAGGCCAGCAAGTTTTGTCCGAGCTCCGCTCAACGGGCGGCCCTACCGAGGCAACTCAGCGGCGTCTCGGCCATCAACACCTGCGCTGTGGAGTGCGCCGCCGCGTCCAACTGCTCCGCCCTGCACCGGCGGGGCACCGAGTGCTTTCTGGCCAATCGGACCGAGTGGCAGGACGCGTGGCCAGACTCTGCCGATTGCCAAGGCGGCGCGTCGGCTACGCTGGTCCGTCTACCGGCCGCTCCAGCTAGGCTGGCGAGCAGCCTGGAGGTCTGGCTGAGTCTGCGCGCCTCGCTGAGGCAACCTGGCCAACAGCAGCGCCCGTCCAGCCCAGCTGGTCGGCCCGGCCGCCATGCGGAACTCCAGCGGAGTTGTCCTGCCATCCGGCAACGGCGACTCGCACCTGCTGCTGCCACCTCCTGACGACTCCGGCCTGGAGGCCCGGACCGGCCCGCTCGGCCAGTTCGCCTTCTTCATCAAGGCCGAGTGGCAGCCAAAGCCCGATGGAAGCTCGACCTACCTTGCCAGGGCCGCATCCGTCGCCCATACCGCCGTATTCTGGGCTTACGAAGAGTCGCGACGGATCAAGTTCGGCAATCGCAAGGCCTCCAACGTGAACTACCAGACGGGAGCCGCGCTGCCGGCCGCGAAGGCTGTCAACTCATTCGGCATCTCGTTCAATGGCACGTACGCTGCCTACCTGAACGGCAAGTCCGAGCCAATCAGTTCGTACAGCACCATCTCTGCCACCAGCGCTGTCGGAAGCCTCATTCTGCTCGGTGCCAAGCACGGCGAGTCCGTGGACGGCGCCTTCCAAGGCCGGCTGATCTGCTTCGCCTACTGGGCCAGAGAGGTCTCCATCGAGGAGTTCGTCGAGTTCGACAGCCTGTGCTGAGAAAGAAGCGAACTTTATTATCCCATTTACAAAAAGTTTTATGAGTGAACTCTGCAGGAAGCAACTGAATGTACTATGACAGTAAATAACTTACAGCTATGCTAGCCGAATTACACAAGCCAACAGTAATACAATGTACCCGACAAATTTCTGCGCGTGCAGAAAGTTTCAGCATCGAAGACAAAATTTGCCAGGCTTAGCTACACAATGCCTTGTTTCCTCATCCAGGCCTGTCCTGTTTGCTTGCCCCATTCACGCGTTTACTTGTCTTCCTGCCGCATGCACGCGCACCATTGATGAAGGCTGAAGGCTTTGCTAACAATGCATCATGGTTGCTGGGAATAGGGGATTTTCTTTAAAGCCAATATTTAAGTATTTTTCGCTATACAATGGCTGCATAGCTCATATTAATAAAAGTTCTTCCCTTACAGTTTAAATATAATGTAGCTGAGTGTTGAGCCATAGGGACAATAATTCACGATATTCTCACCGTCCACTGACTGGGTTCTCTTTTAGAAAGGGCTCCAGGCGACTTGTTAAAGAGCATATGGATACTCATTAATTGATACATACGAATGCTGATGCTCGTATATAGGTGCGAGGCAGTGCGCAATCTGCGTGTCC
This sequence comes from Macrostomum cliftonense, assembly GCA_950096795.1. Lineage (NCBI taxonomy): Eukaryota > Metazoa > Platyhelminthes > Macrostomidae > Macrostomum > Macrostomum cliftonense. The sequence continues at coordinate 378,138 of CATNEM010000358.1, read as the reverse complement.
CAGGGGTTTGCCTCTCGTGGTCGCAATAGTGAGGGAGCGCCTAACAATTGGACTATGGCCGGAGGCCCACATGGTCCCCATTCCGAGGAATCTTGGCACTAGCAACTTCGAGGAGAAACTGTGACCTGCGCTGCAAGGCTGATTTACTGAGACCATTTCGGGTTTGGCCCCAATCGCAGCACAGTGAGGCAGATCCTGGCTCTTCGGCGAGTCATCGAGGAGGCGCAGACTCGGTAGCTGATCCCTGAAAGTGTTCCTCGTTGATTTAAGAAAATTTCGAAAGACTCGATCTTTAGTTAGAGACGCGCTCGGATTGGTGCTTCGGGCACCTGAACATGATGTGATGCAGCTCCTACCGCGACACAACTGCTGCAGTTTGATTGCCGGAGTATTTCAGGGAGAAACGCGCTTCATTTCGGTGGTCGACCGGGTGCTACAGATTGCTCTCGCTTCTAAAGACAATTCAAGCTTTCTGCTGTGGCCATGCGTGAATCGACATCAACCGGAGATGCTTCTCAGCGTGCTTGGCTACGCAAAGACCCTCAAGGCACTTCCTTGACTGCATGTTCAATGAGGCGAGCAAGACTCTAATGGCAACCGTTGCTCGCGAGCAGGCCCAGGCTCGCAATATGAAATGTAGTTAAAATAATCTCCTCAGTAATTTTGCTAGTTACTGCAAGTAGACACATAAAAAACGTGGAAAACTTGCCTGCTAGAATAATGGAATGAGCAAGCTGTGTTGCATGCGTCTGTACGAAAACTGCACTGGCATGCGAGATTTCTTGATCTTGCTGCAACCCGAGGCGCCAGCACTGAGGATCTATGATTTTTTCACAATTCTCTGAGCAACACTTGCTTATCAATGCAAGCTGAGGTGACTCGTCTCTGTCAACTGGCCAAGGCGGGCTACGAACGGGGCTCAGCAAGATTTAATCTCGGCCAAGATAAGCCAGCTAGACAACAGTCGGAGGTGGCACCAAACTATTTTTTTCTGCCAAAAATTCATGCAACGTTGAGCTTACAGGAAAATTCGGCCAGTGAAACGACACCGATCGAGCCTAAGAATTTGGACAAAGCGAAAAAAGATTGATGAAAGCATCAATTCTAATTTGTATTTTGCTGGCCTTCACAGGGCCAGGTTCTCAGTTCCGTGCTGCAGCCAACGTGGGTGCCCTGCAGCAACAACAATTTATTTTTGCTGATGCCGATCAAACTAACGGACTGACGAAAACCACAGGAACTACGGCAAAATTGACAGGCACCAGGGAATTTACTACGTCAGCTACAGTTTCAGGAAACCAACTAGAAAGCAAAAACTCGACTGAATCTGAAACCGAAACTACATTGGAATCAACAAACGAAAGTCAATCAGCTAAAAACAAAACTACACCGGAAGCTACAACACAAACTACACCGGAAGCTACAACACAAACTACACCGGAAGCTACAACACAAACTACACCGGAAGCTACAACACAAACTACACCGGAAGCTACAACCAAACTACACCGGAAGCTACAACACAAACTACACCGGAAGCTACAACCCAAACTACAACGAAAGCTATGACCGAATCTACATCTGAGGCAACTGAATCTGAAACGGAAGGTACATTAACTACGTTGGAGCCTACAACGGTGTCTCAAGTAACAACAGGCTCCACAATGGGATCCACAAAAACCAGCAAGACGACTACAGAGGCACCATCCAGCAGCTCATCGACTTCTACAGAGCAGCCGAGCAGCCCCATGAGCGAGCCGGCAGGTCCAACAAGTTCTGGGGAATCGACAAATTCAGCAACAACTCAACAGCAGACGGGATCTGCGGGCACAACATCTGCGGGAACCGACTCGGGTGGAGGTGGAAGTGGCGGCGTCCTGACCACCGGCCAGCTCGTGGCGGTGATTCTGGCATCTGTGCTGGTCTGTTCCGTGATCTGCGGCGTGGCGATAGCGCTGTTCCGTCGCTGGCGCAGTGTGGCGCGCTTCCGGCGTCTCCGCTGCGCCGGCTACTTCGACGAAGACGACGACGACTATGTCGGTCTCGGTGGCAGCGACCCACCGTTGCCGAGGGTGCTATTCGACGACCGAGGGATCAGCTTTTCCGCCAGCGCAGCGCCGGGCGTTCAGCAGCAGGCGACGAACAATGAGTCCTCGCTGATTGACTTCAGCGAGTGAATGAACTGGGACTGGCTGTTCATGGCGATGCATCACCATGGCAACCATAAATGAAAAAAAAGATTTTGTTTAAACACGCGTGCAACGCAAACTACGCTTTGAACTGAAATTTTAGTTTTCAAAACAAATTATTCAAGATTTCTTTTTGTATATTCTTAAAAAAACACTGAAAAGCCATCCAAGGTGTCACTGCTGATAGATTTGCAGGTTGAAAATTTAATAATTTGCTAAAATCCTTCTGCATCGACAAATATTCTAAAAAAAGAAACATTTAAAAAGGCGGAGCAGTGCTACGTACCAATAATTGTCAAAGCTGTCCAGAGAAACGCCAATTGAGTTCGGTACTGCACCAAAGCTCAGCTCATTAGCATTGCCCTGACGCAGCTGAAGCAAGGCGGATTCAATTTACACAGGCGAGTTAGTGAGAACTGTGGAGTGTCAGGGAGGCTTTGCAAAACAATGGAAAAACACAACTAAACTCGGCTTCTTAACCTTGTACTGACGACTTTATTGTTAACTAATGAGACTCTCAACTAGGTTGTAACCTCAATTTACGGGCTATGAATGACATAAAAGACCTTGGCGCTTTGAATTTTAGTTGGAGCCTTTGGCGGTGACCTAAAAAATACTAGATTAGAATCAACACTTAAGCTTAAATCTTGCACTCACAACGCAGAATTAATTTACTGATGTGTCACGAGCATGTTTATCAGGGACCACCCTTGCCTAGGCGAACTGGAGTCATTCAGTTCTGGCTGGCAGTCACCTGGAGCGGCCTGACCTCCGGCACCTCCAGCGCCAGGAGGATGGTGGACGGCGAGAACTTGCTGCTGCTGCAGATGTCCAAGCTGGTCTCCACCCGCCAGCCGCGCTGCTGAAGGACGTCAATTAAGGTGGCAATTAAGCCGAAGCCTTCCAGGTTGGTGACGGGCGACTCGGGATCCCACTGCCACGGCTTGCGGTCGAATGAGAACTCAACTGTCCAGCCGTTTGCTGATTCGAAGGCTTCGCAGCGGTGACCGCGGGACCAGGCGTCCTTGACGTCGCTGACCAGTTCAGCCTTCAGCGACTCTGTAGCGCCGAGGACGCACAGGCGATTGACATCGTGCGTGGTGACGCTCAGGTAAGGCAGGGCCTCCTGGTTGGGTTGCCGGCGCAGAACCAGCAGGCTCTTGTCGTAGGCGCTGCGGTAAATGTCCGCCTGCAATCAGAGAGCGTGGGTTGGTTGGTTCTACTCACTATGAGTAGTATATAGTGCACGGGAGTTACTGTTTAAATTATGGCACATTTAAATTCGTGAGACGCAGAAGCCCTTGACGCGCTCGCATGATGGGACAATGGGAGGATATCAGCGTTTCAGCGATCCAGTCTTCAAAATGCATTCATTATTTGGTCCTCAAACTGGCTCAAACCCAAAAAGCAAATGTAGAGACGTGGGACTGTGGGTTCAGCCCGCTCGGCTCGGGGTGGGGGTTGCGAGAGACGCGGGAGAGAGGGGCTGCGCCAGCAGGAGGAGCCGCGGATGATTTACGAGGAATGAGGGCAAAGCGAACAAAAGCGATGCTGATTAAAGGACTGAAAGACAGGAGGAGAGGCCAGACAGAGCCAGCCTGGCTTACTGAGGATTACCTTTAATGTCTAGTCTGAACTGGAGCTGCATGAATGCGGCCTCGTCGTGAAATTCAATTCAAAGCCTAAAATAGCTCTCTGTGCCACTCTTTTGTCCATGAAACGGGCAGGTAGTCATTGACGCTCAGTTATTAATTTTTATTCGTTTTAATCTCCCAAACCAATTCTAACTTGAGAATGGATGGCTAGTTGGCTATTTTTTTAATTTTCTGCATGCTCGCTTCCTGCAGGATGTCCCTAGTCTATTATAGATTCTAAACTGTCTCAGTTTGCCCTGAATAAAGTAAACAGAATCAAGAAATGTACATTGACTTTAGACACCAAAACTGCATCCCCACAACCAATGTCTACAAATTAGATGCAAATTGGCTTTCATTCTAACAATTCATCAGCATATCTTGGATTAAATTTACATTCATCCCATTGCAGACTCATACTGTACACCTGACTGTACACATATGTACAGTCAATGTACGCATCTTCCGTTTCAATGTACATCTATCCTATGTGCAAGCATTCAATGTACGCATCTTCAATAAATGTACATCTCAAGCATTCAATTTACGCATCATCAATAAATGTACATTTCAAGCATTCACTGTAGGTATCCTCAATCAATGTACATCTCAAGCATTCAATGTACGTATCTTCAATCAATGTACATGTGTTTAAGTAAATTAAAAAAACTCTTTCTACATTACTTAAATGCTCACAAAATCCCACGCATATGACTAATTCAGAATTATCTGCATGATTTATTTAGACCGACTTCTGGCACAAATATAAAATTTACATACTAAATCACCTTGACAGCGATCTGCCATCCCTTGCTTCGCAGTTCGCGGATGAGCTCCTGGACAAACTCCCTGGCGCTGAATGCCGCATCCTTGTCCCAGTCCGCCACGAACCAGGGCGAGGATTTGAGCTGCACCGTCTGCAGCTGGTCGCCAGCCGAAGTCTCGGCGCGCAGGACGCCGCTCTCCCAGCGTGTTGCGGCGAATTTCTCCACGCACTCGCGAACCTCCTGCGGCGCCGCGTACAGCCGAAGCTGGTCGCGCTGGTTCAGGCTCAGCAGGAACAGGCTGTCGTCTCCGGCCGACTGCTCGCCTTCTTGGCTGTCCCCCGTCGGAAAGGTGGACTTCACGAAGGTCAGACAGTCCATGCTGCCCCGGGCGTGGGTGGCGGCCAAAAAGCTGTAGCCGTGCGCCAGGAGCAGCAGACGGGCGATCTCCAGCACAATCAGCGGGCTGCGCTGCGAGGCCGACTTGTAGCTGTCCCACGGCTGCTCGCCCAGCTCCATGGCGAAGTGGGTCGGCTCCTCGGACACCAGCTCGACGCCCTTTGGCCAGACTTCCTTGAGCTGCAATGTTATTTTTAGTTTGTTCAACTAGCTTGCTATATCGAGGACGAAAATTTTCTAAGAAATTTCTTCGCTGGCGAGCACCCGAATGTTGCCCTGAACGCGAAGCAGTGCTAGAGAGAATTGCATGGTTAAAACTCGTGGTCCAACTGGAACATTAGCTACCTGGCAAACAAAGAGTCAGGGAACAAGAGTTGAAGCGCACTATCAGCAGGTGAACTTCAAATTAAGCCGACTGCTTTTTACCTTGGCCAGGAGCACCGCACTAACTGCTGCAGGTGAATTAATGAGCAGCAGCTTGCCCCAGTCCTCCATCGCCACAGTCAGCAAGTCGACGTCCCTGGCCGGGCAGAGGTCCGTGGCTTTGCGCAGCAGCCAGGCGCTTCTCTCGACGCCGCGGACGATGACGCCGCTGGCCAGGAGGGTGCAGCCGCGGTCTAGGAGGAGCTTCAGCAGCGCGGTCACCAGCCGGTAAACTGGCACCAGACGGTCTGCCGGATAAACCTCCGAGTCGAAGGGCTCGCGATCGAGTCGGAGCTCCACGCCGAGCGGGTACTTCTTCTCGGAGCGGACGCCGCCGCGCCAATTGGCCGACACGGCCTGGCGCAGCTGCTGCAGCAGCGACGGCTCGGCGTTCAGCACCAGCAGGTGGTCCGGCTGGCGGAAGGCCACAACGAAGCTGGACGGCGGAAAGGCCTTGCGCTGGATTCGGGAGTAGTCGTTGCCCATGGCTGGCTGAAGTGGGGTGCGTTGTCAAGGGCTTGATGTCGAGCTCGGATTATCGAGGGCCAATCTATCTGAGTCGGATTATCGAATGCTAATCTCCCAAGTTGGATTATTGAAGGCTAATATCCTCAGTTGGATTATCGAAATTTTATCTCCTCAGTTGGATTATCGAATGCTAATATCCTCAGTTGGATTATCGAAATCTTATCTCCTCAGTTGGATTATCGAATGATAATCTCCTCAGTTGGATTATCGAATGCTAATATCCTCAGTTGGATTATCGAATTATTTTCTCCTCAGTTGGATTATCGAATGCTAATCTCCCAAGTTGGATTATTGAAGGCTAATCTCCCAAGTTGGATTATTGAAGGCTAATCTCCCAAGTTGGATTATTGAAGGCTAATCTCCTCAGTTGGATTATCGAATGCTAATATCCTCAGTTGGATTATCGAATGCTAATATCCTCAGTTGGATTATCGAATTCTTATCTCCTCAGTTGGATTATCGAATTCTTATCTCCTCAGTTGGATTATCGAATGCTAATATCCTCAGTTGGATTATCAAATGCTAATATCCTCAGTTGGATTATCGAATTCTTATCTCCTCGGTTGGATTATCGAATGCTAATCTCCTTAGTTGGATTATCGAAAGCTAATCTCCTCAGTTGGATTATCGAATGCTAATCTCCTCAGTTGGATTATTGAAGGCAAATTTGCTAAGTTGGATTTTCGAAGGCTTATCTATCTAAGGCGAATATTGAAAGCAAAAATTTCCTATGGGGAATTATATTACAGAATGCCAATCTCACCATGGGATTATCGGAAGCCAATCGATTTCAGTTGTTTCTATGAGGAAGCGGTTTTCAGACACCATTGTAAAACAATTCGAATTATGGAGGCGCAATTAATTACTTGAATCAGTGAAATAGTGAAAAGCTCAAATCCATTATGTGGGAACTATTTATAGATGCCTGCCGTGACTTACCTGTGCCTCAGCTTGAAGCTAGCTATTCCTATTTAATGTTTACCCTGGTTGAAAGGCGCAGCACAATGATGGATAGGCGATAAATTTGTCCCAATCTGACCCCGTGGATTGGGAACAAAAACCAAATCGAATGCGATTCATGGGAGATCAAGGGAGGAGGGAGCGGTCTTAGGCAAGCTGCTTTCTATGATATTTTTCTGGCTAAAGCTTCGAGATCATGCGATTCCTCAATCCCCAAAGCCCGCTTGAGCTTCCACTGGAGCTTAGAAAAGAAAAAATTGAAGACTAAAAACTCGAATCCCCAGGCCTTTGGCCAGCTTCCCCTTCCCTGGGCTCCGTCTGGGGATCAATAGTTTGATAGCGATCGCTCACCAGCAAGCGCCACTCGGCTCCTCCAGCGACAGCCCCAGAGCTGCACGTTCAGGCCTGGCCACTGGCTTGATTAAGTAACTTTGCGAGTGTACGACTGCTGACTGACGCTGCTTTTTCTGGCCTTGAAATCCCCCCATAAAATGATCCCCTCTGCGCCCGGCTCGCTTCTCAATCCCTGCCCCGTAGTTTGGCCGTAAGCTGAGATTCTCTGCCCCCCTGTCCGTCTCAGCTTTAGTATCCGCATTTCATCGCTCATGCTCTCTTTCCCCCTCAATCAGTCTCTAGGTCTGTCCGTCTCGCGTTCTGCCTCTGTTGAAATATGTCGACCTCTCAGTCTCCCTCTCAGTCTCCCGCTGAGTCTCACTCTCAGTCTCCCTCTCAGTCTCCCTCTCAGTCTCCCTCTCAGTCTCCCTCTCAGTCTCCCTCTCAGTCTCCCTCTCAGTCTCCCTCTCAGTCTCCCTCTCAGTCTCCCGCTGAGTCTCACTCTCAGTCTCACTCTCAGTCTCCCTCTCAGTCTACCTCTCAGTCTCCCTCTCAGTCTCCCTCTCAGTCTCCCTCTCAGTCTCCCTCTCAGTCTCCCGCTGAGTCTCCCTCTCAGTCTCCCTCTCAGTCTCCCTCTCAGTCTCCCTCTCAGTCTCCCTCTCAGTCTCCCTCTCAGTCTCCCTCTCAGTCTCCCTCTCAGTCTCCCTCTCAGTCTCCCTCTCAGTCTCCCTCTCAGTCTCCCTCTCTGTCTCCCTCTCAGTCTCCCTCTCAGTCTCCCTCTCAGTCTCCTTCTCAGTCTCCCTCTCAATCTGCCTCTCAGTCTACTCACCGAATTCTTAATTGATAAGGACAAATCAAAGCCAGCTATTTGTGTTCACTCCGATGGCAAACCGGGTGAGCAACGAAAAAAGTGGACAATCCATTTCCTCTCACCTGGATTCAAACACTGTTTGGTTGTCACGGTGACCCCGACAGAGTGCTTAGTCGGGAAAAATATCCTCTTGGCCTTATCGGCTGGCAGATATCGGCTGTTCCCCCCAAAAAACGGCACTAGTTTGGACTGCTGCTGCCGTCTGTTCTTCTGTTGCTGGGCCAAGGCAGGGGACCCGTAGGTTTGGGGCTTGAAGTAGCCGCACGGCCCGTCCCTCTTCCCGACGCCCGCTGGGGAAGCGTCCCAGGCCTTCCCCTAAAAAAAACTGGGCATCCCCATTGGACGACGCCAATGTGAAAGTGCAGTCCCGCCTGCTCTCCTGCTCGCTCCCACTCGGCACGGCCCTCAACCCCGTGCAATTTTCCCATTTCCTAGTTGCTAGTTCGGCTCCCACATCCCCTCTCCTGTTGTGTCGGACCAGCCCTGACCAGCCAGCCTTGAATCATTTGCGCACTCTGCGGGCTCATCGCCAGCCACATCGTGACGAATGGCTTTGATTGCTGACTGAAAGCAAACAGCCGACAGGTTGTCAAACAGGAGCCAATAACTTGTTAAGAAAGACGCGATCAGTTTGATGGAGACAGAAAAAATAAGCATTTTTGTTTTAACTCGAAAACACTTCCTACTGTCGATTGTGACAATTATGAATTATTAAAGTAGCCTGCATTGTAAAGACCCAATTTTCAGACGGACAGACAGACAGACAGACTGGCTAAGAAAGGCAGATGGACTGGCCAAAGATGCAGTCACAGGCCGCCATCTCTACTGCCGAGTGGTGAGCTGGAGACTCAAAAACTGATTTGAGACGCCTCGCCCAATCCATTAGGCCTCAGTGACTGCACATCTGCTGCATTAAAATACTACTGGCGATCCTTGCTTGGTCAATTCCTGCCAATGCGAAGCGGCTAGCGGGTTGCAAGCTAAATAGATAGATAGATAGATAGATAGATAGATAGATAGATAGATAGATAGATAGATAGATAGATAGATAGATAGATAGATAGATAGATAGATAGATAGATAGATAGATAGATAGATAGATAGATAGATAGATAGATAGATAGATAGATAGATAGATAGATAGATAGATAGATAGATAGATAGATAGATAGATAGATAGATAGATAGATAGATAGATAGATAGATAGATAGATAGATAGATAGATAGATAGATAGATAGATAGATAGATAGATAGATAGATAGATAGATAGATAGATACTAGTAGATAGATAGATAGATAGATAGATAGATAGATAGATAGATAGATAGATAGATAGATAGATAGATAGATAGATAGATAGATAGATAGATAGATAGATAGATAGATAGATAGATAGATAGATAGATAGATAGATAGATAGATAGATAGATAGATAGATAGATAGATAGATAGATAGATAGATAGATAGATAGATAGATAGATAGATAGATAGATAGATAGATAGATAGATAGATAGATAGATAGATAGATAGATAGATAGATAGATAGATAGATAGATAGATAGATAGATAGATAGATAGATAGATAGATAGATAGATAGATAGATAGATAGATAGATAGATAGATAGATAGATAGATAGATAGATAGATAGATAGATAGATAGATAGATAGATAGATAGATAGATAGATAGATAGATAGATAGATAGATAGATAGATAGATAGATAGATAGATAGATAGATAGATAGATAGATAGATAGATAGATAGATAGATAGATAGATAGATAGATAGATAGATAGATAGATAGATAGATAGATAGATAGATAGATAGATAGATAGATAGATAGATAGATAGATAGATAGATAGATAGATAGATAGATAGATAGATAGATAGATAGATAGATAGATAGATAGATAGATAGATAGATAGATAGATAGATAGATAGATAGATAGATAGATAGATAGATAGATAGATAGATAGATAGATAGCTAAAAGCAGAAATAGAGAAGCAAAGGAAAAATTTTACTGTTTAAGAGAAAAGCAAGAAAGAACAATTAAGAAATGCTTTTTAACATTGTGAACTTGGCCAGATTGCACGCAAGCCTCAATACATGATCTGTCATTTCACATTGCTTGGTTCGCGTGACTGCTCAAAGCGAATTCGCCACTGAAATTAAGTCATAATTCTTTAAGTCATTTTGAATTCCACGGAGTCATATTATTTCTCATTATCTCATATAGGAAGACAGTGGGAGAGGGAGATCGGCTTGGGAGGAGGGACGGTAGACAGGGGAGATTGAGATGTGGCGAAAGAACGGCAATGATATGAGCGATTGACCTCATTTCCATGTTAGCCCTAGTTGACTTCTGAGAGTGGATGCGAAGTCGAGGGATGTCCGCCCAGATCAGCAACGGTGCTGACGATGAAAATAGCCTTGGCGGAGGGCTATTTTTAGCCTGATTTGATAAAATGGTGCGACCTACTCAACCCGATCGCCCGGGCACGCATTGCGGCGCTGCTCGCCTCAGATTTCTGCGAATTTTCCAAGCATCAACAGACCGCCCTCTTGCACAGGCTCAGCCAAGCGGAGTTATTATTATAACTATTCGAGAGGGCTGGCCGAGTCGTGTCGAATTACGCATGGCAACTGGCTAGCAGGACGGCAGCGAAGTGCGCCAGAGATTCGGTGGATAGGGGGTGAAAATGGAAATACGAGATGAGTCCTGGCCACTCTGTAAAACGGAGCAAAAAAACACATAAAATAGTAATGAGAGCAAATGGGCCTCGAACAAACGCCCCGCATTAGTGAGAGCTCCGTATTAGTGATAAATAAATGAACACAAATTGATCATGCAGACGCACACAAGCACGAGTTGAAAGCCTCTCTGTGTCTAAGCTAAGAGCAGGTCTGCAAGCACCAGCTCAAAGTGAGCAACGCTACAGCCAGTTAGGCGGCATTCATTCAATGCAAAAAGTGCGATTCCATTGCCCTTAGGCAAGCAGTTTTTTTAATCATCAGTGAATGATAAGCCGATTGAGGCCCAGCCTGCTCGAACAGTTCGGGTTCCCCATGCAGTGCGGGATGCCTCGCAGCACTAATTGGTCGCTCGGCTCGCAGTTAGCGGGCCTAGGGACGGGCCTTTTTCTGCCTTTGAGCTCAAGACAAAGCATGCAGATGGCTGGGCAGGCGAATGAAAGCTGGCGTGTAGCTTTTTTCAAAGCCTTTTCAAAGTACGAGTAGATAGTGCATCAACAAATACAGCATCAGTTGTTCTTAAATACACAATCAGTAGCCCACATGCAGCATCAGTGTTCCAAAGTACAGCATCATTATTACAAATACAGCATTACTGTTCCAGCATCAGTATTCCAAAATACAGCATTACTGCTCCAAAGTACAGCATCAGTATTTCAAATACAGCATTACTGCTCCAAAGTACAGCATCAGTATTCCAAATACAGCATTTGTATTCTAAAGTGGATCATTTGCATTTGCAAATTTATATTTTGGCTACTTTCTTCAACTCTACGAGTTCAAACCCTGGTTGCGCACAATCTCTGTGCAGTCTCTCGGCAGCTGCACAGACACGCACTGAGCTGCAGTGCAGTCAGAGTACAAGCCATAGACGCGAGCCTCGTCACCTTAACAACAGGAGTAAGAAAATGCGATGCAGGCTCTGCCTTGTTCTGCATCTTCGGCGCTCACCTGCTGGGGTTGGGGCGCAGGCTGAGCCGTCTTGTACTCAGAGATGCACGCCCACAGAGAATGCTGTGTGTTGTCGATCATGCGACTCGGTGAAGGCCATAAAATAATAAAAGAAATGCCTCTTTTCTCAGGCCAGACAGCACTTGCATGTCCAGTCATTCTGTCGCTAAAATCTTGAGCAAAAATAGTCAGGAAAACGTAGACTTCTGACTGATTAAAAAGAACTCGAAATGTCTGTCGTCAAGTACAAAGGCCAGAGCTACAAGGTAAGTTGATCGAAAAGTCGATTTGGGCGCTAAAAATGTTTCGAATGCTGCAGTAACTCTCTCGGAGAATCTCACAAAGCACCTGCCGGCTTTTCCAAGTCTCGAATAGCTCAAGCCGCACCTGCCTGGCTTCCCACATTCCCATGTTTACCCGGGCGCTAGGAGGATTAAGTTTCAGGGAGAGTTGCTGCTAATTATATCCGGGATGAGAGGCAAGCAGACTTTCGGACTTTTTAATCCATGGAACGCCTGCCTGGGAGCGCCAATCCCTGGACACGCAGGTTCAGTGCGCTGCCTGACTATGGAAAAAATGTCCCCTCAGTCGAAAAAGAAATGTGCCGGTCACGTGACCTGGGGACTCAAGTAATGAGCAATAGCCAGCTGGCTGGCTGAATGCATCCTTGCTGCGGCGTCAACAAAACCGCCCTAACCTCCCTGTGCTGCGCAGACGCTGCGCAGGAACCACATCACCCTGCGGCAGAAATTCGAAGACCCGGAGTTCCCGCTGACGCCCGGTGCCGGCATCGACAATGTCGGCATCGAATGGCTCCGCCCGTTCCAATTGGCCGTCAAGCCGCGCCTGCTGTCCGATGGCGTCTCGGGCGCCGATGTGGTGGGCAGCGACCGCGGCGGCTCGGCCTGGTTCGCCACCGCCTGCGCAGTGCTGACGGTGCGGCCCAGCCTCGTGGCGCAGGTGATTCCCGACTACGCCAGCCAGGACTACACCGGCACCTTTCATCCGGGCATCGCGCGGTTCGCGTTCGGCCGTCAGGGCCGCGTCTACGAAGTTGTGGTCGACGATCGGCTGCCGGCGCGTGACGGCCAGCTGCTGCGCTGCCGGTCAGCCGACGGCTCCGAGTTCTGGAGCGCCCTGTTGGAGAAGGCCTACGCCAAGTGAGGCTGACCGATGCACCGGACACACTCCTTCATATTTTAGTATACAGGATTAGAATTCTTGCCCCCCCATTCTTCTGTACTACGTTTGTAAGTCAACTACTTAGCCGTCTCATCCTGGCCTGTCGCAGACTCCACGGCGGCTACGAGTCCCTGGCCCACGGCAGAGTTGCCGACGCCATCGCCAGCTTCGCCCGCGGCGTCCCCGACCACTGGGACCTGCGGCTGCTGCAGGCCCAGGTGGATTTGTCCAACCCGGCAGCGCAGGAGCGACTGGCCCGTCTGCTGCAGAGCCACGTCCGCAGGGACGGCCTGCTTCTGTTCAGCCTTCGGGTGAGACGCAGCCCAGGCCTTGTTTGTACAAAGACGCTTCTTGAGTTAGAAATCATTTTTCCTCCTATAACGCATCAGTTTTTTCGGCGATATTTTAGCCAATAACCTGCGTAGCTCCACCAGAAATTGGCTGAAAATAGCAGCTAGGCTAATGGCTGAGCAATCAATGCCGCCAAAGAGAAGCTTCAAGCCAGGAATTTTTTCTACGTTTAAAATCAGAATCGGTCGCAGGTGGAATGATAGATGCTGAGCACTCCTCAAATCCCTTTCAAAGCCTTCTCTATTTCCCTCCGCTTCGATGTATCCCGGAAACCCGAGGTCGCTAGGGATTTTTCGGCGCATTGATCCAGCGGCGGCTGCCGAGCTGCATGGAGACGAAATTCAATTTCAGAAAATTAAATTACATGTTCCGCCCGATGGAGAGGCCTCTCGTCACCGCCCGTTTTAACCGCCTCGGGGCTCCAGAGAGCCAGAGCGGGTCTCAGCTGCTCCTGTCAGCCTAATAAGAGAAACAGCTCCCAGACAGGCCCGGCAACAAGACAAATTGGGTGCTGCTTTGTGCCAGCGTTGAGGCCTCTCAGTGATCGATGACTGATCCACTGTTTTCTGTCGCTTGGCAGAAATGGGTGTTAGCTGTCAGTTGCCTCTAGTTTCGAATTAGACTGTTTTACTCGGAGGCGTTCAAAATTTAATTTTTTTCTAGTTGTGCATGACCCTTAAAACCCAACTGATTCAGCCCGAAGGCAAAGGCAAGCGAACGGGTGACTGCACCGCCGAGCGCCTCGTCTACGGCCGCGGCTACCTGCTCACCGATGTGCAGCCGGTGCGCCTTAAAGACGGCTCTCCAGTGTGGCTGCTCAAGCTTCAAACAGCGCAATTTCACGACGGGTTCGAGTGGCGCGGGCCATGGCAAGACGGGTATTGAAACTCATCAACAATTCTCCCAAATTTGCTCTACAAATTTGCCCTCCCTAGTCTATCGTGAGCCTCCAACTCTATAAATCTTCAGCGGGTCCGAGTGGAACCAGCTGGATGCTGAATCGGCCGATCGAGTAAACCACTGGTTCAAGGATGACAGCATTTTTTGGTGAGAACACTTTTAAGCTACTTAAAGTAGAGAATAGAGGTTTTTTAATAGGAAAAAATTCAACACGACCAGATGATTTAGAGCTAGCTGCGCGGCGTGTACAGCTGCTCAGTCCTGACGGCATAGAGGGGCCACAGAGTCCACGCTAAATCTCCCCAGCTAACACTGGTAGCTGATCTTAGCTGGGTGGACAGAAGCAATGCGGGATTAAATTGCATTTTTCAATAGCACAATTTCCCAGAACTCGGGCTAGAACTCACGACCTTCCGGTCATATGGCAGACGCTCTAACCACTAAGCTACAAATCCTGCGTAGAGTATAGGGGTGTAGGGATGAATAGAGTAAGGGGTAGAGTTCGATGTACATGCCTGCAAGGATTGAATTTTATTCTCTCTTACTACGTGACACCGCAGGATCAGCCTGATTGACGCAGTCGCCAAGTTCAGCGACTTGGACATGAGCCTGGCCCCTGATGACAGCCGATTCTGGGAGCGCATCTGTCTCGAGGGTCACCGAGGACCCGGCAACCCACCAACAGAGCCGCAGTACCTCCTACGCGTCCGCGGCGACGGCTTCCAGACGGTGACCATCTGTCTGGAGCAGGGCGGGCCCGAGGCTGCCTGCAGGCCTGACTTGCAGGCGCCCATGGGCCTGGAGCTGCTGCGAGCTGAAGACAATCGGAATAGTCGACTACCGCTTGGCGCCGGGCCGCCCTCGGCGCGTCTAGTGGCGCGAGCCTCTGCAGAGCGTCGGCCGGTGATCACCCTGGGGGCGAGCCTGCCGCCGGGCTGCTACGTCCTGCTGCCGCAGTTTGGCGCTGCCGAGGTGGACTTTACGCTGAGAGCCTTCAGCCGCCTGGGGTTTGAGCTGAGGTACCTTGCTGTCAATCAGTCAGTCAGTCAGTCAGTCAGTCAGTCAGTCAGTCAGTCAGTCAGTCAGTCAGTCAGTCAGTCAGTCACTCACTCACTCACTCTGTCAGTCAGTCAGTCACTCACCCTGTCAGTCAGTCAGTCAGTCACTCACCCTGTCAGTCAGTCAGTCAGTCAGTCAGTCAGTCAGTCAGTCAGTCAGTCAGTCAGTCAGTCAGTCAGTCAGTCAGTCAGTCAGTCAGTCAGTCAGTCAGTCAGTCAGTCAGTCAGTCAGTCAGTCAGTCAGTCAGTCAGTCAGTCAGTCAGTCAGTCAGTCAGTCAGTCAGTCAGTCAGTCAGTCAGTCAGTCAGTCAGTCAGTCAGTCAGTCAGTCAGTCAGTCAGTCAGTCAGTCAGTCAGTCAGTCAGTCAGTCAGTCAGTCAGTCAGTCAGTCAGTCAGTCAGTCAGTCAGTCAGTCAGTCAGTCAGTCAGTCAGTCAGTCAGTCAGTCAGTCAGTCAGTCAGTCAGTCAGTCAGTCAGTCAGTCAGTCAGTCAGTCAGTCAGTCAGTCAGTCAGTCAGTCAGTCAGTCAGTCAGTCAGTCAGTCAGTCAGTCAGTCAGTCAGTCAGTCAGTCAGTCAGTCAGTCAGTCAGTCAGTCAGTCAGTCAGTCAGTCAGTCAGTCAGTCAGTCAGTCAGTCAGTCAGTCAGTCACTCACTCACTCACTCTGTCAGTCAGTCAGTCACTCACCCTGTCAGTCAGTCAGTCAGTCACTCACCCTGTCAGTCAGTCAGTCAGTCAGTCAGTCAGTCAGTCAGTCAGTCAGTCAGTCAGTCAGTCAGTTAGTCAGTCAGTCAGTCAGTCAGTCAGTCAGTCAGTCAGTCAGTCACTCACTCACTCACTCTGTCAGTCAGTCAGTCACTCACCCTGTCAGTCAGTCAGTCAGTCAGTCACTCACCCTGTCAGTCAGTCAGTCAGTCAGTCAGTCACTCACCCTGTCAGTCAGTCAGTCAGTCAGTCAGTCAGTCAGTCAGTCAGTCAGTCAGTCAGTCAGTCAGTCAGTCAGTCAGTCAGTCAGTCAGTCAGTCAGTCAGTCAGTCAGTCAGTCAGTCAGTCAGTCAGTCAGTCAGTCAGTCAGTCAGTCAGTCAGTCAGTCAGTCAGTCAGTCAGTCAGTCAGTCAGTCAGTCAGTCAGTCAGTCAGTCAGTCAGTCAGTCAGTCAGTCAGTCAGTCAGTCAGTCAGTCACTCACTCACTCACTCACTCTGTCAGTCAGTCAGTCACTCACCCTGTCAGTCAGTCAGTCAGTCACTCACCCTGTCAGTCAGTCAGTCAGTCACTCACTCAACCTGTCAGTCAGTCAGTCAGTCAGTCAGTCAGTCAGTCACTCACCCTGTCAGTCAGTCAGTCAGTCACTCACCCTGTCAGTCAGTCAGTCAGTCACTCACCCTGTCAGTCAGTCAGTCAGTCAGTCAGTCAGTCAGTCAGTCAGTCAGTCAGTCAGTCAGTCAGTCAGTCAGTCAGTCAGTCAGTCAGTCAGTCAGTCAGTCAGTCAGTCAGTCAGTCAGTCAGTCAGTCAGTCAGTCAGTCAGTCAGTCAGTCACTCACTCTGTCACTCACTCTGTCAGTCAGTCAGTCAGTCAGTCAGTCAGTCAGTCAGTCAGTCAGTCAGTCAGTCAGTCAGTCAGTAAATTACGCTAAAACGTGTTTCAGTCCTCTGACCGCATCAAAGCTGGGCCGGTCCAGCTGCCAGATTCGCCATCGCCGCGTCGCAGTGTCTCGCCTGGTAGTGCAGCGGCTGACGGGTCTCGCAGCCTGGCTTGGCTGCAATCCAGACGAGGTCAAGGTCAAGCTTCGTGTAGCCTGTGCGAACTCGAATGTAACTGACTGGTACAGTCGTTACTACTATTACGAGCCGGGCCAAGACGACACGTTTGAGACCGACCTTCGGTTGCTGATAAATCGCTACAAACTTGGCAAGCCGGTGCGAATTGATGTAAGTTCTCTAGTCTAACATCTCTAAATTACTTGGAACTCCAACCGAGAATCCGAGGTTTTCAAACCCTTAATTTAAGGGTAGACTGGAATGCACGCACGAGAATCCAAGGAAACCCTGAATGTACGCTAAAGGGTAGACTGGAATGCACGCACGAGAATTCAAGGAAACCCGAATGTACCCTAAAGGGTAGACTGGAATGCACGCACGAGAATCCAAGGAAACCCGAATGTACCCTAAAGGGTAGACTGGAATGCACGCACGAGAATCCAAGGAAACCCTGAATGTACGCTAAAGGTTAGACTGGAATGCACGCACGAGAATCCAAGGAAACCCTGAATGTACGCTAAAGGGTAGACTGGAATGCACGCACGAGAATCCAAGGAAACCCTGAATGTACGCTAAAGGGTAGACTGGAATGCACGCACGAGAATTCAAGGAAACCCGAATGTACCCTAAAGGGTAGACTGGAATGCACGCACGAGAATCCAAGGAAACCCGAATGTACCCTAAAGGGTAGACTGGAATGCACGCACGAGAATCCAAGGAAACCCTGAATGTACGCTAAAGGTTAGACTGGAATGCACGCACGAGAATTCAAGGAAACCCGAATGTACCCTAATGGGTAGACTGGAATGCACGCACGAGAATCCAAGGAGACCCTGAATGTACGCTAAAGGGTAGACTGGAATGCAGAATTTTAGGAAATTTAACTGCTCCAAATTACGATTATTTTGTGAGATCTGACCAGTCGAAATTCTTAATAACATCGTACCCTACTTACTACTGAATTAAGCTGCATGACTCAGTAGCGAGCACGTGGCGTAATGGCAAACTGCAAAATCACAGTCCGCTGAGCATTGATCGCAACGGAGGGTAAGCGGCACCCGGTGACCAGCCCAAGCCGGTGAAACGAACCGTGACGTCTAACAAACCGGAAGCGGATTTGGCGGTCGCCACCGTTCGCCAAGGTCTCTGCCGCGAGCCGGTCCGTTTCCCCTGCGGCCCCTCATGATTGCCAAGTCGCTATGGGAGACTGAGCTTCGCGGCACGGAGCAGAGCGAGCGAGAGAGAAGGAAAACGAGAGCCCAGAGAGACGCAGCTCTCCAGCCGAAGAAACTAAAGACCGGCCGGCCCTGCATCGAGCCTCGAACCCAGAAAAATCAAATTGGGAAGGTCCAGTTTGAGGCCGGGAGCAGCAGCGCTTTGTAATTAGGCGCTGGGCCGGACCAGAGAGAGAGAGCGGAGGCAGGGCGCTCGGGCAGTAACAGGCAGTGCTAATCCAACCACTTGATTTGCCTAATTCACAAACTGCTCTCCTCTCTCTCTTCTCCACGTCTCGCGGCCTTCACGCCCAGCTTGGCTCAGCAAAGCGAGGCTGCTTGAGGACCGGCCGTCCCCCAGCAACTCTCCTCCAATTTTCTGGCGACGGACGCACGGCTCCTCCACGCACCGCCCCCTGTGGTTCTCCCTTTCTCTCTCTGTCTGGCTCTCTTTCTTTAGCGCTGCATTTTTCATTGATTTTGGCCCTAGCCCGGCAGCTGACGGGTCTCACGTTCCCTACCGAGGACTAGGAATTGGGGGTCCCGTGTCGCTGGGCTCTGCGTGTGTGCCCCACTTCCTTCATTCATTCCGACTCTCCTTCCTTCCTTCTCTGCCTTCTGCCGCACCAATTCTGCCCGAAAATGGCCGGCTAATTTCTCTTCCGAAAGCCGGCAGCCGGAAAAACTTTTTACCCGCCCTGTTTTGCACAAATTTTTTGCGCAGCTTCTGTTCGCCCGGTTCGACCAGATGTGTTTTTTGCGCGCCTGCCTCATCCGTCCTGGGCGGAGGAGGGTGGGCGAATTGTTTATGCGAGGATGGAGCTGTCTCCATGGTCGTCGGGGATGTATTTAGCCATTTTCCCGCGCCACCTTGTGCGCCCCGCAGGCGTCGGGGCAGGTGTGGAATCAATCCTCCAGTTTTTCGCTAGTTTATTCAATGTGTTCGTTCCCTGCACCAACTGTTTCCCGCCGCAATGCATTTTACTATGCGAGCGTAGCATTATTACATAGTCTATTTTAAATCTATGATCGCGAAACCCCAATTCAACCCAAACCGAACCTAAGAGGCCAGAAACACGCAGGAATAACGAAACCATGTGAACCTTCTTCGACTTCAACCGCAGGTGTTCCACAGCGCTGTTGGCTCCTACACCAAGTCGCCGATCGGTTACGCTGTCATAGGCGAATCGGCCGTCCCAACTGGACACGAATCGGCTCTGATTGGTCAAGACGATCAGCCAATCAGCGTAGCGCTTCAGTGCTCGCTTTGCACGATTGAGGATTGGGAGGAGGTCTGAGCGGAAACGACAACTTTAGTCCAAGATTTGACTTTGTTCATTGCGTTGTTTATTGAATGAAACTCCCATGTAAAAGTACACAAGAGAGTAAAGCTTAAGTTCGAGAGCTGAAGCTGATTGGCTGAGTGTCTATAGAGAATTCAGCGCGTTGTTAAAAGCTGAGTACAGTGCCCAGGACAGGGATACTATCACGTGACACACAAGTGGGTCAGAGCCAATCAGCTGAATGCAAGTTTCAGTGCAGGGAAGATAACAGTGAACAACCTAAACCTCACGTCAAGTAACTCATACACACCTACCCCAATGCCATAATGGATTTCTACTGTCTGAGCTAATTGTACGAGCGTATGTTTTTCAATTTATTTTTTATATTTTCACTGCAGAAATTGTGCTGCGAAATACACTCAGTGCTTACCATAATTCAGTTCACCTGCACTGGCCGCCTAGTGCACGCAAGGATTTTTCTATGAGACTAAATGAAAGTGCAACATGGCAAACAAGCTGGCTATTTTTGTAACACAAAATCTACGGACGATTTCTTGATAATTTTGCGTTTTTTAACCATGTAGAGTAATTTCACAGACAGACCCTGGAGCAGCTCGTCTCTGAGCTATGCTGGTTGGCCTACCCCCTCGCAGCAGCGGGAAGTGTATCACATTTCTTCAAACTGGGTGCAAAGTTCGCCCAGACGCAGCAGGGTATCGATTCAGCTTCATCGGCCTCCACTCTGGTCAGAACTCAGACTGTCTCCGCAGTTTCTCGCGGGCTTCAAGGGAAAATTCTCGCAAATTTTTGTTGAAAAGCACTTTAATTTAGTTTCAATTTTTACGATTCTATAAACATTAATGCTAATTTATAGATAGAGACAGAAAACACAGAGAAATCTGAAGCAGGAAAACTCGATTGATTTTCTGCTAGAGAGAATCGGAGAGTCTGCGAGAGTGGCACTCCGATCCGAGTCGCTCCTCTACATTCAGTGTCTCTTGGAAAGGAAACTGTAACGATTTTCCTAATGTTGATGTTTCGAGTTGCTTTCTACTAGTTTGTAAATCTGATTTACCACTTTGGCCACTTAGATGCAGTTTGAATTTACGTAAATAGTTTTCCAGCTCTCTGTTGGCACTCCGCGGGTCACGGACTAATAAATTGTCCTGGTTGCCAATCTACGGAGTGGATTGCTAATCTATAGCCCGTGGGTGAAGGAACAGAATGGATTGCTAATCTACAGCCCGTGGGTGAAGGAACAGAGTGGATTGCTAATCTACAGCCCGTGGTGAAGGAGCAGAGTAGATTGCTAATCTACAGCCCGTGGGTGAAGGAGCAGAGTGGATTGCTAATCTACAGCCCGTGGGTGAAGGAGCAGAGTGGATTGCTAATCTACAGCCCGTGGGTGAAGGAGCAGAGTGGATTGCTAATCTACAGCCCGTGGGTGAAGGAACAGAGTGGATTGCTAATCTACAGCCCGTGGGTGAAGGAGCAGAGTGGATTGCTAATCTACAGCCCGTGGGTGAAGGAGCAGAGTGGATTGCTAATCTATAGCTCGTGGGTGAAGGAGCAGAGTGGATTGCTAATCTACAGCCCGTGGGTGAAGGAGCAGAGTGGATTGCTGATCTATAGCTCGTGCGTGAAGGAGCAGAGTGGATTGCTAATCTATAGCCTGTGGGTGAAGGAACAGAGTCGATTGCTAATCTATAGCCCGTGGTGAAGAAACAAAGTGGATTGCTAATCTTTAGCCCGTGGTGAAGGAGCAGAGTGGATTGCTAATCTATAGCTCGTGCGTGAAGGAGCAGAGTGGATTGCTAATCTATAGCCTGTGGGTGAAGGAACAGAGTCGATTGCTAATCTATAGCCCGTGGTGAAGAAACAAAGTGGATTGCTAATCTATAGCCCGTGGTGAAGGAGCAGAGTGGATTGCTAATCTATAACCCGTAGGTGAAGAAACAAAGTGGATTGCTAATCTACAGCCCGTGGGTGAAGGAGCAGAATGGATTGCTAATCTATAGCCCGTGGGTGAAGGAGCAGAATGGATTGCTAATCTATAGCCCGTGGGTGAAGGAGCAGAGTGGATTGCTAATCTATAGCCCGTGGGTGAAGGAGCAGAGTGGATTGCTAATCTATAGCCCGTGGGTGAAGGAGCAGAGTGGATTGCTAATCTATAGCCCGTGGGTGAAGGAGCAGAGTGGATTGCTAATCTACAGCCCGTGGGTGAAGGAGCAGATGGGATTGCTAATCGATAGGTGGCGCATTAAGGAAAAGATGTTAGTCCAGACCCGAGCGTGGCAAGAAAATATGATAAGAGGGAATTATTCAAATGGTTTCAAAGTTGTATAAGTAAACATGCAACGAAACAAAACGAGCAAGCACAGGCCACGCACTAAGCTCAGTCAGCGACAGACAAACTGTTAAAGTTCACAGCTTTTTAAATCGACTGCGTAGTTTCATTTTTCTTTAGCAAGAGCCACTTCACTGACTTTGGAGTTCAGACTGGCTGCAGCGGAGCAGGGGCTGCACCAAGTTCCTGTCGCTACTGGCCGGCTGGTTCCACCAATGAGAATTCACCAACAGCGCTGCCTAAGGTCCGACGCCGCTCTTCTTCTTTCTCTGCTCCGTTTCTAACTTGCAATTTTCTTCCAGCTACCAGCAAGAAAGTCGCTGCAGGCACCGAGAAGGCGACAACTCCCGGGCTCGATTTAACCGTCACCCGGCGACTTCCTGCAGTTTCGTTGGCCGCGCAGGGGTCACTTGTGTCCGGGAGGTAGAGAAAACGCACCTGAAAGTTCCGGCAAACCATGGCCAGGGCAATGTGACCTTCACCCAGCCACTCCTCCTGAGCAGCCGGCATGGTGGACTACATCAACAAATTCGACATCGAGCTGGCCAAGCCCGTCTGGTACGCCGGCGAGCAGCTGACTGGTCACGTGATAGTTGACAGCACCGAGAACTTCAAGGCGAGTCGGTTTTTGCTTTTGTCAAGTTGGAGATTTCAAACTTTATAGATTTCTCGATAGCTAGGAGCTAATTTTGAAGTTTTTTCCCTGTCTCCTTGATTAGAATGTCCCAAAAATCCATTCTTATGGTACTTGCTTGATTCCAGTGTCATCCTTGACCTGGTGTCCCGCATCAAATTCATCTCCAAAAATGTGTTCCGACGCAATTCTTGCGCAGATTTCTGCTTCTCAACGAGCTAATTATTGTGTGCGAGACAAAAATGCAACAATATAGCGTAAAAATTTGTACTTTTACAACGAGGCCGAGGCGACAAAGATAGGCGTACATGACTGACAGATAGCGAAGAATGAAGAAAAAACTTTCCCCTTGTTCTCCTAGAAGAAAACACAGCCATTTCCCTATGTTTGCCAACCGTGAATGAGCATTTCAGATGCCTCTGTCTCCCCTTCGCTCTTTGTTGTTTGCCAACTGCGAGTCTGCATACCTTTTTCAAATGCCCTCAGACGCGCAGATCCCTTTCTTGCCCTCTGACTGTCCGCTAAACTGTGGGCAGCTGAGGAGCTGAACTGGAGGGGAAAGAAGGCTCAGCTCGCCTCATCAATTATGCCCCGGCTTGGGATTGATCTCAATGTGGGCTGCCAATGATGAAGGATGAAGTATTTCTCCCTCATCCCAATTCTCCTCATATGCATCATCCGGTATCTCCTCCGCTTTGATATTCCAAATCCCGCTATCGATTCATATTTTGATCTGCTCAACTCTGACGTACTAAGTAGGCTTCAATTTTCAAGGGGGTAAGACCTTTGTACAGAAGTCTTGGTGAATTCTTCAACTAGGCGTCCTGTGTCTTCAGCTAGGGGTGCTGTGTCTTCAACTAGGGGTCCTGTGTCTTCAAGTAGGGGTGCTGTGTCTTCAACTAGGGGTCCTGTGTCTTCAAGTAGGGGTCCTGTGTCTTCAACTAGGGGTGCTGTGTCTTCAACTAGGGGTCCTGTGTCTTCAACTAGGGGTGCTGTGTCTTCAACTAGGGGTCCTGTGTCTTCAACTAGGGGTGCTGTGTCTTCAACTAGGCATCCTGTGTCTTCAACTTGGGGTGCTGTGTCTTCAACTAGGGGTGCTGTGTCTTCAACTCAGCGTCCTGTGTCTTCAACTTGAGGTTCACCCAGCACGGCACGAGCTTCTCCAATCTTGGCTGTCTTGTACGTGGCGGCAGGCCCTGCAGGACTCAGTCACGTTGCTAGAAATACCAGTTTTAGGTGGTGGGTTTTAAGCGAACAAGAAAGCTTTTTTAAGTGCCAGGTCGCCTGCTCAAGAGCGCTTGTCACCTTGGGTACGAAGGATAGGTGGCTCAGCTTGAGCAGGAGTTCGGAGGTGGAAAGGTTTGGAAGCGGCTTCCTTGACGGAGATCTCTGATCCACAGCGGAATGGGAGGAACTTTTCACCCTGGGGCGGCTGGGTAGGCGAGACGAGGCGATGAAGCGGGACAGCCGCGCGTGACAGAAGCGGGCGCCGAGTGTGTTGGGGGTGTTTGCGGCCAGATAAGCCAAGGCGGATGCAGCCCAAGCCGGCTGCTGTCAGGGTTAGCGCCCCGGTTCAGCCAACCCGCGCTAAAGCGGATAATCAGCTGCCTGAAGTGGTGCCGTCGCTATCCGACCTGCTTGCTACGTTGCTTCAACCCTGAAGCTGTCAGAAACGACTGGGACCTCCCCTCCTCTGTTCATCCCAGCTGCTGCAGTTTGCTAACCTCCGCGTTTCACTAAAGTATGCAGGCTTTATTTGCATTTGGTATTTTCTGCGTTGCAAAGCACTTGTCTTTGCGAATACCGCCTATAGAAACCACAAGTGTTTAAACAATCAAAACTAACTTGCTTTTGTAGATTAACTTTCTTAAACGTCTTTCCGTTTTTAAGACTGCGCCTCCCTCTAAGCCGCACTATTAATTTTATCACAAATCGAGGGCAAAAGTTCCCGGCACAAAGCTCTACTCAGAGTCCTTTTTTGATAATCCCATCTCCCCAGACCTGATTCGGAAACGATGCTGAAGACTCCAAGCCGACAAGCAGACTGCGAGGGCTCGTAGATGAAGCCAGGGGCGGTAATTAATTCCCACTCGGATCGCATCCGCAACCTCACCCGGATCGGCACAAATCCCAGTACTTATCTTTCACATTTCATTCCCAGTTGGGGAGGCTGCCGCGGCAGTCGCGAGCGCGCAGTTCCTGTTGCTTGGAGAGCGATTTCAGTCTCAGGTGATGCTGCCAGTTCTAATTAGGCCCTCTCTCAAAGCACTCCTTCGCTTTCTACACTCCGCTTCCCTCTGAGCAGATCCTGTACCTTCGTCATCCCGGGTCGCCGTACATCCGCAGCTTTCTAGCTTGGAAACAAAAAATATGAGTAAAAGGGACACTCTGAGGGAACAGGTGGAACAGTTTCCAGACAAAGCGGCAATAAATAATTCATGCAGCCAAGACGAAGACACAGCCTGAATCACTACGTCATTCAGTGAGCAGAAATTCCTGAAAGCTACTCAGGGCCTCAGCCTGGATGCCGGACGAGAAGCATCTACCCAACGCTTTTATCCGTCCCTAATCTGGCCCGATGAGGCCACTCGATTGCGCAGGAAGAAACTCCATCGTGGCCGCCCAGTTGATTGATTCCCGCAGTTTGGAAATCAATTAGGCCCAGAGAGAGGGTCGGGACCCGCAAACCAAACTTTACATGACGAGTCCCCTCTCCGCCAGCTCCTTGTGGCAAATGCAATTGTCCAGCCGTGGAGTCGAGGGGGAAAGTCGTGGAGTCGAAAAACAGAAACTCGCTAGACGGGCCGGCAAATGGCGGAGTGAATCGTCTGACAGGCTTTCAGGGGGGGGGGCACTTCGATGAGGCAGTCTATTGCCTGGAAAATTGCCTGACCATTCCTTGGATTAACTGATTTGATTTCCTCCAGATACTCCGCTAATCAATACACGTTATGCGTGTTCAGTGGATTAGCTATCCATCCTAATATCCTTCAACGCGTCTCTTTCACGCAGGTGCGCGGTATCCGGGTCTATCTACGCGGTCGCGGTCACGTGGAATGGAAAGTGAGCCGAGGCGGCGAGCGGCACTCGGTCAAGGAGGACCAGGTTTACCTCGACGCCAAGACCACCGTGTGGGGCATCGAGAAGGGCCTCGAGCCCGGCGGCAACGACGCCCTACCGATTCTGCCCCGCGGCGCGCACAAATGGCAATTCAGCTTCCCCTTGCCCGAGTCCGCACTGCCGCCTAGCTTCGAAAGCCGCACCTGCACCATTCGATATTACCTGCGCTGCATCATCGACGTGCCCTACGCGTCCAACCCCAGCCACATCGCCTACTTCACCGTCATTGGTCCCTACTCTGACTGCATGGAGACACGCTACCTGTGCCCCACCTGCATGGAGATCTCATCGCACACCTGTCCATGCCTGCCCCTGCTGAAGCCGCTCCGTCTCATGGGCACGCTCGAGCGGAGCGCCTACTGCTGCGGCGAGCACATCAAGCTGCGCTGCCAGGTGGCCAACGGCTCCGAGAGGCAGCTTCGAATCAGCGTGAAACTGGTCCAGGACTGCTGCTTCTTCATCAACCAGGGCGTGCTCGGCATTTGCAAAGAATTTCAACACGTGGCGTTCGAGTACCGGTCGGATCTGATTCGAGCCCGACAAACAGTGGACTGGGACCTGTCCCGCTTCCTCCTGCTGCCCCCGGTGCCGCCCACCATACCGGAGGGCTTCTGCCGCCTGATGCAGATTGGCTACACGCTGCGCGTGAATCTCGTCAGAGACGGCAAAGCGCCGACCAACCTCTGCCTGGACTTTCCGTTCACCATCGCCACCCTGCCGTTCCGCATTCCCAACGTGGCCGTGCCGCCCGTTGTGTTCCAGACCGCGGTCGAGAGCGTCGAGGGCGGCATGTACATCAGTCCGGCGTTCACCCTCGGCCAGGTGTATGACGGCACCGAGGGCACGGAGTCCGGCATCCTGTACCAGCCAGTTTATCCCACCGTGATGAAGAATCCAGCCAAGCTGGAGCGGCAGCGGCTGGCCAGCATCGCGAACGGACTCAACGACTGCGCCGAGAAGGTGTCGTCTGTGTGAGCTCCGCGCCCTCGGCTTCGAATGGAGTTTCAGCTGAAGACGGCATCAGTTAACTTTCATTTCACCGACTACAAGTCGGTGGTCATTACATCTGCAGTGACCACAAGCGCAGCGGTAATCTAGTAATAATTTCCCTGTATGATTGCTAGGAGTAAGCTACTAATTTACCTGTACTCAGCTACGAAGCAACTAAAACGACCTCCCTCAGAGATGCTCATCCAGCAAGGATTAATAAATAAAAGTGCGCACACAAGTCTGTACCATATTGAGCACCTCAGTTTGTGCCTTCAGTTTGTTATTTGGCTTCAAATTTCAATATTTTTCATTGCCATCCGCGTGTTCCTCTGGCCTAGTCAGTGGAATCCAATATTTTAGCAATTAATCATTGGCGCCAGTGAGCCTCAGGTGGAGGGCGCGATATTGCAATCAATTCAGCCGAGCTGCCTGGGTGAGGCGAGATGAAGAGGCTGCAGGTCAAACTGAAGCAAAATTCAATAAAAGCAGAAAGCGCAGCCAGATAAGATAAGGTTGCACAGAATTGCTAGCCAGCTTCATCGGCCAAAGCAGGTGTGTGGCAGAGTCGGTCTATCGCTATAGTTAGCGGGCCAGAAATCCCCTTCTTTTTTAAAGGGCGAACCTGCTGGACATGAAGAAACGCTATAAAAAGATCCTCATCAACTGGGATCGCATAACAAATCCTGCTGGCCGGCGGATTCCCAGGGTTTCCAGCCTCGGGCGGGATTGAAATGCCGCGAGTTGGGAACGGACCGCTGCGGCCCTCGATTGGATTCCGCTGCGGCATCGATCTCTGGCTGACTAGCCGGCTGCTGTGGGCTCCCGCGGCGGCTGCCTGCTGGCTTTTGATGGAGAGAAGAGACTGGAGAGGCCAAGAAGAAAGCTAGCTAGCTGGGCAATAGGCAAAGTAAGGGGGGAACAGAGAATGCTGAATGCAAGCTGGGCCCGTGACAGTTGGAAGTCGGCTGCTCAGGCAGGCTGTTTCGCCCCAGTGCTGTAGGAGGTGGTACTTAGCCAAGAAAAGCCCAAGATGTTTTTTTTCGCTTATTCTTCCTTCTCTTGTTTCCTTTCTCCCCTTCTCAGTTCGTCCCCACCACTTAATGGAGCCTCTTTGAGCTTTTAGTTTAGAACGCAGGCTTGGCTACCATAAGCTGAAGGGAGAGTCGACATGTAGGTATTTTATTCAAATAAAAATGTCGCTTGCACAGGCACACAATGCATACAGCCTGCCTTCTTCTGTCACTGCCGATTCTTTGTTGCCTAAATGAAGCTTCAAAGAGCAAACGAGTCAGTTACCTCATTTAAAGTGGGTAGCTTTCTCAACAAATTTATTCGCTTATTCGTGATATGCACCACCAAGTAAGGAACTTCACTAATTCTTTTAGGTCTTTTTAGCTGTCACTAAATGTACATCCAGATGTACATAGGGAGTGTACATCGGGTTAGAAAATTAATGTACACTGGTCTCGCGTCTATCACCGAGCCAGCTTAAGTGTATCATCACATTCAAAGCTAAGACCCATTCAAGCTCGTAAATTATTGAATCCCACGTACGTATTTTCTTCCCTTGTCAGTAAAATGTCTGGTCAGCAATGCAAATACCTATTTGTGTGATTTGGCTTTTTGGGAAGCAACTCTCGTTGATTGTACAACAGAAAACTACGTCAGTAAGTTTTATTTACTAAATTTGACATTCTACACGTACTTTAATGCAACCCAGACCGCGACTGTGTAACTGTGTATTAATAGAGATAAAATATTGCGGCCCAACCCAATTCAACTGAGTCCGTCTCGGCCTCCATTAAATTGCGCGGCGCGGCTGGATTAAGCCTTAGAAGAGTCTGGGGAGCTGTTGGGACCGGCATTCCCATTGCGAGCCCGAACTGACGGATTCTTTAGAGTGAAAAGGCACACAGAGAAAGCGGAGTGAGTGATTGACTCGATCTTCCATCTCGCGCCAGATTTTGTTGCTGGACTGGGCACATTTTGGTGGAGCAATTTTGCGGGTTATTACTTGGGCACTGGCATGGCAGATCAGAGTTTGATGGCGAGCTGGCTATCCTGTTCTAGGACTCAGCCCCCAGTCTTCCAAACTGCTTAGGCTAAAAATAAAGGCAGAATAAAAAGGAATGACTTTGCCGCTTGTCCTGACCTATTCAAGTGCTAAGATAAGATTCGCGTTATACGAGCTAGCAAAGTCATCCGCAGTCTAACAGCCACATCTTAAATAAGCACACTCAATTCCCTTTAGCTCGCACTCAGATTCCTTGCAGCTCATACTCGGGGGTCTAGATCAATTCTCACACACTCTGATCCCCATAAGCCGGACACTCTGATCCCATTCTCACACACTGATCCCATTCTCAGACACTCTGATCCCCATCAGCTGCTCACTCAGGTCCCATACTTACACACTTAGATCCCATTCTCACTAGCTCAGATCCCATTCTCATATACTGATCCCATTCTCACACACAGATCCCATTCTCACATACTAATCCCATACTTACGCACTTAGATCCCATTCTCACATGCTCAGATCCCGTTCTCACAAACTGATCCCATTTTTACACGCTCAGATCAGATTCTGACAAACTGATCTCATTTTCACACACTCTGATCCCATTCTCACACACAGATCCCATTCTCACACACAGATCCCATTCTCACACACAGATCCCATTCTCACACACAGATTTCATTCTCACACGCCAATATCCCATTTTCACACACTCTGATCCCATTCTCACACACAGATCCCATTCTCACACACAGATCCCATTCTCACACGCCAATATCCCATTTTCACACACTCTGATCCCATTCTCACACACAGATCCCATTCTCACACACAGATCCCGTTCTCACACAGAGATCCCATTCTCACACACAGATATCATTCTCACACGCCAATATCCCATTTCAGACACTCTGATCCCAATTAGCCGCTCACTCAGGTCCCATTCTCAGCCACTCAGATCCCATTCTCATACTCTTAGATCCCATTCTCACTCAAGCCAAAATAAGTGCTCCGCAGAAGCCAAAGGCTCTGACTAAAGTTTCGCCGGCTGAATCTGGGAGCTACCGGGAAGAAAAATAGTTATGATCGCCAGCTCCCAATTTTTATGATCCCAGTTGGGCGCTAATAAACAGGCTGGGAAAAGTGGGGCAGGGCCAGCCTTTCCGCCGCCAACGAAATTCGGGTTATTTACGCCACTTCTGGGAGAAAAACTAATGAGCTTCTGTCAGTCCCAGTCTCCCCAGTCTCCCCTTAGAGACTCCCTGGCTCTTCATCTTAATACCCGGCGTGCGCGCACGCGCGTTGGGAAAAAACTGGAGGCGAAGCGCTGCGGCGGGCAGGAAAGGGGGGACGGGACCAAACTCCCTTCTCTTCCTCGTCTTCCCGCTCCGCCAGCATCCGCCCAGATGTCCCGCTTCGCACCTCTCGGGTACTCCTTATACTTCGCCTTCGCAGCATGCTAAGGGGAACTGCCGGGTTTTCTCCTAATCCTCTCAGCCCAGCTAAAGCCTCAAGGGAAGAAAAGGAGGCGGAGCTGGAGAGTGTAAACCTCCCCAGAGCTGCTTGCAACTCCCTTGGAATTCAATTCCACTAGAAGAGCAGGGTAGGAGCGAGGGCGTAGAGATAGCAAAAGGCACGGGGATAGAGAGTGCGAGCGGACCGAGCGAGAATGCAAATTGGCCACTTGATCAGGCACTGCAAATTTGACCCGCTGCCGTCTGTCTTCGTGGGCTCTCTTATCCGCTTTTTCTATAAGTCAGGCCTGATATGCAGGCCGCTCCTGTCCGATTGAGAAGTTCCGTCAAGGAGACACTGGGTAGCTAGTGAGCTGAGTGGGGCTAAAAAAACTGTGAGCGCAGGTGAGGGAGTCCATTTCCTCAACAATTTAATTTAGCCTCTGCTTCCTCAGACTTTAGGATATTACACGCGAGTGCGGTGAGTGGCGCTAAGAGCTCAGGGTTGAACTGTGCGAGTAACACCTTAGCATTCGCTTAGTGTTACTGGGGCCAGGCGAGAGCCGAAGTAATGACTTTTGTCTTTTGTACTTTTAGCGGGAGCTGATGACGGATAGAAATCTGTACCCCTTGGCGACTCCGCCATCTCCATCGCTATTTTTACGGCAATCAGCTCCGCGCTGGCCCCTGCTCAGCCGGGCGAAAGGCGTGCCAAAAACACTCGGCCCCCAACCTAGGCACGAACTTGACACTCCGGGTGGACTGGAGAAATTCCGTTGCCAAGCCCGAGCAAGGCGGTGTTGCTGCTTGAGGCGAGGGGGAGACACCTTGCAGATGCATGCACGGCGCAGTCATTTGCAATGCTAATTTTGCTGGTCAGGCAGGTGGACAGGAAGACATTCTAACCATCAAAACATCAATGCGGTGACATCAGTGAGTTGAAACAGATGTGCTTTTCGGTTGGAGAGGTTCGGGAGTCAGGAGAGACAGTCAGTGTTGAGAGTCCCGGAGAGATCAGTTTGAGAATCAGGAGATTTCAGTGCTGGGAGTCATCAGATGTTGGGGTTCAGAGTCCGGAGAAAGTGTTGCAGCCCGCAGCAAGGTTCAATTTCTACGAGTATAAAAATTTTAGAGGAAAGAAGGCGAATTGCAAGCAGATAGGCTGCTGAGTCAGCCAAATTATGCGACTTGCAAGCACAAAGCCCGCAATCTGTTAGCGGCTGCTTCTCCAGAATGTGCACTTCTTATTGTCCAGTGCATTCAGCTTGGCGAATTCTGCAGTCAGTTTGTTACGCAGAAAAATGTGGCAGCCAACTGCAACAAGTTCATTTGCACTTGTGGCCGCAGAACTTGCAGCAATAGAGCTGGAGAAGCTTATTCTGGCAGCCCAGCATCTGCTGCAAGCGGGCGCAGGCAACTTCGTCCTCTTCTTCTAGGGGGCAGCAAGGCGCCGACTCGCTGTAGGTGCAGCGGTTGTTCAGGCAGATCTGAAAATCGATGTAAAAGCTCAGGTCGCTGTTTAAAAGTTTCAACATTTGTTAATGTTAAAAAGAAAATTTCTGCCGAAAATTAAATCGCAGAATTCAGAGCTTCCAATGCTCTTACTATGGTAAGTAGCGCTGCTGAATTTATAGAATTAAAATCAAGCGTAAAAATGGTTTAAAGCGCCTGCCTTTTTATTGCCGCACGGGGTGCCCATGATGGCGGGCACGGAGCCGGAGCAGCGCATGCTGCCCGAGCCGGATCCGTCCTGGCAGTAGAGCGAGGTGCAAGACATCTCCAGGGTTGTCGGCGTGAACCACGGGATCTGGGTGGGGCAAGTTTTCGGGAGGGGGGGTTGGTTCAAATTTCGAGTGCTTGTGTCTGGTGTTTGGTGTAAAAGTACTTTATATTGAGTGTGTGATCAGTGCAAGCACACTCAAACACCCCAGTCCCCTGAGTGGGGTGGTGGGTGCACCAAGCTCACCAGTCAGCCAAATCTGACCTTCTCTGATTGGCTCGCCCACCTCCCCTGTTGTCTATATAACATTTTTCAAAAGAAATAAAAATAAATTGCAAGACGTTCCTTCGATTGCATTCGCCAACATGCAAAAATTTAAAGTACATTTGAATGAAATTAAAATAAGTGTAAACATGGTGCGTACAAGTAGACCTCTGTTTTTTATGTTACGAGGTCTCCCTTTAATTAAGAATCTTGTCATGACTAATCATGACTACTTGACATCCAATCCTGGCTTGAGAAGTGGACTCAAAACAGAATTTAAAAAAGGCAAAATAGTTTTGGCTCGCCTTGCAAAAGCGCGGATCGGCGATGCCCTCAAGCGTCTGGCGCTGGCACTGGTAGTCCTTGGAGTAGATCTGGCCGGGCAGCAGGTTGGTCTCCACCAGGCGCCTGTCCGGATCCGCCTCCGACTGGAACAGGCACGAGGCACCCGGCGAAACCAGGAAGCGTTCCAGAGCCTGTCGGGAACAGTTGGAGAAGCTGGCCGCCTCCTCGGACATGGCCAGGGCGGCGGACATCACGAAGCGGCCGTCGTCTGGGCACGAAGCCGATTCGCGTTCGCCGTCGTGCGGGAGGCCCAGGCTGAGGGAATGGGCGCGACTGAGTGTACTTTAGCATGTGGGCAAGTTGGAAAGGGATGTACAGAGTCCGTGCATAGATGAGGATGTACAGTGTCAATGTGGGAATGAGGATGTACAGTGTCCATGTGGGAA
Organism: Macrostomum cliftonense; assembly: GCA_950096795.1. Taxonomy (NCBI): domain Eukaryota; kingdom Metazoa; phylum Platyhelminthes; family Macrostomidae; genus Macrostomum; species Macrostomum cliftonense. Next base: position 345,299 of record CATNEM010000358.1, on the reverse strand, counting down.
TGAGGATGTACAGTGTCCATGTGGGAATGAGGATGTACAGTGTCCATGTGGGAATGAGGATGTACAGTGTCCATGTGGGAATGAGGATGTACAGTGTCCATGTGGGAATGAGGATGCACGGTGTCCATGTGGGAATGAGGATGCACGGTGTCCATGTGGGAATGGGGATGCACGGTGTCCATGTGGGAATGAGGATGCACGGTGTCCATGTGGGAATGAGGATGCACGGTGTCCATGTGGGAATGAGGATGCATGGTGTCCATGTGGGAATGAGGATGCACAGTGTCCATGTGGGAATGAGGATGCACGGTGTCCATGTGGGAATGAGGATGTGCAGTGTCCATATGGGAATGAGGATGTCCCTATCATTTTTTGTCATGTGCAGTGCCGAGGTTGGATGTTTTGGGTTACTGACACGGCCCTCTGGCTTCTGAAGCGCAAAAATCTGATGCACAACTAACCTGTGCCCGATCTCGTGCACGGCGGTCAGCGCTCCGGCCAGGGTGCCCGAGTCGTGCACCAGCGACACCGAGTTGATGCCGAATCCGTTGACGCCAACGCGGCACATCTGGCCGAGCTGGGCGATGCCTTTGATCTCGTGCACAACTCCGTTGATCCGGATGCCCGTGTGGTACTGCGTCAGGGCCATGGCGTGGTCGAACTGTGGCAGTCGGCTGTGGTGCTTCTGCAGCCACTGGCGGAACTGCGTTAGCGCCTGGCTGGCCAGCAGGAACTCGCGGCCATCAACCGACACGCGACTGCGCTCCGACCAGTCGTTTGCGTTTTTAGTCTGCGGGTTCAGGGCGGCTGTCCGTCTTTGTCTGTCTGTCTGTCTGTCTGTCTGTCTGTCTGTCTGTCTGTCTGTCTGTCTGTCAGTCTGTCTGTCTGTCTGTCTGTCTGTCTGTCTGTCTGTCTGTCTGTCTGTCTGTCTGTCTGTCTGTCTGTCTGTCTGTCTGTCTGCCTGTCTGTCTGTCTGTCTGTCTGTCTGTCTGTCTGTCTGTCTGTCTGTCTGTCTGTCTGTCTGTCTGTCTGTCTGTCTGTCTGTCTGTCTGTCTGTCTGTCTGTCTGTCTGTCTGTCTGTCTGTCTGTCTGTCTGTCTGTCTGTCTGTCTGTCTGTCTGTCTGTCTGTCTATAAAAACAGGCAACGGCAAACCTTAATCACGGCGATGCCTGCAGGCACAACTGTCATGCGGATGCTAGTCGGGGCATTTTCAAACACTTTGTTAATCTGAAGGTTGGATGCCGAGTCAGATGATCGCGTTTTTTTAAGTGAAGAGTTTCTTAGAAAAAGTTCACCAAATTTTTGCGACTCACGTAGCCGACAAAGTACTCATAGTAGGTTTTGACGGACTGCTTGGACTTCGAGTTGGCGATGCGGTTGAGGTGAGCCTCGTATAGTCCGTTGTCGACCACCACCAGCAGCTCCATGACGGCGGACCGGCGGTCATCAGCGCGCTTGACTGGCTGGCCTGGATCGAGCATTTGAAATGGGCGCATCGGGCGCATTTCATTAACTAATAATAAACAATTCGTAGCTTTAGGATAGCGTATTATACTACTCATTCAATGAAAAAGTAGCAAGAAAACGACTGTTTGCTTAGAAAATTTGATGCGCGGCTTCTGGACTCACGGAGTGGCATCTGAAAACGCAAAAATTTTGTTTTAATGTAAAAAATATTCTTTTTAAGAAGTGAATTTGCGAATTTAGGCTGATGCTTCGTTCACCAGTTCAAAGTCGTCATCCTCCGTGGCAGCTTCGTGATCTTCAACAAGTTCCTCTTGACCCGAGCGCTGCGGGGTTGCCAAACATATATCGTGAACGAAATTCCATGATTTTCAACTGAGGGAATTCTGGACTCTCTCACTGAGGGGAATTCTTGACTCTGACTGAGGGGAATTCCGGACTCTCTCACTGAGGGAATTCCAGACTCTCTGAGTGAGGGGACTTCCGGACTCTCTCACTGAGGGGAAATTCAGTTCCATCAGCAAGACTGGGATCATTACGAGTACAGCGAGAGCTGCCCGCAAATCTTGCCCAACTCACCCGCCTGCGAAACTCGTACAGGCCGCCAGCTGTGTAGTACCTGAACGGCTGGCGCTTGTAGGCTTCAATCAGCTCAGTTGCCGGCGGCTTCGAGTCGGCGACTGAGCCGAGGCAGCTCAGAGCCACCAAAAGCAGCAGAGTCAGAAGGCAGCGAGGCATTAAGTCTTTCGGTGAGTGCTGGCGCCCTAGGAGGTGGCAGAATCTTTCCGGCGCTCCTTAAGAAGGCGGCAAAACTTTCCCTCTCGCTCATCGATCGTAATTAAAATCCCAAGAGCTCTGTTTGCGGAGCTCTTGTCTGCTGCCACTCTGGCCAAGGATCTTGGCAAGCCTTTTTGGTAAAAAATGTTGCAGACTTTGCAGTTGCCATGGTGACTACGGAGAATATTTGGCTTGAAATTGGTTGCTAACGGGTTGAAGGGTAGAATGGGCTGAAAAAGACTGAAGGGCTCGCGGCGGGTGCTTGGAAATGAGTGGGGAAAGTGCCCAGTTACGAGTGCTCAGATCTCCAAATAAATTGAGCTTGCGACCACTGAAGAGTCAAGCTCGAGGTCCACATGATTCAGTAAAGATTGGGGCTATATGATCCCCAAATCCATTGTCTGTGGGGATAAATACAATGGATAATCGAACTGCAAAACTATTTAAAAGCTTGCTGGTTTTCTAAAAATCTCTCAGAAAATTTAGTAAATGACACGAGAGCGAAATGCTGACGTCAAAAGGGCAAATTAATTTTTAATCGCTTGCCTTCAGAGCATTATGGCATAACACGAAAACAACTACTTTCAAATTGAAATGGTCTGGCTCGAAGTGAAACAAATTAACAGCCAGATGCGCACAAGCGCAGATCGCTATCTGTCGGAGATTCCATAATCGCTTTGCGCACGGCTGACTTGAAATTTTCCAATGCGCTCGGTGTGCGACATGCCGTGGCAGCGTGCAGCCAGACGGGGGATGGGGTGGGCGGTCAGCAAATGCCAGACATGTTGAGAATGAACGGCCAGGCTGCAATACATGAGCGCACTTCTCAGTGTCTGCACGATCTGCGTGCAAATGCTAATAAAACAGCGAGGCCTATAGCTCTGAGACCGCAGGCAGAGTTTACAAGCACACTCTGATAGCAGCCAGACATGTCCGCAGGTCTGAATGTTGCTTACAACTACGAGGGCGTTGACCCGAAGGACATCAAGAAGGCTCAGAAGGAGCTGCACGAGAATCCCGACCAGGTTCGGGCGCACATCGCGTCGCTGAGGCGTTGGGTGACCAGCGCGCCGCATCTCACGTGCCCGACGGGTGAGTCTTGTCGGTCGTCTCGGAAATAATGGTTAACATATAAGCCCTTCTGGGAAAAATAATGCTCATTTAATAATGCTGTTTAAAGTAGTGCTGAACAAAGGTCGTTTAAAAGACATCCTTTACCTCTCGACATGGCAACAGACGACGCCTTCCTACTGCGGTTTCTGCGCACAGCCAAGTTCGACCAGAGCCGGGCCCAGCAGCTCGTCGACAATTTCTGCACCGTGCGCAGCTCGCCTCGAGGCTCGCCCGAGTGGTTCGAGCCAATGAAGCCGGACTCACCTGTTCTAGAGCTGTACTTCACGCTGCCGTGAGCTTTGTGCTGCTGCTGGGGACTGGGACTGTGGGACCGGGGGCTTGAGCGGGGGACAGGGACCGGGCTCTGGTCTTCTCAGCGTAGCCCCAAATTGAAACACAGATGCGCAACTGCGCACAAGCGCAGGAAGTGGGGATAGTTTAAGGCAATTTTATTCAACGATTTTGTCGACAAAGTGCAAAGGCACTAAACTTGCACTAGAAATCAACAATCAAAGCGAAATTGTATTTCAGGCTCGGCGTTCTCTTGGGATTTAATGATGACGGAGAGGCTGTGCTTTATTTCGTCCTAAGTAAGTGCACGATTCAAGTCTAAGTTTTCCGCTATGCTTGTATTTTATGTTAAATTGGTCGAGTGAGCGGTGCAGTCAAACAATTGCTTGTGGACTCTGCACTTCATGCAGATAGTGTGTATGTATGGAGGTCAAACACATCACTGTGTTTCAGTGAACTGGAGCTCAAGCTTGAGTCCTGCTCATGCTCCAAGGTGCCTGCTTCGTGAGATGATTGAGCCAAATGATTAAAAACTACACAAGCCCTCCCGATCCGCATTCAGGTGCGTACCAGCCGGACAAATTCTCATTCGACGAGTTCATCCGATGCGTGGTCCGCCAGGGTGAGCTTCACCTCACCGACCAGCGTTTGCAAATCCACGGGGTCAGGATTATCGTGGACTACCGCGGCGCCGGGCAGAAGCACTACCGGCCCTGGGAGGACCCCAAGCTGCTGGTCCGCGTCCTGCGCATGTGGCAGGACGCCCTGCCGACGCGCAACAAGGCCATCATCCACTACAATGAGTCGCACATGGTCGACCTGCTGATGAACATCTTTCTGCCATTTCTTAAGGAGAAAGTTCGCAAACGTGTACGAATCATTCTAATAAAAGCACATTAATTTTTTGGATCTTTATGAATGTATAATGAAATTGAGAACATAAATCGAATACCTGGCAGGAGATGAATGGACAAAAATAGGGAACTACTAAATCCAGTCTGGCTGAGATCAATTTGACAATTAGCATGAAAATATCACAGTGCAGACAGACCTTGCCCCTACAATTTACTGAGGGTAGAAAAGCATGTAAAATTGTACGTGCTACTGCATGACCCGAACTGCGCAGATCATCCGGTGCGGCGCGGACTCCTCCAAGCTGCGGCGGGCAATCGGCCCGGGAGCTGAGCGCCTGCTGCCACCAGAACTGGACGGGAAAAACCGGCCACTGGCTGACCTGATCGGTGAGTCACACTCGCACAAAGGATCTAAATTTAGTGCCTTGCATGAAACTCGAAACGCAACCCGACACCCTCAGCTGACAAGGCCCGCCTGTACAATAGCGAGTCGGCGGTGCAAGAGCGGTGCAAGCTCGACCAGATCCGAGTTGAGGAGTCCTTGAGGCCGGCCGCCACGAAGAATTACCTGAAAGCCACAGAGGCCGATTCGGCCACCTCCATGGGGCTGTCCGGCACCTTCACAAAGCTTGACGTCAGCTGATGATTGATTGAAAAGCAACCCGATCTTCCTGGTTGAAGCATTCAGAATGAGCGACACTGACAATTTTATTGTTACCATGAGAGATGCTTATTAGAGGTATTTCTCAATTGTAGGAAAAAAATATTTTTCCAACAATATTCAGCATTCTTTACAATGCACCTTTGCTACTTACAATAAAATATATATCCTGAAAAAACAATAACATGCAAGCGATGGCCCCGGAGCATAGAAAGTGAAAGTTTTACACAGATGCTTCTCGCCGTCATTGCGCACGCTGCAGCCCAATTTTCAGCTGGGTCGGAGTCAAGGAATCAAGGTGCCTTGGCTCGGGGCACAAATAGTTGGCTTGGGCTCACAATACAGCTCAGAGCCTCTGCACTTTTGAGTCGACCAATAGCCTAAGGTTGTGTACAGCGTTTGTTAAGGGAATTGGCTGGGGCTGGGTGGGAGGGCTTTCGGTTTGCTCGGGGTGACAAATTGGTTTGGAACTTTTGCAATGGTTCCAAGGACGACTATTATAGAGTAGAAAAATGACTCCAAGTGGTCCTTGAATGGTTCGTTCATGGCTAAAGAGAAATCCCAAGAGAGCACTATTGAGCTATCCTTAAATTGATTGATGCTTGGCGATTTCAAATCAAGTAAAAATTACTAGAGTAATTCTTAGTTGGCTTCAAGAAAATTTATTCCGAAAATTTTATGCACAATCCACTGCAAACACAAACACTAGATAGTAAATGCTGTATGTAGCTGCAAAATAAAAAAACCTCATCAATGCCGAAAACTGTCGGAGCTGTAACGCAAATTATCGCTAACTGACCTTCATCGCTGCTGAAATTTTCTCCTCAGCTGTTCCCAGCTCGAGCTTTACACGCTTAAAGAATCAAACGAAGGACAGCCGACAAAAGCCCCTCCCCCATTTCTCTCTTTGTGCGTCTCCTGAAAACTAGCGCTAGACTGACAACAACAGGCTAAAGTGTGCGCACTGGCTGACTTGAATAATAAAACAGCATATGGAGTTGGTAAGCATTTAGAGAGGGGCAGAGGGGTAAAAGAAAAAAAAATACCAAAAGCTGAACTCGCAGCTACTGGTGTAAAAGCAGCTCAAAGTAATTTCTCCAGCACAAAATAAGTATCTAAAGTACCTCAGGAACTAGTGCTTGTTGCAGAAATGGCCTCCACCGAGGGGGAAAACGTGTACAATTACGAGGGCGTCGACCCGAAGGACATCAAGAAGGCTCAGAAGGAGCTGCACGAAAATCCCGACCAGGTTCGGGCGCACATCGCGTCGCTAAGGCGTTGGGTGACCAGCGCGCCGCATCTCACGTGCCGAACAAGTGAGAGCTTCTTAAGTTCCTCTCTTAGCCGTTGAGAGCAAAAGATAGGGAAGGGGAGGTCGACAAAACTTAGTAAGAAAATAGGAATAGCATAAAGAATGCTGAGATATGCTGAAGGCAGATACAGCCATTAGACTCATTCTCACATAATGCTATCAGGTCGTTGAAAATTCTGTTATTTCATCCAGTGCATCACAAATTTAATGACTTTCTAAAAAGGATACCGTGATACGACAATGTGAGTTGATAAAAGTATCTTTAATTGTGAGCCTTAAATCTTCCAATCTTCCCAACACAGACGACGCCTTCCTACTGCGGTTTCTGCGCACAGCCAAGTTCGACCAGAGCCGGGCTCAGCAGCTCGTCGACAATTTCTGCACCGTGCGCAGCTCGCCTCGAGGCTCGCCCGAGTGGTTCGAGCCGCTGCCCTTGGACTCGCCAATCGTCGAAGAGGCGCTCAAGCTGCCGTGAGTCTTTTTTCGTTAACTATCGAATGGCAGGCAGGAATTTTGAGATTTTTATCTATGCCCATCTATGCAGGATGAACATCTTCTTAGGATACAATGACGATGGAGAAGGCGTCATCTACTCTTCGATGGGTGAGTTCGTGGTTTAGGAATTACGTTATTTTTATCAGACTAGTGCGATACAAAGTGCTCATATTTCTGAGAGAGTATCAACTCTATTTATAAATAATCTTTAAAACTTCGCTTCTGCCTCAATGTGTTTAGCGTGAAACCAGAAAAACCTGCTCACATAAATTAACGGCCCATTTTTAATACGCAAAAATCATCTCCGCAAAAATCAGAAAAGGCCGGGCAGAGAGAGCAGCTAGCCTAGCAATTTATTCTGTAGAAAACAACTCTTTTGTTCAGCCGTAGCGTACAATAAGTCTAGCTAGGTGAACGGTGAGCATAACACAAGCAAAAATAAAAATGAGAGATAGACCTTGCTTTCAGATTGAGGATGGAGCAATCGAGGCAGTAAATTTATCAGACACAAGAGAAATAAGAAAAATAATTTTAATTATTAGTAATGGAAGAGAGCGCTGAGAAAAGACAATACCTTCATCTTGATAGTCACATAAAATTCGAGAACACTCGCAACGACCCTCGACAGACAACTACGACCCGGACCGAATACTCTTCAACGACATCGCCCGCTTCTCCTACATGAACATTGATACGCTTTCGACGCCTGAAAAGGTGCAAATCAACGGCTGTCGGTTTATCATGAATCTCAAGAACGTCAATAAGAGACAGACCCAGGCCTGGGAGAATCCTCGGACGGCATTCAAGATAATGCGCAACTGGCAGGACGCGTTCCCGATTCGGACCAAGGCTATGATCTACTGGCACGAGCCGGCCTTCTTCGATCTGATGTTCAGGATCATCATGCCGTTCCTGAAGGAGAAGATGAGGAAGCGGGTAAGGTCTACCTGTGCGTCCGGAGAGACATTGCGTGTTAGCGACACGCACCATGATTCACTTATTTAAGCCACAAAATATCCCACTCCCAGCTGTTCCGTTGCGGCTCGGACTTCAATAGACTGAAGAAGGCCATCGGGCCCGGTGCTGAGCGCCTCCTGCCGCAGGAGTTGGGCGGTAAAAACCGACCATTGGCTGAGCTTCTCGGTAAGGCGGGGAAGTGTCTGGCTAAGCTTGGATGGAGTTTTGAGTCTCATAACCGAGCCCAGGGTAATCCTTGCCAATTAATTATTCCCAACAACTCTGGCCAGCTGATCGAGCTGCCCACTTCAGAAGCGCCGAGGCGCAGGCTGAGCGGGCCAAGCTGGCTGCCATCAAGGTGGACGAGTCCAAGCGGCTGCCAACTACCAAGGACTACCTGAAGACGTACGACGACGCGGCCGATCCCAGCATGGGCATCGCCGGCACCTTCACGAAGCTGGACGTCAGCTAGAGACGGGTGTGTGCGTGCTAAAAGATCTTTGCGCGACTATCAGAAGAGCTACCTATAAAATTGACGAACTTAATTTGTGGAGGGACTTTTTCGTACATCTATGCGCCCTTATGAATCCAATTCACTAATTCACTGTCCCTACACCTTGATTTGTTCTTTTTTATGCGTGAGAAATCCAAAACTTGGTTGGATTTATCTACCAATACGCTCGTATTCGTTGAGAAAAAAATTATTTGAACAAAGATCTAAAATGCCATATCACAGAGACTGTCAGTTTATCGTTAAACATTAAATTATTGGCATCTTCACTATGAGAAGAAGAGCGATCCGTGTCAGTGCACAAATCATCAATAAATAAGCAAACACGAAACTGATGCACAACAGTAGATGGAAAACTTTACCAACAGAGCAATTACTGAGTGGTGTAATACTCGATCTTTATTGAGCTCGTCGCATGGTAAGACCGGCTAGTCTTGTCCCTTTTTGGGACATTAAAATATTAAAAAAGCGTTTTGCCAGGATCAACTGATGAATGACTCATTCGTCTCTCGACTACCAAGGACTTCTAAAGTGACTTCTAGCGGTCCTTGTAGACTACATTTGTCAGTTCGAGTGTACAGACTGCAAGAGAGGAACTTAAATGAAACAAAATCTCTGGATAAGTCGATCGGAGAAAAAAAATATTTAACTGAGAACTGGAGATGCAGTATGTTGTTATCATGTTTGGGGGCAGTCGCTTGAAACCTATCAGATGAAGTCACGGGGCTGATGACGGGGCTGATGCAGAACGGGGCCTCGGTCCCCTTGTTTTCGTCAGCTTGGAAGGCCGAACTCCAGCTGGAGCTCCAGGGTATCTATGAGCACCCAAGCACGTTGTACAGCAGCCGAGGACTGGCTTGAGCACCGCCAGTCACAGCAGAACTCTGTCGGGCGCTAGACTGCAACAACGGTCGATAGCCGTCAATTGTATTTGCACTCGTGCTTTTAATACTACTGCCGCCAAAATTTTAAGTAGTGAAAACCGTTTATAGCTCGTTAAAATCGTGTGTTGTGCATTAAAAGCGGAAATTTTCTGAGGCTTCTTTTGGCAAGAACAAGCGAGCAATTGAATAAATGCACTAAATTACTATAATTTTTTTCACGAAGACAACCTTGTGTAGTGAACCGCACTGGAGTCGTACATATTGCTTTTGCCTACCATTAACTGGCCTCTCAGTCGAAACCTGAACGATATCTGTATGAGAATTCCTACCGTATCCAGAGTTTAAAAAAATTATATTCATTTGCAAAAGAATTACTGAGGCCAGACGAACTCTAGGGTTTCAGGGATTTGGGAAGCGATCGCTTCGGAGGGGAGCTCATAATCTGCTCCCAATAAGCCCTGTCAGTATGGCAGAGGGGCCTGGATACCAGCGAAGAGCCTCACTAACACCGTAATTCAGAGCGGCAACCCGTAGCCGCTGGCTGACGTTGCAGGCTGCCACAGTAAAAGGCTGGTTATGCTAGCCCGCATTTTTAGAAACTGTACAAAGCAAAAGAGAAGCGCCCAGAAGGGAAGATCAAGCCACTTGAATGGTAGGGGGGTTGCAAAAAAATAAGCAGCTCAAATAGACACTGAGTGGCTCGCCGCACTTGCAGCTGTTCTGCGCTCTGCCCCGCACTTAACTATATCGCTCTCTAGCTCTGCTGACAATGCATAAACTCTAGCAACTACTGTGAGCCTATCAAATCGGGGGATGGCCGGTAAAGAACCAGGGCTGGAGCAGCGCAGGGCTGGGTGCACAATAGGCAGCAGATTGATAAGCCATGGGGAGAGAAGGAGAGAAAGAGGCTCAGTCACTGGCGCTGTAAAGGCTGGACGCTCTTAAAAGTATCGGACCAGTGCACTCCAGCCGCTCAAAAGGACATCTTCCAAAAAATAATTAAAGTAGCTACCTAAAAAACCTGCTAAGTTACGTAATGGCCTCCACTGAAGGAGAAAACGTGTACAACTATGAGGGCGTCGACCCGAAGGACATCAAGAAGGCTCAGAAGGAGCTGCACGAGAATCCCGACCAGGTTCGGGCGCACATCGCGTCGTTGAGGCGTTGGGTGACCAGCGCGCCGCATCTCACGTGCCGAACAGGTAAGTATTTTTGGAGTGCAATCGAGACTAACTGATGGTTGAAGTGGAGGGTGATTTATGCCTAACGGAGGCTAAGTGTAATTGAGAGTGCTAAGGTCTCTGCTTGGGCTAAGAATCGTTACAAAGAATAAAAAACACCTGGTTGAGAAAAAATTTAAATATATTTCGGTTAATCATCCCAACACAGACGACGCCTTCCTACTGCGGTTTCTGCGCACAGCCAAGTTCGACCAGAGCCGGGCCCAGCAGCTCGTCGACAATTTCTGCACCGTGCGCAGCTCGCCTCGAGGCTCGCCCGAGTGGTTCGAGCCGCTGCCCTTGGACTCGCCAATCGTCGAAGAGGCGCTCAAGCTGCCGTGAGTCTTTTTTCGTTAACTATCGAATGGCAGGCAGGAATTATGAGATTTTTAACTATCTTTGCAGAATGAACCTCTTCTTGGGATACAATGACGATGGAGAAGGCGTCATCTACTCGGCAATGGGTGAGTGTGGGGTTTAATAATTATTGTTGCATCCATTGATTGATCAAGCTAACCGCATTCGAAGAGTTTTTGCTACTGGCAACTCCGTGTTGAAGGATTATATCAGGACTCATCTGCTCTAGCTCTAGGCAATGATCATCTAGTTGAGGTGCCAGAGGAAGGTGCAGTTCTGCGTACAGAAAGAGAAGAGTGCAGTTACACATTCTCGCATAATACCTGCTAATGAAAGAGTGAGCTTGCCCAAAGAAACATAATGCAGCAGCACTTCACAAGTGAATTTATTTTTCTATTCTGACTAAAACTTAGCAAACGGGCTGGCCTGAGTCTCACAGAAAATAGCGAGTGACGCATCAAGTTCAAATGGGTCCAGACAAGATGGTTAGTCTATACGCGAGTAGAACCGACTCATACACTGAGAGATCACATAGGGCATATTTTGCAGAGAAAAACACTTATCAGCGGAAAAGAATAGGAAAAGCACGACAGGAAATAAATTAAATAAATTTTCGTAGTTTTTTATTTTCATTCAATCCACTGGTAGGTTAGGAGAAAAGCTGGGACAGGGGCGCTGTGAAGGGTGTACCCGGTTCAAATGAATTAGCTTGAGAACAGTGAGTGATAGATAACAGGGAATTGCGAATATTTTTCCCTGAGCTAAACTGCTGGACAGAAAAATAATGATCTACGCTTGGTCTTCGCCAGCCAATTAATCTCTAACCTCGAGGGTTTCTGAGCGACAGAAACTTTCGCATCGCATCATGATAGTCCCAAATCGACCGCCCGATCGATGCCTCCACAGACAGCTACGACCCGGAGCGGCTGCCGTTCAACGATTTGGCTCGCTTCTCTTACATGAATGCGGACACGATTTTCGTGCCGGAGAAAGTGCAAATCAACGGCTGCCGGTTTGTCATGGATCTCAAGAATGCCAACAAGAAGCAGACCCAGGCCTGGGAGAATCCCCGGACAGTCTTCAAAATGATGCGCAACTGGCAGGACGCGTTCCCGATCCGCACCAAGGCGATTGTCTACTCGAACGAGCCGGCCTTCTTCGACCTCATGTTCAGGATCATCGTGCCATTCCTGAAGGAGAAGCTGAGGAAACGGGTAGGTTGACGCGAAAGACCAAACAATTATGGGCTTTACCTTGTGAGCCTGGTGTCGCTCAAACAATAAACAAACGAATGACACATTTGACTCGCAGCTGTTCCGCTGCGGCTCGGACTTCAGCAAGCTAAAGAAGGCCATCGGACCCGGAGCCGAGCGCCTCCTGCCGAAGGAATTGGGCGGACAAAACCGACCATTGGCGGAGCTAATCGGTAAGGCAGTCATATTTGTGTATAGGCGCACGTTTATAACTTGCAAATTAAATTAGACTTATTGGACCTTTTTAAGAAAAATATGTTGGGGACGCACTTTTTCGCTCGCGTCGCAATTATTTTTTCGGCCACATTCTTTTCCTCTACTGATGGGCAGTAGTGTGACGCTTAACCCCGGTCCTTTTTCCATTTTCATACAGGCCAGTAAAGGTCTCTAGGCCCTTTATATCTAGAGCCATAAATCACTGTTCCCAGACAGTCTGACCCCTGCTTTGACAGCTTTTAGGCGCCAGGTGGTGTCTACGGGACACGTGACTGTGGCAACTTCTTTTGTTCCCTTTTTGACAGCTAGACATCCCTTCCCCCCTAATTCTATTGTTCTCTTTTTGGTTTTTTCGATACTTTTTGACAGTTAGACTTCTGACCCCTAAAAGTACTTTGGGATTTAAGATTAGGATTTTCTCTTCACTTTCTTCAACTTCTACGCGTTAAAAGGATTAATCTGTATGTTTTTGCGTCTCTGTAGGATAATCTGCTGCGGAAACCCATAAATCATTTTGCCCGTAAATCATCATTTTTTGGCGCCATCTGTCGTGTGATTTATGATCCCCGGAGACTGGGTTAGGATCCCCTGATCGGGTAGGGTCACGTGATCAGACCATCAGCCTATCAGAAAATTACACGACCGTTAAAACAAACGGTGCCTGACCAATTGGAAAAATCGGCGATCAGTTTAACAAATCGGCGCCAGGCGCGCCTATTTAAAGGCGCTGCCGGGCGCGCTCCATCTCCAGACGTTCTGACGGTTCGCTCTGAAGGTTCGGCGCGACGCTCTGAAGTCCCCGTCATACCCTGACAACCAGTTCAGACGGCCCCCTTAGTTCATCAAGCTTAACAGCTTCCCTTTAGTCAACGAGTCCCCCTAAAGTTATCGGCGATCAGCAACATCGATCAGCCCCATCACGGTTATCATCAGCCGTTGTTATCAGCACAGCTAGAGAACAGCTGCAACTGTCCAATCGTCGAGATTAGGCGAGAGCGACACGTACTAACGGTCGAGTGCGAGATCTACCTCGGTCACTGTGGAGTACGAGACGGTCTAAAGTGTAGTAATCTGATTGGTCTGGTGAGAGGTCACTTGATCTTGTCTAATCGGGTGTGTTCCAGATCGGTCCCCTTTCTTAGCAGCTTAATAGGTGTTGGCGCATTTCTCTCTTTGCTTATTTTGCGCTGATTTAGGGCAGTAAATATTAAGAAGTCATAATATATCGCTAACGTAGCTCATTGCTCTGATCATCATAGGCATTGAAAGTGATTAGGTGTGAAAGCTAAATTATTCAGTTTTTATACTCTTTTCGACTCTTTATTTACTCGCCATGCTGGCTCGGATGAGCAGCTAAATTAGTTGGCGCCGGTCATGGTGGACCAAAGGCGGACCAGTCATGCAGCCAGTCAGTCAGTAATTCATGCGATCAGAGTCCAGATTGAGGACTCAGCTTCGGCTGTACTTCAGTGCAGTTCGGGGCGCAGCGGCAGCCAAATTATTAATGTAACTTAATGTAATCTTTAGAGTAGTTAGGGCGCGCTTTCGGAAGAGGCTAATTAGGTCATTTCATCGCTTTGCGGCAGTTAGTTGAAGCATCGAGGCTAAAAGCTAGGATATTCCCTATCCACTCCTCTTAGTAATATAACAGTGCATTTCCGAGTCCACATAATCCGATCCATGCAAGAACCCCCTGCACAAGTCCTCTCTGAGCCTGCCTTGGTCATGCGATCTAGTCCCTGCAGTGTCCCTTAGTCGGCTATGACTTCGAGATTGACAGCTAAAAGACACTAGTTGTAGGTGGAAATCAGGCCTCAATTAGTCGGGAACTTGGTTTCGACAGGGCTGTTTGGTGATGCAGTCCACACAAGTTGGTGGCGGCGGGGCTGTCAGCTTCCCTTTGGGGCTGGCGGCTCTCTACCTTTCTTTATCTCCGTGTCTGTCTCTCGCTGTCTTCTCCTAGCATAGGACCTAGCCGCTCGCCACATCCATCATGCTACCCCTGGGGCTGACCTCGAGATCGGGAATGGGAGGCCAGAGTTGTCGATATAGGCAATAAGATCGGCGCTCTGAGGCCGCGTCGGTAAAACGACAAAGCCGAAACCCAACAAATGGTGACCGACGGTGGGATTTGGTAAAGCGCGAAACGCCATGGCAAGAACTGGCTACGCGCTGGAATCCTCAATATAGTTTTAGAATTAGGATTAGATTCAAAATCGTGAATCAAAATTAATTAGTATTTAAAATTTTTTAGTAGTATTACTATGAGTAGTCAGTGCGGAATGGATTTTCAAGCCTGAATATTTGTATATAAAATCTATGCTTCTGGAACCAAAAATATTATACCGTATAAAATGCGCGCGCAAATTGCTTATTAATTATTATTATAAAAATCAACCAAAAAAATTCATAAAATTATAAAAAAGCCAGAGCATACAAAATCTATTCAGCTTGAATGTCTATCCACTCTGTCTGCTCAGTCCCTTCCCCCAATAGGATTCCCCATGCTAAAATTTCGGATTCGGATTAGGATTTGTACTTTTACTAGGATTAATAGTTTTGAATTGGCCGTTCAAAATTCAATCATTAATTTTCGTCGGGTAGACGAGAGGCCACTGTCAAAATGATGGTGATTCCTCGGCCAAGATGTTCCCTTTAGAATTTCAACTACGCGCAAGGTTTTTGACTTGTTTGAATAATCTAGAATCAGGCAGCTTTTTGGATGCGTGAGGCACTTGGTTTCGTATGCAGGGCCCCGCGGAGCGAGGAACCAAAGGTTATAAGCTGGGGCATATTGGTCCGGGTTAATCATGTTGGCTTACTGTGTGATTGTAGATTGTTTTGGGTAGAACAGTAGATTCTATCTGGGGCAACTACCTGAGTGCCTTCCTGAATTAATGACCGCCAGTAAAGCCTGGGTCCTATAAATGCTTTAAATGGCAACGGAGGTTCCGAGTTCCACCGCAGCTCTCGGTATTCCGGCTTACTATGGCAAAGCTGACTCGATGGGCCACTGGGCGGCCGGGGTCGCCGCCGTCCAAGTCCTGAACAAGATGTCTAGGGTCGACGGTCACTAGAACGCGAGATGCAGCCGCGCACATCGGGTTTGGGTACAGGGTTGTGGGGTCTGAGGATTCTTCAAGTTCACGCATTTACCATCTGCTTAGCCTAGGAGCCTGAGGAGGCTGTAGGTGCTTTTTAGTACAGTTTGCCAGTGCACTTGTAAATTCCTGGTGCAGGATTAGGGTTGAGGTTGCCTTTATATTCGTTCAGATGTACTTTTGGGCGGATATCTAATGTAAATACTGTAAGGAAAGCGGAGCTGGGTTACCACACGGTGCCATGGTAGTCTTTTTCAGCTACTAATCTGGCTAAGGATCCGACATAGAGGAGGAAACGCCGTGGGCTTGCTATTGTGAGCCAGGGAAGGGGGGTCACAGTTTTCATTGGATGGATCTCCTGCCCCAAGACATAGATGTCTTCTATGGCCCGCCGCTATATAAATCCCCGAGCTGATAATGTAGGCTCATAATGTGAAGCAACTCTCTGTTACCCGTAGCTTTTTCTATGATCAAAATTCTTAGGGACTGTGCCTTATGGTTTAGTAGCGGAGCAAACACTGCAGTTCAAATCAGTTTAGTTCCTTTTGGGTTAATCTATCTGTTCGCGAGTAGATGCTGGTGGTGTAATCCGCCTTTCTCGCAGTGTCGTGAACCCTGCACAGAGGAACCTCTGGCCGGCCGGGGTCGCCGCCGCCCAAGTTCTATTGAGAGATCAACCTCGACGGGGATTGTGAATCTGAGGCAGCAATGGCGACAACGGGAGAGTTTCTATCAGTAGCTACCACGCAGGAAAGCTCTTATCCCATATGGGGCGCCCAAAAATGACGCCCGCAATTGAGCTAGTTAGAATCCAAGAAAGCGCAAATAATATTTAATTCCCCCAATGTAAAAATCGAATTGCAAAATTCTGCCGCCCATGGAAAGCAAAAGAAAGCGAATTAAAAAAGAGACTGACTGAGGCTGTGAAGCCCGCGGGAAGCTATGGCCTTGCCATTTAGGGAATTAGTGAATTTTAATTCATCGCCAGCGAGTTGTGAGTTGTGTGTGTGTAAGAGAGAGAATTGAGAGATTGAGAAGTGAAATTGAGGTGGCTGAATTGTCCGCCAATTGCGTATTAATTTTTTTTTTGTGTAGTGGCTGCGCTTGCTTTAGCAGTAGCGGGCGCGTTTCCTTCTTTGTGCACACTCTGTACAGTCTGCATAGTGTGCGCCTATTGCGTTTTTTGCGTATTTTTTGTGTACATTGCTTTGCGTTGAGTTCCGAGCGAAGGAACTCTCTCCCCCATTTTTGCTTACATAATTTGTGTCCCCCCGTGTGCTTTTGCTCACCCCCGTTCTCCCTTTTCCCAACTCCCTCCCCTTCCCCCCGTGATTCATTTCTTTTCTTTTGTCCAGCTCTGAAGCGGACACCCCTTTTTCATTGCATTTTTCCTTCCCGACTCAGACTTAGAGTTCTGTTTCGGCAACTGGTGTTGCGACCGAACTATGGCCACAAGTAATTCCAGTGTCCCTAAATCTGGTGGTAGGACTAGAAGAGGTAGGAGTGCTAGAGAAAATGCCGCTGCCGCTGCAGCCGCCGAGTGCTTAGACTTCTCATCCCAGGGATCTCGCTCCCCCGGAGAATCTAGATGTGGCACCCCCACTCAGCGTCCCCCGAATCAAGGTCACGCCAGCGAAATAGCCGCGCAGCTTGCGCAGGCTTTAGGCAACTTAGGGCTGGGCAGAGAAGCCCAAAACGTCAAAATAATAGTAGAAAAGTTCAATCCGGCAGAGTCTTGCTTCCCCCAATGGGTAGACAGGATTCGTTTCAAGATTAGGTCAGAGGGCATAGAGGATGAGGATCAGAAGCGCAATACGATGATCTCCCTGTTGCCCCCAGATTTGCAAAGCCTGGCCATTTCCATTCACCACCGCTTAGATTTTGAGGAGTTTGTAGAAGCTCTAGGTAGGCAGGTGGGTGAAGCTAGCTCTGAGTTGGCTAAGAGGAATAAACTGCGGAATCTAAAGCAGAAGGCAGACCAAAATTACAATTCCTATGCTGCCATGGTTAGAAGCGTGATTGCCGCCGCTTACCCAGACATGGGCCCCCGGCAACTAGATACCGAGGTAGTGTTTGTGTACCTAGAAACCGCAAATATTGCCCCCGGAGTTCGCAAGTCCTTGCTAGGGCAACAGTTTAATAGGATTGAGGACGTGCTTGTCGCACAGCAAAACCTCCAGGAAGCAGAAGAGACCACTGCTAGGTTGGCCGCTACTCGCCCCTATCACGAACACAGGGACGATAAAGATAGAGGAGATAGAGGGCGCCCCAATGAGGATAGATTCCAGCGTAGATGGGTGCGCATGCTAGAGGCAGATGACGACGAAAAAACAGTAGTTGAGGCCATAGAAGATTTACAACAGCGTCAAGTGAACCTAGACAAAGCACTAGGCAAGATTTACAACGCTGTCAACCAGGTTGTAGAAAAAATTGATCAGGCAAATTGTAGCGATTACGATCATTGGGAGGGTGCAGCTAGTGCGCAGTTTGAAAACACAACTGAGCGCCCCGGTCAGTCAGGCGAGACGGAGACCCCTGGCCACGCCCCCCAGACTGCCTATTCAAAACCGCCTTTAATGCGACAGAATGCAAACTTAAGCACTGCCGAATTGTCTAGAGTGCAGTCCCCCGCTCGTAAATCTGGAGCGTATAGGCCCGCTTACTCGCGTCAAGGCCAGTCGAACAGGCCCCCACCTCTGCACCTGTCAAGGTCTGCCGAAGCCCCGGACGATGTTGAAAGGCCTCAGCCCCCCCCAACTCCAGCTCCGGGCTCCCAGCGACCAAACTTTTTTATATCCTCGGGGTCAGATGAGTCGGAAAACTAGGAGCAGGGATGTGTGTCGCCCACACTCACCCCGAACCTAGTGATCCTCGGGCATCTAGTGGAACGGATGCAGTTAAACGAAGGATTAACTTAGTGCCAGATTTCATTATACCTAGGAAATCTCTCCCATTAGGAAAATCTAGGGCCGATATTTACGTGAAGGTGCTGATAGAAGGGATGCCTATCCGTATCTTAGTTGATTCTGGGTCGGCAGTCTCCATTCTTTCGTTTAGGGACTTTTCGATAGCTACTAATAATGATTTAGGTAGGTTAGCCACCCCAACTGTGTCAGTGTATTCCTATAGTGGGCATCGTCTAGAGATAGTGGGACAGGTGAAGCTTTCAGTTACTCTAGGAGAAGAAATTATGTCGGTGTTATTCTTAATAGCTAGCGACCCTAAAACAAAGGCGCTGTTAGGAAATTCCTTTCTGGCAGCGGCCCCAGCAGTTTTAGACTATCATTCTAGGAGCCTCATTGTTTTCGGCCAGCTCCTCCCCTTTTGTTAGTCAGTTTTAGTCTGCGCATGAAGTTAATTCGAGTTAAGCTGTCTTGGAATGAGAGTTTCGACTTCGCATTCTCGCCCCCCATTATGAACTCTGGATTTCGGACCATTTTCAACCATACCCACCCTCTGATAGCAAACTTTTGGGTGAAATAAATAATTTATTAGTAGGAAAGGTAGGAATTAATAGGCGCAATAGCGTGGCCGCCTAATAAGAACAATAATATTAGTTTATTAAAAGAGGGAAAATTAAAAGCATATTAACAAATTAGCGAGTAAATAGTATTATTAAATAAGTAAGCAGTGCGGAAGCATAGTATTAGTGCATAGGTAGGCGAATTAAGCAGAAAAGTCATGTCATAGTCAGACGAAGTCATAGGCCGGTCTCCTCTAGTTTGTTGGCAGCCTTGAGCAGCAGCTGCACAGTGCGGTAAACCCGCGGGTGGCCTTCGCCCTCGGCCAGCAGGGTCAGGGCGTGCTGGTGGAGAGTAGCCGAGAGCTGCTCCTGGAGCTCAGCGGCAGCACTGGCATTCGCAGCCAATGAGGACTGCGGCACTGGAGGCGGATCTTGTTGAGCGCCCTGGCCTGAGTTAGTGGCCCCTTCAGAGATAGCGGATATGTCGGCCGCATTGAGCGCCGCCTGCGGGAGATGAAGTGCTGAGGCAGTTGAGGCGGACGCCGCCGACAGGCCGGTGGATTCCAACGGCGGTTGCGCAATGCGACCCCGCCGAGAGGCTCGAGCCGTTGGCGTGGGCGCTGCAGCTGACCTAGTCGAAGGTGCCGTTGCCCCTGGAAAGAGCTTGAGGCGCGTGCCGACGCGGGGCTGTACCCAGATGTTACCGTCGGGTAACCTGTGTCCATCAGCCGGATGTAGGGTGTACACCCCGCCGGCAATCTCACAGTGCCAGTACAGCGTCTGATGGCAGACTAGCACGCCCTCTGCAAAAAGAAGTGAAAGAAGGTTATGGTCAGGGGAAAGACTAAGAGAAGAGTCTAGGAAAGAGGCAGTGAGCTTAAGAGTTAGTGAGGTTAAGCAGCGAAAGATCTTGAGACTAGACGATGTAGCTTAGGTAGGATAATAGTACATCTTATTGACCCCATTTCATTAGGCGAGTTAGCCCCTTCTCTGTTTTCCCAAGGTGAATGGCTGGCAGGTGCATCAGTTATGAGGTGTCTCTGGGGTTTCGACAGTTTGGGTCCTTCGTGGCCGTTTCGCCGCAAACTCTCTGATTACCCTGTGTGTACCACCTTCCGCCTCTGAGGGGTACTCTTGCCTAGCTCCCCATTCTTGGTCCTTCCCCCCTCTTCCCCCCAAGTTGGCGAACTCCTTCATCCACCCACCCCACTCTTTGACTCCGTGTCCCCGCGAGTTGCCAAGTCCTAGTTTTCTCCCCCCCTCCCCAGTCTGGGCGTGTGGACGAATGGGAAGCCGCCTAGCCCCTAAGATCCCAGCCGGTGTACGAGAAACACTGGTTATCCCCTCTTTCTCTCCCCCCGGTCTCCCCCCGTCTGCTTCCCCCACCCCTAAGTGTTATATAATGAAGTTACGAGGGTTCGAGCCCGCTAAGAATACTGCTCATCGACAAGTACTGCGCGCTTAACGAACGTAAGAAGTAACATCAAGTGAATTGCGACCATGGAAGTGCGAAAGCTCAACGAAGCCTCACCTGAGTCATCTGGCGTTCTCAACCCGGTAATCCGCGGTGGGGCCGGCAGCGCGACGCGACGAGACATCCCGGTCGACCTGCAAAAGGGAAGAGAGCATCTTGAACCTGCGGTGAAGGCAGAGGCGTTGGATGAAGAGACTTTGCTCAGTCGGGCACGGATTTGGGAGTTGAGGAACACCCGCCTGCGTGGTGAGGGAGAAGCGCACTACGCACTGCCCGACAATGCCCGTCAGGTCCTGGAAGAGACACAATCCCTTCTGATGGCCCACGCTAGAGCCCAGCAGCATGTCGGAAGCCTCCGATTGGAGTGGACGGACGTCAGTGACTGCCTGAGCCGGGTCATCCTCACCACTATCTTCGACGACGTGGCCAAGTATTTGCGAGAGATCGACGGGCGCGAGCCATGGCCAATCTCAGCGAAGATGCCCAACGTCACCTCGAGGCTGCTAATGCTTGGCCCGGATCCGACGAAGGCGCGTACGATCTACCTGGTACAGCTGCTAGCTTACCCAACCGCCCCTGCTGCTGACTGCGGACTATCGGCCCCTGTGGCGATGGCACTGATGACTCTGCTCAGCCGCCAAGAGGTAGCGCCATCAGTCCTGCCTGCCTCACTATTTCGACGCCTAGCCCAGGGCCTGCAAGGAAGTGGCCTCGTTGTGGTGCACGACGGCCTATTCGCTCAAGCCCAAGGCCTCACAGCTGGAACCTACGTCTATCTGCCCTTCCGGCCGGGAGCCTGGGCAGGCATGCTAGCTATCAGCCCGGAACTGCAGGCATCCATCGTCATCCTGAGCGTCGGCGAAGTGGAGGATCTGTGGGGCGGCATCCCCTTCCCGCCATCTGACACGCTGAAGGCCCGCCTGCTGATCGCCCAAGTGCCGGAGCAGAGACCGGCGCAGTCTGTCCAGCAACGGGAGCGCGACCAGTTGTTCAACTGCCTCATCGGGGAGGCCGGCTTCAAGGTGGTCAACACCGTGCGCCGCATGGACCCGAAAGGCTTTGAGGCTGGCCCACCCGAGTCGCGTCCAGCACTGCAGCGCGAGAATGCCATCGCTATCGGGCAAGGGTGGTCCGAGTTGGCCATCTCTCTGCTCTACGAGCGATGGACAGATTGAAGGAGGCCAGCAACGGGCGGAGGAAGCTATGACTGGACGAATGACTTGGATTGAGAGAAGGACAATGTCTTTGTTCGTTTATTAATGTCGGTTTATCTATTAGTTTTGTTCAGGGCATTTGCAATCCCCAATTTTACTCCTACTACTAAACAGTAGTTTGGTGCGCATGATTTGTTTATTCTCCTGTATGTTACAGTAATGCTGACTTTCTAAGAAAAATTGCTAAAAAAGACAAAAAAAAAATACCAATCCCCCTATTTATATTTTGCGGTTTTATCCCCCTTGTAAATACTTATCCCCATCTTTCTATGCATGCGTGCGACTATACTTGTAACAATGCTCACGTTCTAATGACTGACTTATTTTTTATTTTTTTTTTCGCAACGAATGTATGACTTATTGCTTGTTGTGTTTTCTTAATGTTGTGTTTTATGCGTTTATCCTTCCCTTTTTTTTTGCTTATCCTAAGCCGTGCTTGTGTATGACCTTTTTTGTTGGCATGACTCTAATTCCTCTCTACTTATTCACCCGTTGCTGAAATTTTCTATTTTTCTAACCCCTGTCTGACTTTTTCATTTTTGTTGTGCTGGAATGAAGCTGGAATCTGATTGAGTGCATCCTATGCGGAACGAATAATAAACTGACATTGGTGACAGAAAAAAGATAAGAATTTGAAAGGAGCTTCCTTGTCTCTTGCCTGCGTGATTGTGATTGAGAGTGGCTATGGTCGATGGCGATGAAACTGACTAAACAACTGATGTAACGAAAAAATTTTAATACTTTAATTTAGGATCTAATGTAATTTTTTGACTAGTATAGGTAACTAATTCATTGAAGGTCTAGTTAGGATTGGTAAGAAAACAAAATTATTCTAATTAACTCGATTTTGAAGCCTCAATTTTTGCTATCAGTAGGATGAACTGATTTTTTTCGTGCTAATGAAACTACTGACGAAGCTGAAGTAGTAGTATTGAGTGTAAAATAAAATCTAGGCTTGCGAAAACGGAGAAGTAGGATAGTGATGTCAGAGCATTGAGCCTATACTTCTCAACTTAACCTTAGTAAAATTTGCATGCTGTCCTAATTTATAAAACTCTGCTAATAATTGTAATTAAATTTTGTGTCAGGATTCTTTGGGTCCTGTCAAGGTGTCAGCACATTATAAGTACTTGAGCAGGTGTCAAGGTACCTTGGAGGCTGCTGGGATTGTGGGCCTGGTTTGGGTTGCATCCCGGTTGGGTAGGATTAATGTGATCAATCACTCAGATTCATGAAGGTTCTTACCTGAAGGCTGTTTCGGATTCTGCGGAGACTGGCGTGGAGAGCGGACTCGGCGACGGCGGCAGCTTGGGTGCAGTTGAGCAGGCGATTGTCGGCGCGGGCTGAGAATTCGCTTTTCTCATCCGGTTCGGCTCTGCATTCTATTAAATAGCCCAATTGCCCACCCTCACCTGGCTGAGGTGGATGGCGCTCCTGCACCCTGCCATGACTGCCAAGATTCGAACCTCCGCCCATCAACCCCAGGCGGCCATAGGATCGTCGGCCTGAGGAGATTAGCTTGGACCCCTGGCGGAGGGCTCCGATTCGTCCTGACGAGAAGACCATCCCCGGTGAGGGCGCCTGAGGCTTTCGGTGGGAGGGCTCGAGTGAGGGAGGGTCGGCGAAACCCAAATCTCCTCGCCCCCTGCTGACCACGTGCGCGGAAGTTGGCTCCCCGGCGGATAAAGTTCAGGATAAGGATGAGTGATGTTGCGTAACAATAGACAATCGCTCGATTATGAAAGACCTGTCGGCCATGTCTCCTTAAGTCTCATGTCGGCCACTGAGAATTTGGTCCAAATGAATTTTCGCGCATTTTTGATTGATGGTTTCGCTCTGATTCCCCATTGTTTGTTTTTAAATATGCCGTGCGCACACTTTTCCACTCCCAAATTCTTCACCTTTTATCTTTTCCCTTCCTTTATTCTCTTCTGTTTGGGTCCTTCTTTTCTTGGGTCTTTGTTTGTTGTTTTTGTCCCTAATGTAATTCTTGCTTAATATTTATTGAATTTTTAATAGATCTCCCCAATTTATTCTGTAATGTACTTTTGTAATGTAATCTTAGTTTAGCTCCCTTATTATTGTGAGTCCGAGAGGGCATCTGCTTTGCTCGCAAATTAGTGCACCCTTCTATTTCTCTTTTTTGTGAATTGATCTGCGATCAATTCAGAAAAGCAGGGGGGATATGTTGGGGACGCACTTTTTCGCTCGCGTCGCAATTATTTTTTCGGCCACATTCTTTTCCTCTACTGATGGGCAGTAGTGTGACGCTTAACCCCGGTCCTTTTTCCATTTTCATACAGGCCAGTAAAGGTCTCTAGGCCCTTTATATCTAGAGCCATAAATCACTGTTCCCAGACAGTCTGACCCCTGCTTTGACAGCTTTTAGGCGCCAGGTGGTGTCTACGGGACACGTGACTGTGGCAACTTCTTTTGTTCCCTTTTTGACAGCTAGACATCCCTTCCCCCCTAATTCTATTGTTCTCTTTTTGGTTTTTTCGATACTTTTTGACAGTTAGACTTCTGACCCCTAAAAGTACTTTGGGATTTAAGATTAGGATTTTCTCTTCACTTTCTTCAACTTCTACGCGTTAAAAGGATTAATCTGTATGTTTTTGCGTCTCTGTAGGATAATCTGCTGCGGAAACCCATAAATCATTTTGCCCGTAAATCATCATTTTTTGGCGCCATCTGTCGTGTGATTTATGATCCCCGGAGACTGGGTTAGGATCCCCTGATCGGGTAGGGTCACGTGATCAGACCATCAGCCTATCAGAAAATTACACGACCGTTAAAACAAACGGTGCCTGACCAATTGGAAAAATCGGCGATCAGTTTAACAAATCGGCGCCAGGCGCGCCTATTTAAAGGCGCTGCCGGGCGCGCTCCATCTCCAGACGTTCTGACGGTTCGCTCTGAAGGTTCGGCGCGACGCTCTGAAGTCCCCGTCATACCCTGACAACCAGTTCAGACGGCCCCCTTAGTTCATCAAGCTTAACAGCTTCCCTTTAGTCAACGAGTCCCCCTAAAGTTATCGGCGATCAGCAACATCGATCAGCCCCATCACGGTTATCATCAGCCGTTGTTATCAGCACAGCTAGAGAACAGCTGCAACTGTCCAATCGTCGAGATTAGGCGAGAGCGACACGTACTAACGGTCGAGTGCGAGATCTACCTCGGTCACTGTGGAGTACGAGACGGTCTAAAGTGTAGTAATCTGATTGGTCTGGTGAGAGGTCACTTGATCTTGTCTAATCGGGTGTGTTCCAGATCGGTCCCCTTTCTTAGCAGCTTAATAGGTGTTGGCGCATTTCTCTCTTTGCTTATTTTGCGCTGATTTAGGGCAGTAAATATTAAGAAGTCATAATATATCGCTAACGTAGCTCATTGCTCTGATCATCATAGGCATTGAAAGTGATTAGGTGTGAAAGCTAAATTATTCAGTTTTTATACTCTTTTCGACTCTTTATTTACTCGCCATGCTGGCTCGGATGAGCAGCTAAATTAGTTGGCGCCGGTCATGGTGGACCAAAGGCGGACCAGTCATGCAGCCAGTCAGTCAGTAATTCATGCGATCAGAGTCCAGATTGAGGACTCAGCTTCGGCTGTACTTCAGTGCAGTTCGGGGCGCAGCGGCAGCCAAATTATTAATGTAACTTAATGTAATCTTTAGAGTAGTTAGGGCGCGCTTTCGGAAGAGGCTAATTAGGTCATTTCATCGCTTTGCGGCAGTTAGTTGAAGCATCGAGGCTAAAAGCTGGGATATTCCCTATCCACTCCTCTTAGTAATATAACAGTGCATTTCCGAGTCCACATAATCCGATCCATGCAAGAACCCCCTGCACAAGTCCTCTCTGAGCCTGCCTTGGTCATGCGATCTAGTCCCTGCAGTGTCCCTTAGTCGGCTATGACTTCGAGATTGACAGCTAAAAGACACTAGTTGTAGGTGGAAATCAGGCCTCAATTAGTCGGGAACTTGGTTTCGACAGGGCTGTTTGGTGATGCAGTCCACACAAGTTGGTGGCGGCGGGGCTGTCAGCTTCCCTTTGGGGCTGGCGGCTCTCTACCTTTCTTTATCTCCGTGTCTGTCTCTCGCTGTCTTCTCCTAGCATAGGACCTAGCCGCTCGCCACATCCATCATGCTACCCCTGGGGCTGACCTCGAGATCGGGAATGGGAGGCCAGAGTTGTCGATATAGGCAATAAGATCGGCGCTCTGAGGCCGCGTCGGTAAAACGACAAAGCCGAAACCCAACAAATATGTCAACTTAAACTTTTGCCAGCTGAAAAGGCCGCACAGTTCAGGAGCGCCGAGGCGCAGGCTGAGCGGGCCAAGCTGGCTGCCATCAAGGTGGACGAGTCCAAGCGGCTGCCAACTACCAAGGACTACCTGAAGACGTACGACGACGCGGCCGATCCCAGCATGGGCATCGCCGGCACCTTCACGAAGCTGGACGTCAGCTAGAGACGGGAGTCTGACCAAACTGCTCTATGGCGAGCATTGGAAAAAACATTTACAGAAAAGACTTTAGTAAAAACCCCAATAGACATTCCCGAAAAACGCTTCCGTTCTCCACATTAGATATTCATACAATGGATAGAATGTGATACAGTTTTAACCTTCGATGCACTGAATTGATATCATACCATCCATATTTATAATAATTTCTAACTTGCTTAGTAAAACGTTTATGCATTCTTTTCTGTATTCAAAAGTTGTTTATAATCTTTATAATCAATTTATAATCAAAGAAGTACTTTGCCAAAAGTCTTATTGTGTGAGATGTGTTAGCGAGTCTATTAGTTAGTTAGGCAAATTATTTACCCAGTTTCCCTTTCTCAAAATCTGTTCTGATTTTTCGATGTGCTTATTCCATTCCTCGTATAAACACGAACCTAAGAACTTATTGGTTCAAATATAGAATAAACTACATTCAGTTAAAAACTCGTTTCAAAAATTTACCCTAAAAGCCATTAAGTTAACAACAAATGCATTTCCAATTAGAAAATTACTTATCAAAAACTTTTTGATTTCGCACCAAGAATGAAACATTCGAGCTGGCATACAAAATTTGGAATATTCGGTAATAAAATAATCTACCACCACTAAGAAGGCTAGTCAAGCAGGGAAAGGAGGACAATGAATGGGTGGATGCTAAAAGGCAAAAATAGATTCATGGACTTGCAATATGCGAAAAGTCATTTGGCAGAAACGAGATTGCGGGATCAAACATACAAAACACGTGGCTGATCTTAGTCGCCAAGACTCTAGTTCCGACCGGCTCAATCTACCAACATGAGGGTTTCTGCTGTCTCAACGTACATTGAGACGTCAATATGGATCTTTCTTCGTCAACAAGCTGTCACCGCTGCACAATATGAATAATTATTGAAAGCAACTCGCAACTACACATAGTTTGGGTTAGACATTATCATTGTATCTTCTTCTGCCTCTCAGCTAGAAATGGGCAGCCCTTCGGGGTACAACAGCATGCGTAGGAAGTGGGACAATGGCGGCGGTGGAGCAGCGAAGCGAAGACTAATAGAGCAGCAAGGGAACAGACAATTGGCAGAGGAGCTGGCAAGCAATGAGGGGGGCACAGCGACAACGCGCAGTTACCACTGCATACGAATATTAAAAGCTCAATCCAACGGCTAAGAGACGGCATGGACCTGTGCACTCGAAAGCTTAAAGAGCTTTCTCTACCGAACACTGACACACAGAACTTCACGAGCTAGCTTTTGCAAGTGAGATGGCCTCCACCGAGGGAGAGAACGTCTACAACTACGAGGGCGTCGATCCGAAGGACATCAAGAAGGCTCAGAAGGAGCTGCGCGAGAATCCCGACCAGGTTCGGGCGCACATCGCGTCGCTGAGGCGTTGGGTGACCAGCGCGCCGCATCTCACGTGCCGAACAGGTGATGCTTTTAACAGAGAAGCTTAGATTGACAGCTCGCTCAAAAAGTATTTAACGCTATAAGTGATGAGCGAACCGACCACCGAGGGAGCAAACCCATAAAAAACTAGTTGTAGCACTTTAGTAGTCTCTAATATTCATAAGGTTTCGCCAATGATCCCAACACAGACGACGCCTTCCTACTGCGGTTTCTGCGCACAGCCAAGTTCGACCAGAGCCGGGCCCAGCAGCTCGTCGACAATTTCTGCACCGTGCGCAGCTCGCCTCGAGGCTCGCCCGAGTGGTTCGAGCCGCTGCCCTTGGACTCGCCAATCGTCGAAGAGGCGCTCAAGCTGCCGTGAGTCCCAAACGAGATCTATTAGAGTCAAAATCAGTATCGTGATTTTTACAAAATACTGTTTGCCTTTTTGCAGAATGAACCTCTTTTTGGGATACAATGACGATGGAGAAGGCGTCATCTACTCGGCAATGGGTGAGTCGCAAATATTACCCCATAAACCTTGCCCTTTTTAAACCTGGTTCTGTCCGTGGAATATGTCGAGACTGGCACAACCGGAGTTCAACCCGATCTTCCCCGCAGACAACTACGATCCGGACAGGCTGCCATTTAACGACTTTTCCGCTTCGCCTACATGAATTCGGACATCATGATGACGCCGGAGAAGTTGCAGATCAACGGCTGCCGGTTCGTCATGGATCTCAAGAATGCCAACAAGAAGCAGATGCAGGCCTGGGAGAATCCTCGGACAGCATTTAAAATGATGCGCAACTGGCAGGACGCGTTCCCTGTCCGCACCAAGGCGCTTGTCTACTGGCACGAGCCGGCTTTCTTTGAGATCCTATTCAGAATCGTCACGCCCTTTATGAAAGAGAAGCTGAGGAAGCGGGTAAATTGAACAGGCCTGGCCAAGCCATACATCAAGCTTAAACGATCAGTCTATTGAGTATTGACAAATAGAGACAGTATAGTTAATGATTTTTTAAATACGACTACTAATTAGCAAGACGATGAAAAGTTACACCAAGGACACAGAAAGGTGGCAGTGGTCAACTCTGGTCTTTAACAGCCGATGCTACCTACAAGGATGCATATAACCCCGTTTTCAGCTGATCTGTTGTGGTTCGGACTTCAGCAAGCTGAAGAAGGCCATTGGCCCCGGAGCCGAGCGCCTCCTCCCGCAGGAGTTGGGTGGTAAAAACCGATCAATTGCTGAGTTACTAGGTGAGACCATTCTTCGACGTCTAACAGTATGCTAATAGGTACTTAAATTACATTTAAAGCCAAATTTCGTAAGGTTAAATAAACAAGTAATAACGGGTCGACCCCTTTCTTTTCTTGCCAGCCGAACGAGAAGCAAAGTTCAGAAGCGCCGAGGCGCAAGCTGAGCGGGCCAAGCTGGCTGTCATCAAGGTGGACGAGTCCAAGCGCCTGCCAACTACCAAGGACTACCTGAAGACGTACGACGACGCGGCCGATCCCAGCATGGGCATCGCCGGCACCTTCACGAAGCTGGACGTCAGCTAGAGACGGGGGCCCCTGTCCGATGGGATCTTGTGCGACAGGCAGTAGGCCACCATGACAATTCAAGCTTAACGTATTATAAAAGCGCCCTGAGTTACACCAACGGAAGGCTTTAGCTTAATTGTACTGAATATCGATTTTCCTCTGAAATAGTTTTAATGCCCAATTCCTAATTGATAGCCTCTACTGATAACCAAATCAGTGCCGTAGAAACATTTGCGGCAGTCAGTTATCGCTCTTCAACCTGTCAGAGTACCTTTGAGAGAGCTGTGACTGAGAGCCATATGAGTTTTTAGCCAGTTACACTTAAGTATATTAAGTTTTTATTAAAACGATTTTCTTTGGGTGAATTTCAGTTTTAATTCCGCAAACAAACTGAGACATTTTTGGCTTCTTTTACATTACATTATGTTCCTTAAATGCTAAATTTTCTACTAGAAACTTTAAACTTTAAGATTATAAATTTATTTGAAATGTTAAATGTTTAAGACAAGAAAAACGATGGCTACATAAGTCTGACAATAAGCCACGGATGCCATAATACGAGCTTTAATCTCAAGCTTCACCATCCTGGCTGTCATTGTCCTTGCTGTTTTCATTTGCACCAGTTGACGGCTTTGATTTTCGACTGGCTGAGGCCGAGGCCGCGAATGGACCAGACAAGGGATTTCGGTACAGGGCCGGGTCGCTTAAGTAGAACGTTTCTTTGATGTCCTGCGACATGTAGCCGAATTTTTTCGATTTATTTATCAGGAAGGCGATCCGTTCCTGCATTGGCTGGCACAGGCCCGTAATGTGTCGGCCGTACACCCGGCCAGTGTAGGGCGACACAAACTGGCTCAGAAGGCGGGCGTTCTGCGATTGGTTAGGAGCGGAGTGGGGTGGATGTTCTGTCATGCTTGAATAGGAACGAATGGATCGACGCTTTACGATTGGTCTAGTGAGTGGAATCGTTTGAAAATGGTTTCAGAGACGAATTGAGATGGACAAGATCTCTAAGACTAGCACCTAGCATCTAAGAGAGCACTCACCTTATAGTCAAGTGGCACATCCTGCTGGCAAAGAACACATTTCTTAATAGGCTTCTTGTATGGATCTGGCATATCAGTCAGAGGCATGTCTGGATCTACTTGACCAGCTGGCATGGCCCCAGTGGCCATCAATCGTCCTCTTCCAAATTTAGTCAGAACAAATTGACACCGAAGCATAGCAGCTGCTGAAAGAAAAGTGACTGAGCATAAATAAAAACTATAAGTAATTTTTATTGAAACATTTAGCACATAATAATCTTGTAATAAAAGAATATATAGCAGCTTAAGCTAATTAAAATTGCACAATTCTTTAACTTAAAGAATTCTTTCTGGCGAGAGTTTTTTGATAGGAGTTGCACTTTACAATGTTAATTTCTTGATGCAATTAGTTAGTTAGGCATTTTTTGTTTACATTGTTTTCTAAGTATTTAATTTTTCTCTTTAACTTGGTTAGTGTATCCATGCATTACAGAATCACCTATTTGCAAGTTGGCTATGGTGGACAAATTAGCACATGGCCTATTAAGTTCAGGTACACTGGCACAAACCTTATCTAGCTAGCTAAAGGGTACAGCATCCAGTCAACTAACTAATTCTTACTTTTAACAATACTTAAGTGCTTGTATTTAAATTTAAAAAAATATTTATTTATTTCTAGCTCATCATTTTTTGTGAGCTGCAAAATAGTAATTAAGTTAGCTAATTGATTATTAAAAATAGATATGATGACACACAAGCCTTTGTATACTAAAGCAAAGATAACAAAACTAGCCTAACTTCTTATGTTCTATAGGTTAATAATTGCAATAAAATTTATAGGTGCAGGTATATACTTAGCTATGGCCTAAATAGCCTTGTTAATGAAAAGAGTTCCAATGAAATAAAAATTAACTACTTTGCTAGATAAGTTTGCAATTGATTTAATCTTTTGGTAGCTAGTAGGGGTATAATTACCCAAATTTAATTATGCCATTATGGATTCTTTTTTGCCATTATTCTTACAAGTTAAGTCACAACTGTTTAAAGTTTATTACTTATTTTAGACATCAAAAAATTGTGAAAATCAATTATGCTATTTGGTATAATTGCCTAAATTTGATTATGCCATTTGAAATTTAAAATTGGCATGGCATACTAGTAACACAAAAAACCTAGGCCAGGGTCAATTTTTTGCATTTCTTAATTTTTTTATCCTAAACTACATTATTAAGCATTTTATCTTCTTAAATATTGTGCTGTTTGTGCTTATTAATATAATAATTAAAATTTTATAAGCCTAAATTAAATATGGATACATTATTATATATGTTAATTAAAATATACTAACACAAGCCATTTTATTTAGATTTAGGCCTATACATTAGTAAAATATATTGCAAACAATAAATGGCCAAAATGCAAAATAATTTAATTAGAATATTGGATTACCAAAACAATATAAATACTATATTATAAATAGATAACTAAATAAATAATATGTTGATATCTCAATCATATGTAAAGAGAGAAAGCAGAAAAATGAATTATGAAACTTTTCTGTAACCAATATATATACAACTAAAATGAAAATATTTTCTGTGCTATATATTATTGATATTCAGCTACTAAGCTGCAAAAAATAAAATACATAATCTGTGGCAAAGAAAACCTTATATAGCTTAGTAATGACAAACAGTAGAAAATTCTTGAATATTTTAGCTACCCTGCTTTTATTCATTTTTAATATTTGCAAAAGATTGTTATTTTTGCAGGATTTAGCGGTAAACTGTGTTTTTGTGCGATAGGGATCGTATAGCATCCTGACTCTTTGAAACGCATCCTGACATTTGACCTCGGATGTGAATTCGCATGCTACTAAATAATTTTAAATAATTTTGCTTCCCAAATCTGAAATCGCATCTTGAAATTGAGGGCAGATGCACGGATGCTGCGCCAGTGAATAAAAACCAGGCTATACATTTTGCATTTTAATTTCGCCAGTAACTAAGTAACTTTGTAACTTTGTTAATAGTAATTATTATTTTAAATAAAGGACTTTCAAGGAACTGAAGGTTACAACTGTTGAGATCAAGAATTGAGTAATATGTTGTAGGATTTGCGCTACTAAAATAGTTGATTAGATCTAATTAATTGCAGTCCATTGAATTAAGTTCTTATAATATTACCGATTAAAAATGCTTCAACTTCAA
Organism: Macrostomum cliftonense; assembly: GCA_950096795.1. Classification (NCBI taxonomy): domain Eukaryota; kingdom Metazoa; phylum Platyhelminthes; family Macrostomidae; genus Macrostomum; species Macrostomum cliftonense. The sequence continues at coordinate 313,022 of CATNEM010000358.1, read as the reverse complement.
CAAGTTTTTGAAGCATTGATAAGTATTTTTATAGACTTTTTTTATCAAATTTATTTACCAGTTTTTGTAAAATATAGCCTTGTTAAAAAATAATTTACTTTTTAAATAAAAGCGTTTTATATATAACTGTATTACATGCTTAATCACTATGGACAACCTTTTCCAAATCATTTGATGACATATATCAAAAAATTCAACCTCATTTTACCAATTTATGCAATATAGAAATTATTATAACAAAGGGACCTATCAGTTTTTTTAATATGAATTTGGGGGTAGAATTTAATGCATAAATTGAAAAATTTATTATCTATTTTCTTTTTTTGACAAGTAGTAGTGTAGCCAGGGGGTATCTGTGCATTAGCCAATAACCCCAAATTCAAACAACCCATTTTTTACTCATATTTTATTAAAAAGGGTATAAAAATATTAATTTAACTGAAAATTGCAAATAGAAGATTATGATACCTGAATGCAAATGAAAACCAATACCCCCAAATAAAAATCCTGGCTATACCCCTGTTGACAAGTCACTAATCCTAAAGGGATACTTTCTATATAAGATTGTTGCTAATATATATCAATATTAACAAACATAAATTGAACTGCTAGCTCTATTTTGCTATAGAAAAGAGGCCAAATAATCAATTTTATGGTTCATAGCATTTTTAGAAAATTTGGCAAATAAAATATTTTTTTAATTAATTTATTTGCAGAAATTGCCTTTTTCTCTTCAGTATTCACTTAAAATTGCCACCAAGCTACAGCTTATTGGGCAAATTTTCTGCCAGTTGAGCAGTCGCAGCCAAACTGCTAGCCTCATTGCTGCCCATACTATAATTAGTAGGGAGCATTTCACCCCAGAATTGGCACTGCGCCTCATCACACCAGATTGCTCACTTTTCTATGCCAGGCCAGGCGAGTCTGTCGATTCCTCTGAGCTCCCATTCAGTGACCCATTCTGGGGATTTTATTGGCCAGGCGGCCAGGCGCTTGCCCGCCACCTGCTGGACAATCCTGGCCGGGTGCGCGACCGCCAAGTGATTGATGTTGGCTGCGGCTGCGGCGCTGCTGGCATCGCTGCTCTGATGGCTGGCGCCAAGTCTGTCATCTTCAATGACATCGATCCTGGTAGGTGAGGTGTAAATGCTGCGGCCTATTCACTGTTCCATTGAGCTGATTTTCATCGGATGTAGGAGCTCAACTAGTTTTGTAAAGGCTTAAAAATCCCGCATGTTTTACCTATGGCAGTTGCTCTGGAAGCGACCCGGCTCAATCTGGACCTCAACCAACTTGGCAACGAGCAATGCGTTGAATTCGTCTCGGACGACTTGATAGGTAGCTGGCCACTGCGCATTGCCAATGAGCAGCCTCAGGTGTTGCTGATCGGCGACCTATTCTACTCCGAAGAGTCCGCCGTTCGACTTGCCGACTGGGCCTTGCTGGCTGTCGGCGCTGTCGGCAGTCCTCAGCAACGCTGCTCTGCCGCCGAAGTTCTGGTTGGCGATCCGGGACGCTATTACTTCCGGCTAGCCGTGGAGCGGGCCCGCCTGCGGCTGCTGGCCACCTACTGCCTGCCCAGCGAGTTTCTGTACGAGGCTGGGCCAGGCGGCGGGACAGTTGGAGTCTACGAGGCGGGCGATTCTCCGCCAGCGTTCACTAGCTCATGAAAAGCTGCGTCTTTCGCATTTCAATTTCAGTGCAATTGTCTCCCCCGTCACTTAGTTATTAACAGAGATTTTTATTGCTCCATTTCCAATGTGGAACGAAGAAAAGTTAAGTAAAATATATTATGAGCGGTGCTGTATGAATAGCATGAGCTTTATGCTCGGTGTACATAATGCTTCACGAGCTGTGTTAATAATAGGAGCTGTGTACACATTAGTATTGGAAGTGACTCAATGCTGACCGAACTTTTGGGTTTTGATCCGACTCAGAGCACGCTTTTTACGCATTATTGATATTGAACTTCTTCTCTAACTGTTAGAATTTCAGTTATGAGGCAGGCTATGGATAGAATTCTATATGCAGGGAATAAAGTTTCTTCATTTTTATCCTAATTTCTTACTTTCCTAATCCGAATTCCCAAACACCGCCCTGAATTATTCGTCTCATTACGGTATTTTGATCTTGTTGATAATTAACTGAGCGCTTGCTAAGCTGCAAGGGTGCAGCTGTGATAATCATCCACTGAATGCGAGCTCGCGACTGCTCGGGCAGAAAATTCCAGACTGTGCATGCGGTCCCGCTAAATAGGATTATTGTTTTTTGTTATAATTATTAAAAGTACACGGATCAAGTACCCAGCAAGGCAATAACTGATCAACATGGTGGTTAAATAACTAATTACCTTAGTGACGATTCGTGCATGACACAAACATGTTGCTTATATCCTTTGCAGCTACATGTTGCTTTCATTTAAATAAAAAAACTCTAAAGTTTTGTCTGAAAAAGCTTAGCAATTATGGAATATCCTTGAAAGAGCCTCTCGCTGCTATGGTGGTGGTGGACCAAATTTCAGATTTCTCGTTCACTTTTTTAGACCAAGTCGCTTATCTTCCAAGCCGTTGAGATACTGAAGGATTCAACCATAAGATATTATTTTTAATATTTGCTAAATGCATTGCTAAAGAAACCCTCACTTTACAGTCAGTGCAGCTTGTATGGTACTGTCTTGCACAGACTTCATACGCAAGTGTACAAGTTCGTGTCGCAGGGACTGCAAATATCTTCGATCTTTGGACGCACGGAACTACCAGCCAATTCTGTTATGTCTAAAATTAGGACACATCTTCTCTAACTTATCGCAGATTTCAACTGCTGATAGTTTGTATCTGCCTTTTAGTCATTTCAGTCTTGAGGTCTTGCTTTGGGCAGCGATTCGGCGCGACAGGTCAAGAGGCTCTTGCTCTGTGGTGATGCTTGTCACTTTGTGTAGAGCAGACTCTTCACCATTTCGGTCCTACCATTCACTTGCGCCTACTAAACTTTGCACATGCACTTTCTTGTCTCAAAGTTGTTTACCTGTACTAGTTTTTACTCAGTTTGACTAAATTACCCAGTGTTGTTCTCATTTATGCACTTCCTGTCTCAAAACATCCTCGCATCATCAATTGACACGCGGAATAGTTTGTAGGAGCGAGACGCTTTCACGACAGAAGCAGAACTTGGTGATTTAATAAATCAAAGAGATACCGAGCTGAGTCGGCTGGCCAACCTGATCGCCCTAATCAGTGCAGTAATTAGTCCTGCCCCGGGGTCCAGCAGTGAGCCGAATTAATTTTGCAGTTTTCGCTAAACTGGTTTCTCACCGACCTACAAAGGCGCAGATTCCAAAGCGAGGCCGTCTAATTAACTATATTTTAAAAGTTGATGTGCGACTTGAGTACGAGCACAGACCGTTTTGCTGTTTCCTTTTTACGCAACCAGGGTCCAAATATAGAGGTCCAACTATAAAGAAGACACTGACCTTTGCTGAATCAGGCGTACTGCATTCTTACCCTTCGTGAAAAGGCAATTCCGCTCTAATGATGGCATCTTAGTAGCCTCTGTCATGCGCTTCTAAGAGCTTGATATAGTTCATAACAAAATCTTACAATGAAGGGTTATATTCAAGCGTGAAATTGCTAACTCATACATAGAGAAGTGAGCACTGACTTTTTTAACATGGTCCAGACTGAGACTGAAAGACTTATGACGAATCCACATGAGTTAAGCAGACGAATAAAGCAAAGGTGACCCTGACCCACGCAACGAGGATCCGAGAAGGAGTGACCCTATTTGGTAGGGGGGGGCGAATGGCTCGGCGGTATAGCGCGTCTGCCTCGTGTGCCACTGGTCCAGGTTCGACAGGGGCGTAGCCAAGGGGGGGTCATGGGGGTCATGACCCCCCCAGACGGCTGATGTAGACCGAATTTTTGAAATTCGAAAATAATTTTTTGTAATTTCACAGTTTAAGGCAGAATTCACAAAATGGAGAAGAATAGGGAAAATCGAGACAAAAGTGGTTCGCGGGACCTTTTTTGGTCCTTCGAAATTTTTGTCCCAGTCGCAAATTTTTTTACCCCCCCTCCCCCCAGAAGGAAATCCTGGCTACGCGCCTGAGGTTCGACCCCGCGTTGTAGGTTTATTTTTTTCCCTAGCGCGGTTTCGTGACCATGGTCTCATTAATTTGGGGCCTTGTGCACGAATTGGTTGGGCTATGGGCCAGTTGTGCAATTTACGCCCATGAGGGCAACCCCCAAGGCATAGAGAGTATACATTCCTGGAACCGCCGCTTGTACACCCTATGTGAGTGCGTGACTGGGTGCCGGCCTGTGTGTGTCTATGCCTGCATACCGTATTTATTGTGACTGAACGCGCTTCAGGAGTCCGCGCAATGGACAGTCATGCCCAGTCGCTGATTGTGGGACGATGTCGCTTTAAGCGTCGAAGTGCCTACAGCCCTCCTGCAGATTTAGCTTAATTTAGCTTTAGCTTAGACCCCATTTGGTATCTTTGATGCAGAGGAAGACTATGATTGGTAAGAAAGTGAAAATTTCTTTGTGCAGACAGTTTTAGAAACAATTGCACCCAAGTGGATGCCCGGTGCTAATGAAAAGTTGAAAACAACCGCCGGAAACCGCGTGCCGTCCAATGAAATCCACGCCTCAATCTTCCCTCAATACCTGTCCCTTCTCTACCCCCGCCGCTACCACCTTTCGTCGCCTATGTAATCCCTTTTTATTAGCGGGCCCCCGAGCAGCTGCAGCTCTGATGCGAGGATTGAGAAACTGAGACATCAGCCTGGATACAGCGGCCCGAATAGTGCAACCTACTGAGCAGCCACCCCCGAGTCTTCAATCTGTAGCTGCTTTGTCCTGCCGGATTCCAGTACCATCTCAGTAGAGACTTCAAAAAATGGTAAGCACAGACAGGTCGCTTTCATTTTAATTTCTTCCAAACTGATAAATAATTTGCTAATGCAAAAAGTCTTCATTTCTTGCATTGTTTGTATTTGCTTTTGCCTACTAATTAGGTACAGAATGGAAAACTGTAATGATGTGCAGGAAGCGCAGGCAGATTAAATCACGTCTTCTCGCTCTCCGTTCTGGATTTGGGGGGTTTCGGAGTTGACTTATGTCCCGATGGGAGGTTTGGAGGTTCATTGCTTTCCAAAGTCTATTTATGCTTTGGAAGATGCCTCTTCTATGGTCCCTCAGTGGACGATTCTAACCCAGCTGCAAGTGCCATGAGTGACCTGGTCGTGTGTGCGCCTTTGGCATCTTTCCACAGCCCAGTCCCCAATAACCTAATTAGTCCTCAAGTGTTGTTTCAGGCTTTAAATTTAGAAAGTCTGTTGGACTGTCAGCCTGTTAGCTAAACTGCAACCAATGTTTCTCCTTCAACGTAAAATTCAGTTTGAATAATAAACTCTCGAGTCGGGGTGAGGGTGATCAGCTGCTTAGAAACCGAGCTGAGTGTCATCGAGTCTTCGACTTCCTGACAAGCTCTCACAACCGCACCCCCCTCCACCCACCTGTTGTTTTGCATTTTAGTACGGACACATTCACGTTTGCTTCAAGGAGATGATGCTGGAGCAGCCGAGCAAAAATGCCTGGAAAAAGATAGTGTAAGTGTAAATACTCGTAGTGAATTAGAAAAATCTTTCTGAAGTCAACACTTTGAATTATTGTCTGATCATCAGGCAGCAGTTTTCTAAAGGACGATTTCAACATTCAAAACTCGCTTATTAATTTTCAACGCACAGGTCGGCTTGCTCGCTAGACGAAGGGCGCGACTTTCTGATCTTTCATAACTATCCGGACCAGCTGTTCTATAAGATGGTTGAGGCTGCTCAAATTGAGCTCAGTGAGACCGATATTGATGATGATAATGGCTGAAAGGGGCACCGTATTAAGAAAAAATTCTGTGCATCATTATCTTCACATTCCACAGACAAGACCAAGGACGAGATGTACGAGATGTTCGGTAGCCACTTCTTCAAGTACTTTAAGAAGCACGGCTACGATAAAATGATTTACACCCTGGGCCAGGACCTGAAGAAGTTCATCCAAAACCTGGACTCTCTGCACGACTACCTGCAAATTGACAACAAGAGCATGGTACCGCCATCGTTCAGGTCAGCCTTTTTTGTGCACGGGTGGTTGAATGTGTTTCATGATCTCAGCATCAATCACAGTATTTGAAAAGGCGCATGAAATCTTGCCTTAACTACCGTCAACTGAATTCGATTTACGCAAGTTTTCAATTTTTTGCGCCAGTGCTTAGAAAACCCCATTAACCGGTGTTGGTGCCGATACGTAGTGCAGTTAGCTTTTAATCCGTCTTCCCCTCCGTGACAAAGCCTGCAAACCTCGTTGATAGCCTGTCGATTGAAAATCTGCGTCACCGAGCGCAGGGGAAATCCGTTCTGTGCTCCAGCTTCACCTACGCGCGGAAGTCGGGTGTGGACAGGTGAACAAGCTGGTTCAAGCGGAAGGTGTTGATTAATTCGAGCTGCGAATAGAGCAGGTTTCCGAGCTTCAGAGCCAGGATCGGATAAGCAAGTCTTTGTCATCTTCAATCAAGCCACTTTGAAATAGGCGGAAGTCGCAGCTCAACTTAAAAAACAGATTGGCTTCGTTGGATCGCCGGATTTGCCTTTCAGTTAGGCAGATTATTGACAAGCATCCGGTTTCGTGGGTGTCACTGTTGATGCTCCAGAATTTCATACATTCATAGACACGCATTGTTACTATTTTTGAGGTTCGAGCAAGTTCAAACGCAGTTAAATCTAGGGGATGATGGTCTATGCGATGTGGAATATTTTAGGCAGTAAATTTCCAGCATCAACAGGCATTCGATGGCTTCAAATATATATTCGTTTTCCAGCTGCAACTACGAAGACTCGGGCGAGTTTATTCTGCACTACTACAGCGCTCGGCCCGGCCTGGAGAGCTGGATCAAAGGTGAGATTGAATTTGTTAGGAGTGAAATTCGACCGAAAACGAGATTCAAATAGGCGATGACAATTGAGATCTAATTCAAGATTCAACTGAAGTCCACCATGCTGCCTATCCAGACGTTCAAGCATTGATCGTGCGTGAATTACGGGCAGGCGTGCACTATTTGGGGCGGATCTGTCATCTACAACTTGATTTATTTACAAGGCAGATTAACGCTGAGTCTGGAGTATCAAGTGACCTTATTGTTGTTTTGAGCTGCGAATCTGGGCGGCCTCAGTTTTCTAAATTAATTTAGTGGAACAGAATCCTTAAATCCGCTTCTTAATTCCAAAAGCGTTCAAGGATTTCCGCGGCTCGTCTCCATCTCTCACTCTCTCACTATTTTTACTTTCTTTACCCACTCTTACTGACAAGGCTTGATCGCAGCTTGCAGATTTCTGAGAGTTTTCAGTTGATGCTGTGCAAAAGTTTTGGAAGCCCCTCCGCCTGATGCCGCAATCCTATTCGTAATCCTGTGGTGACCAACTCAAAATAGTCAGCCGACTGTATTAGTACATTCAGGCTCGAGGAGCTGTACCCGAGGAGTATTGTTGTTTTCGCATTCCTTTACAGGGCTTTATGTCCCATAAGGAATCTGATTTATTCGTGTGTGCGGCACTATGCCAGTAAAGCAGCTCTGGACAGAAAATTTTGGCTCAAATTGCCGAGTCTTTTTGGTGGCTCAGTTTTCAATGACATATTTTTGGTGCTCCAGGCTTCAAAACGTTCAACGACTTTCCGAAAATCTGCCTTCTTGATTGCTTACTTTTTATAAGCGATTTCTGATTTAGTCATATTTATTCATCTTTGCTCGAGTAAGGATATCTTCACGGATCAGCAGAGGCCAATAGTTTAACTGAAATTTCTGCTCACTTCTTTCTAAAAAAATTGAGACAACGACTTAAAAGTACGAAAAAATTTTCTCCACTAGACCTCTTATTCGTGTATTTTAAAGTTTCTCACTTCTGCTGCCCTTCGTTTTGTGCTCTCTAATTATCACAATTTTAATTGCTTTGTTTTCGACAGCAAATCCCAATGCTAGACTTAGTCGGTCAACCGACTAGGGTGATTCCTGCTCAGCCGCGACATGCAACCCATTCCAGGCATGCTGAGCACTGTGGCCAAGGAAATCTTCAGCACGGAGATCCAGCTGAAGGTCATGGACATTGACACGGACTTCCCCCCGGAGAGTCGCTATCAGACTCACGTGCGCATCCTCATCAGCTTTGCATCGCACAGCTCCCTGGCTGCCAGCCTAGACGACTTTGTGCAGCCCTGCTACCCTAGCAAGAGCCTGATTACTGTGAAATCCTTTGTGCGCTATTTTCCCTATCACATCATTTTCGATTCTCTGCTGTTCGTCAAGCAGAGCGGCGCCGCCATCCAGTCGGTGTGCCAGACGCTGCGCTACAGGGACAGCGTAGTGAAGCTCACGGAGGTGTGCGAGCTCGTCAATCCGCCGGTGAACTTTTCGTCGCACTACATCAAAAGGTTTCTGAATTCGTCTTTCACTTTAAGGCTGAAGCGTTCCATCGAGGATGATTGCCCGGAGAGCTCGCTGCTCATCAAAGGTAAGAATTTGTATGTAAAATAGGCTAGGTAGCTGTCTTCAGAATCCCGTTAGCCCGATCTCGCCCCCAACTCCAGGTCAGATGATCTACATGGAGGACACAAACCTTTTCCTTTTCGTCTGCTCTCCCCGAGTGATGACGCTGAGCGAAATGATGGAGAAAAACATCTTCATGTCCGACCTGCCGCTCTACGATGTGACCCGCGAATTATTGCAGGTGTTTTAAACGATATTTTTCAACCGCTTGTTAAATATAAAACATTTTCTTGTGCTTCGAAAGCAAAGACAAAACTAAATAAAAAATCAAATCAATCTCGGCCCACGCCGTCCCAGGTTAACCAGCAGCGCCTGGCCGAAATAGAAATCAGCAAGCACATGGACGAGATGACCAACGAGATGAAGAAGATGACCGCCGAACTGGAGGACGAGAAGAAAAAGACGCACACGCTGCTCTCCCAGATGCTGCCATCGAAAGTTGCCAAGCAGCTCCTGGAAGGAAAGCGAGTCGCAGCCGGTGAGCGAACACGCGATCTTCCTGGCATTTCTCCTAGCTGCTGGACCACCGCCTCGGGTGGTGCTATTCTTACATCCGCAGAGAAATACGAGATCTGCACTATCCTGTTCTCGGACATTGTCACCTTCACGGACATTGCCAGCCAGTGCACACCCATGAACATTGTGGACATGCTGAACAACTTGTACTCCCTATTCGACAAGGCCACGGAGGTCAATCGAGTCTACAAGGTGGAAACGATTGGTGACGCCTATATGGTGGTCGGCGGTGTCCCGGAGCGCACTGACCAGCACGCGCACTTTGTCAGCGAGCAGGCCATGGATATGATTGAGGCTTCGTGTCACGTGGCTTCGCCCGTTACGAACCTGCCACTTCAAGTAAGTAGAATAAACCCTATAGATCGCATCCTGAGTGAGCCTAACTACCACTTCATGCATGGCGTGGCGCCATAAAGCAATTTCATCACTCATTCGTCACCCGTGGGCCTACCACAGATCCGGGTCGGCATGCACACCGGACCGACCGTGGCTGGAGTCGTCGGTGACAAGATGCCGCGCTTCTGCCTGTTCGGCGACACAGTTAACGTTGCCTCTAGGATGGAGAGCCACGGGGTGCCCAGCCGTATCCACGTCAGCCCAACCACCTACAAGTGAGAGACCGAGTAGCTCAGATTAATCAACTGCTTTAAGCTAGATGGCCGAATGATGAGGAAACCGACTGGTTTTTTAGTCCTTAAATTGCTCAAAAATGATTGAAACCTCACCAAAATCGAGCGCAGAGTTCTCACTGAGAAATGCGCCGACAAGGGCTACAAGTTCGAGGGTCGCGGCGAGATCAACATCAAAGGCAAGGGACTCATGACAACCTACTTCTTGCTGGGCCACGCCAAGCGCACGCTTAAGGCGGCCACTCCGAACCCATTCGCCAGTAAGGCTGGCCCGTCTGGCGCCACGGCGCCGAATGGAGCCGTCTCCAGCGCCAGCCGCCAAAGGTCGAGAGGTCCGTTTCCTGAGTCATCGCCTCTTCCCGAGACAGAGACAGCATCGCTAGACGACCGTCAGCAATCGGTCACGACGTCCGGAGGCGCCAATGATTTGCAGTTTCGCAAGCCTCCGCAGACGGCCACCTGTCGATTGCTGTAAAATGCAGGTTTCAGCGGACGTCCTGGCGGGATTCAGCGTAGGGAAACTTGTCCCCTTCACTTTTGGTCCTGTAAAATGTGTTTGAGAGTGAAGCAAAACAACTACGAGGTTTCACGTTGGCTTTTCAATTCCCTGAAAATTTTTATTAAAGTTTTTGTCCCTTTTTACTCCTATCATTTTCTTAACGGAATTCTTAAAGACCATAGCCACTCGGAAATTTATATAAATTACATATTTTTTCATGTGTTCTCGTGCACCTTTCTCTTCAGCTGTGATCTGCTGTGTCGTATTCTACACCCAGGCTTTGTCACTATTTTATAAATCCATCCCGCAGACAGTGAATATTATTTGCCTGCTCAATGGTCAGTGTGTAAGAGCCATCATAATAAAATTATTTAGCATTCCGTTAAAATCCCATGGGATCAATAAAAGTTTCAATATCTGTTCTAAAAAATCTTTCCTTGCCGCAATGCGACGAAACTACGAGCGTACAATAAATATAGTATATTTTGCGAAAAAGGGCATATCATCACGTCATGCCTGTACTTTTGCTGCTAGCGGTGTATTTGTTTTCACCCTCACAAATTATTACTAGAAGACAGTTGGAATTCCCAGATGTAGCCTTTCATCTTTTAGGAATTTAAGAACTTTTGAAAAAGCTATATACTACTATTCATTAAGAGTAGTCTGAACCGCTTATCTGTATCGCTTTGCATTCGGTGAAAAAAAATATTACTGCTAACCCCAAATTCCGCTATTTGTAAACTCAACAACAGTACTATTTCTTTTACAATATTATCTTTCTTTAGACGAGCATGAGCAATGCTACTTACAATTGCACAGCTGCATGCACTTTTTTATTATGGTCCGCTCGACTACCATTGAAGGCTCAGTCAATATACTCTGGACTAGGCCTACCTTTAGCTTTTTCAGAACATTAAAGTTAGAAATGATAAGCCCAAAAAGATTTACTCACTTACGCTGTCCCTCGGGTAGCCAGCGGTCCCATGGTGTAGCGGTTAGCACTCTGGACTCTGAATCCAGCGACCCGAGTTCGAGTCTCGGTGGGACCTATCATTTTTTTATTGCTTTCAATAATAAATCCTAAATTACTTTACCCGAGTGCAAAGCATGTACGAATGCGTTTTCATTGTTTTACTTGTAAGCCAACTAATCTACTTAGCAATTAATTGTTGCACAAAGAAATATATCTTCTTTTGACTTGTATCGTGCTCTGAAAGTATTTTTTGTCAAAGAATCACTCTGGGAATTTAAAAAAGATTTTTTTTTAATTGTTAATGTTACGTCAAACATTCGGAAAACGTTCGGAAAGTTTATTTTTCTGAGAAATAGCCTATAGGATAAAATTCTGTTTGAGAGCTGTTTAACGCAGCCATTTTGCCAATTTTCAGGTGCAGCCAAGCGCGCGAGCCCGCCGAGCAGCTGCCTGAGCTGAGCCAGCTGAATCTCGTACGCCCAAGACGCAAACTCCGCCCAAGTGACTCACGTAACGGGACTGTAAAAATCTCAAACCAAAAAAATTCCTTAAATCCCCTCTTACCATCTCATCAGCTCTGTTGGGAAATGGGCAATGCGGCTCAGTGCAGGGCGCTGATTGATTTGAGTTTCCTCAGGCCGAATGCGGAAGCCTTCCTTGGCGCGCATTGCCTGCAACAATCGATGTTCCCCTGGGGCGGGGAGGCCGCCCACTTGCTTTGATCCGCTTCGCCGAAACTGCTCGCTGAGGCTCCCCCCGCTCTCACTTGGCGCTTCATTTTGTATTCCCTCGTCTCGCGGCTCAATTCAAGTGTTCCAATTGTTTCTTTGGGAAAATTATCCCCTCTGCAAATTGTTTCCTCCCGCTTCGCCGGCTCTGCAGCACTCGGCGCGGTACCAAAGCCCAGTTGAAGAAGGCCCTGGCAAGCGCAGGCTGGCTCGCGGGAGTCCGCGTTGCGCCCCAACTTTATGCCCAACTCAAGTGGGCTGGCAGAAATCCCCCACTGTTCCACGTGCTGCCTGTCGGCAGTTCGTAGACGTCCCCAGCTGGCCGAGTGCGGCCAAATCCCGACAATATGCGCGGGCAACTGGGGAAGCCGTCCTCACCCTCGTTTGGCCTCTTCAAGCTCTTGTCTGAAGCACTCTCAAGCGCCAATTGCTTCACGGGAGAGGCCTCGGCTGCCTGTTGCCATGCATCCTGCGAAATAACGAGCAAATTTCCACACGTTTTGCTGCCTTACCTCGTCTGCCACTTTTTGGCTTGTGCAAAAATTTCCGGTGCTCCATTTCAGCAATAATCAACTCATTAATGCATTATAACATTGGGTGTGCACAAAGCATGGTGAAAACTCTTCTAATCTACTCAATAGTAGTATTCCCACCCCAACTAGACCAGACTCGCCGTTTTGCGATGCTGGGAAGCTGGGAAGCTGGCAACATATTGCGGACTGGAGTTAGTTTATGATTTACAACTTATTCTAGCAGGTGAGTTTGCCAGCATGCGGCCCATAAGCTGCACAGCTGCGCAATACAGATTGCGATCGGCTCCACGCGCTGAAACAGCCGCTGCCCTGAAATTGGAATTGACACCCTGTGGGCAAGCGGGACGCGGCTGATAACCTGCTGCGTGTTCCAGGACTTGCTGATGATTATCAGCGCCGAGGAGAGACAAACAGCAAACAGAAGGAAAGGAAGGGATAAGAGAGGTCACATCCAATTTTTCATCCTACAGTTTTCAAAGTGAAAGAGAACCCTTATCGGCTGCCTTGAACTAATGCGATTTTTCGTGATTAATTGCCTTCTTCAGTTTTATGCTCGATGACCTTGATGACTCTTTTTCAGCATCGAGCCTTGGTATCGCAAGGAAAATCATTTGATTACCACAATCAAATGCATTTAATCCGATGCTCTCTTATTTAATTTTCTATTTTTTAATGGACCTTTAATGCAAGCATGGAAGAAAGAGTGGAGGACGCTCATGACTACTCAGATTCACTAGTGTTCTAAAATAGTGTCCTGAAATATTCGTATTTCGGTAACAGACCATCAAATATCACCGTAAATTTTTAACTATAGTTGCTTATGGCAGTCAGCAACTGACCATCATCATTGCCTAGGTGTCAGCAGAAGCAAGAATAGGCCCTTGTCAATGGCAGAGCAGCTGCAGCCGCCACTCGAGCGGCCGGCATTCCCTGTAGAATTTCAAAGCGGCACGTTGCGGAGTCCGCTGTATGCCGCTCGCCACCAGAGGCAACAGCTAAGTCTGCAACCTATCCCCCTCAGTAGGGGGCGTTAATTAATTTTGCGCCGAAGAGCCCGTGAGCGAACCGCAGGATTCGCAGCCTCTCACCTTCCCGGCGGAAAAAACACAATTGAGATGGAGATGGTGCTTGAGTGGGCGCGAAAGCGATGAGGAATGAATGAATGAACGCTAGGCAGCTCGCTCCGATCTCACCTGAGCAGCTCGGTGGCACAGTTGGCGCTGCGGGGTTCCTCACACACAGAGAATCTCGCCTAGAGCCCCAAGTACGCAGTGAGTTCGGCCCCAACTGTGAGCTGAGGCTTTCTCGAGTGCCAAATTAATATTTGATACGATTGCTGCCAATGCGAAGCAGTTCCTGGTGTTGCTTGTCTCATAGCACAGATTTAATTAATTTTTTCCCCTAAGTTTTTGGAGAACTATCTTTGTCTGTCTTTGAAAAAAAATCGAATTAGAAAAATAAGGAATGTTCAAATGACTGCAGCAGAACCTACAACTAGCAAACAAAAGCAAGTCAATTACGTCATGCTGGCTCAATCATTACCTGTCAAACAGAGCCTTTTCTCTGCGCGGTCAGCAGAGTTCCTGTAGCTGTTTGACAAGCTCCATGATATGCTTGGCTGCCAGTCACTTGCTGGTCACCGCATTGCACCGCCTGACATGTGATCTGCCCAATTGTTTGATCCTATGGGCAGCTACCTACCTTGCCGGAGGGGTGGGTGAGGTGGAGCTGTCATATGCAGACCAGAATGCGACTTCTGTCTGCGAGTTGCGTAATCGAGCAGTAAACTGCGGGTGGAGCAGCAGCTGCTGACAAGTTTTAAACTGCCTTTCATTGAATCTCTTATTAAATACTTCTATTTGTAGTTCCGCATTGGGCACATCTGGATACTACTAATAATTAATTAATTAATTAATACTCGCAGGAGGGCTTCAGGCACCTTGCCGCTTCTAATCGTCATTGCTCCACAACCAGGAGCTGCCCATTTCGCTGACTCCTGAAGCGCGTGCAGGCACACTAAATACTGTACGCAGGCATAGACTCACGCAAACGGTGCGCAACGGTAAATTCAGTGCAGAGAATGTCCAGTACTGCACCCAATCACGCACTCACTCACACAGGGTGTACAAGTGGCATTTCCAAGAATGTACACTCTCTGTGCCTTAAGGTTCGCCCCTTCCTGGGCATCGATCTACCTGCATGTTTTCCGTGCGCAAGGCACCAAAATTAATGTGACCATGCACACGAAAACACGCGCTTTTTTAAAAAATGTCTCAATACAACGCGGGATCGAACCTGGACCAGTGGCACACAAGGCAGACGCGCTAGGCCACCGAGCCACTCGCCCCCTGAATACTACTAATACTCAAAGTCCACCTTCGAGGAGTTGTAGCCTAGTGGCTAGGGCGCCTGCCTTATGATCGGAAGGTCGTGGGTTCGATTCCCGGCACTACTAGACAATTTGTGCCCTTGAGCAAGGCACTTAATCCCGCATCGCCTCAGTCCACCCAGCTGTGATCGGGTACCAGTTTGAGCTGGGTAAATTTAGGGTGGGTGTTGCGGCCCCTCCAGCCCGTCAGGCTGAAAGCTGTACACAGCCCTCGGATGCGCCAGCGCAACTAGCTGCAGGCTGTGCCTTGGGCTGTACATATGATCGAAAGGTCGGGTGTCTTTTTTTATATATTTTTTATATTTTATCAAAGTTCAAGTTTTTTATCCCAAAACATTTACCGAAACCGTATGTTGTGCTTCTAGCAATCCCACCCTGTCATTCATAATTATCACTGCGCTTTCGTTTCGTTTGCGTTTTAGTCCTTCCTTGAAGCCACTTTACCGTAGAATTGGTGCTACTTTCGAGGTAGCTTTGTGCAGGCTAACTGTGCATACGAAACTAATTATAGAGGAGTTATTAAAAACAGGTGCACAAGATTTGCGTACAAAAGCAATGCAGACCGTGGAAAGCAAAGACCGAGCGGTAAACAAGTCTGACTCCAACCCAACCCCCATTTGCTGACCTGTGCTTGCACCTAGCATTAGCTAGGAAAGAGCTGGCTAACCTTTGCCTCTTGCAGTTTTCAAGCTTATTTTTCTTGCTGTGCCAGCCAGCCAGAAAAAGTCGAATGGCGACTTTCAACCACGCCTGGGCGGTCCCTCTCTCTATCTAGGCGTGCTCTACACGGTCTCCTGGCACCAGCTGGGCAGAGAGAGCTGCGCCTACAGTTTCAACTTTTCCTCTGCTTAGCTTCTTGAGCGCTAAAGTTTTATCTTGACCTCCTCGCCCCCAAGCTCCACCCCTGTAGTTAAAGCAATGCTTTTTGTCTGCATGTACAGCAGAAGATAACGAGCGAAATGAAATTAAAGTTTGAAAAGAAGGTTTTGCCACCAGGAGACGGTTTAATAACAAAGCTCAATATTTTATGGTTTTGCTTTCAAATAAATCAAATCGAGTATTACAAAAGAAGGGAATCCATCAGCGATGGATGAGATTAATGACCAATACGTTTGTATTTATACAGTTTGTTACAGAATTCTCTACTGAATATGCAGAAAGTACGAATACCATAAATATGATGCTGGGTTACACTCGTAGCCATTGCTAACTAAACCGTTGGATTATCACATGGAGTCCCGAGTTCACTTCTCCGAATACTCAGGAGGCGGTGGCTCTTGCGGGTACTGCTGCAGATACGGCTGCGGGTACTGCTGCTGCGCGTACATATGCGGGTACTGCTGCTGGTTTTGCAGGTTGCCCGGGTATTGATGCTGCTGAGTGACGAACACAGGCGCTTGCGAGCCTGCAAAGCCGGGGTTCTGCGCGCCCCTGCTGGCCGCGGCAGCGTGCGGACTCCTGCCGAACAGATTGGAGCCGAGCTGCGGCCGGCAGGCCTCGCGGCAGCAGCAGTAATAGGCGCACAGAATCCCGATGCCGCCGATCAGCGGGATGCCGATGACCACCACGGCGACAATGATCCAGTACACCAGGGCGTACGTCTCCACGTAGCTGCTGTAGGACATGGCCGAACCGTGCGCTGTTTCAAGCTGAAACTTAACTAAAAAAGGTTCAGCTAACGCTCGCTAAAAGGCTCTTTCTCTGCTTGCGCGCTCGAGCAGAAAACTAAGCTCGAACTGCGAGCTTTTGTACGCCTGGCTCTGTTATCGGCCCAGGCCCAGACCTGGCAATTGCTTTTCGAGGAACAGAGTCTTTCTCACCCTGTCTCTGCCGTTGTGCGCAGCTCTGCAGTCGACAACCCCTGCGTGCGAAAATTGTGCACAAGGTGCGCATCACATGCTTCAGTACTGTCCGATAAAAAAGGCGGATATTCCGAATAAAAATGATGCTATCTACCTATGCGAGCAACGAGCATTTGCAAGCGTCATCATGAAATCATCGTATTAGTAACGAGTACGGTACGAGTGTTTTGCGGCTTAACCCGAGGCGAAGAGTTAATTGAAGAAATTCTGATTATTGAATGGACTTGAAAATCAATCACTCAGATTAAGCTGATGTGAATACATTTCAATAACTTTATATTTAGGATATAATCAAAGTTTAGAAAGTAATAAATATTGTCAAGCACATTCAATATTACTCTATTTCTGAATCACTTTCCCAATATTGAATTCAAATGTTAACTTCATTCATTACTATTCAGCATTGTCAGTTCATTGCTAAAAAATTAAACAGAGTTAGAATTGATTGGCTTAATGTTGCTTCTGAGCTAAGTAGCTCTCAGAACTTATCATTGTACTCGGGTGGAGAGGGCCCGGAATGCTGCGGCTGGGCCATCTGAGGCGGGTACTGCTGGGCCATGTGAGGCGGGTACTGCTGAGCCATCTGAGGCGGGTACTGCTGGGCCATGTGAGGCGGGTACTGCTGAGCCATCTGAGGCGGGTACTGCTGGGCCATGTGAGGCGGGTACTGCTGGGCCATATGAGGCGGGTACTGCTGGGCCATGTGAGGCGGGTACTGCTCGGCCATGTGAGGCGGGTACTGCTCGGCCATCAGAGGCGGGTACCCCGGTACTACCACGGCGCCGGCATTATTCTGGAGCGTTGTATATCCCCTGCCGAACAGGTTAGATCCCATCTGAGGACGGCAGGTCTCTTTGCAGCAGCAGTAGTACGCGCACAGGATGCAGATCCAGCCAGTCACAATCGCGCAGCTGTAGGCGATGCTCATGTAACTATAAATTTCATTGAGTTGCTCGTCCTCCGACATTTTGGTTGGTATTCTGATGCTTCTGCAAGCCTGATGCGGACTGCTGCGTGTTAATGCCACCTGGCAACCTACCCATACGTTTTTATTATACAGACCAGCGCCTGGGCTTCCGGTCGGGCAGAGTTTAGTTTGAAATTTTGCATTAGCTTTAATGCGCTAAAACTTCTGCTATCACGCACGCGCACAGCTTCGGCTCGAATTCTTAAACTTGGCATGGGTGGTCAGTCACCAACACCGGAAACACAAATTATGCGACAGAAGTGAGGAAAATTTAAGTTATGGTCTACCGGATATCCTTCAGCATAAAATCATGCAATAGTCTAGAATAGCTGCAACCAGATTGCAGTCCCGAATAGCTGCAACCAGATTGCAGTCCCGAATAGCTGCAACCAGATTGCAGTCCCGAATAACTGCAACCAGATTGCAGTCCCAACCAACTACATTCAAATTTCAGTTCAAATTGACTCATTGAAAGAAATCCCGCATTTCTTATCAGCCATTGACTTTCTGTCCAATCTTTGACGTGATCTCTGCGCTCAGCTCAGCCAAGACAGCTCTGTATTTTTCGTTCATAAAAAGATGGCATTCGATCTCTCCTCGGTGATGCGGCATCGCCCCCAAGCAGCCGCTGGAGACTCGTCTAACTGGAGCCTCAAAAAAAGTCTGCCTTCGCTTCCAGGCCGCAGAGAGGCGCCGAATCTTGGCGGCATCTGCTCCTGGGAACTGGAAAATCTGTCAGGCAACTCCCCTCAGCTCCCCGGCCGGCTCCCAGCTTCAGCCTAGGCTGTCCCGAGAAGATGCGAAGCCGGTGGGGGTCGGGACGGAAATGACTGATCGATCCAGACTGTCTGGCTACCAGGCCATGGATACAAGAAATCTCAACCCCGTCATCAGAAAAGCCAGCTTGCTGTGGGCCGTGGCGGCCCTGCCTCTTCATCTCCACGGACTCGGAGGGCCCCCCAAACCGTTTGCCAGCTCGCCTGTCAAGACGGAAATTAAGTTTTTGATTGAACTCGGTGGGGTTGGGGCCGTGGCGGCGTGGAGTCGGCGGTTCGTGATAAATGCTGGCCGCTGCCTGCAAATCCCATCGTGCTCACCAGCCGTGGTGCTTGCAAACATTGTGGTGCAGAGCTCTTGAAATTTCATATGGATTCACACACTCATTGATTCACACACTAATACATTCACACACTTATGGATTCACACACAAATGGATTCACACACAAATGGATTCACACACTTATGGATTCACACACTTATGGATTCACACACTTATAGATTCACAAACTTATGGATTCACATACTCATTGATTCACACACTTATGTATTCACACACTCAATGATTCACACACTCACTGATTCACACACATGGATTCACACACTTAATGATTTACACACTTATACATTCCCCAACAAAAATATTTCAGATTGCTTATAATGCCTTGGTGAAACTAAATCCCGAAATGATAACATATCAATCACACAGTTGTCAACAAAATTACCGAATTCCAACAAAACATGGCCAGAAAATCGCACATCCCAAGCAGATGTCAATCAAAGCCAATAATGGCTTTTGTTATCCCACACAGGCCGGTCGGATTTCAGCCCTCACCCCCTAACCCGATGGCCCAGGAAGCTGATTTTTTGTAGTTTTTTTGGATTCCGCAGTTGGCTCGTTGGCAGCCGGAGGCCCGATGTGTGCGCGAGAGAGAGGCGGCGCTGTCTCAGAGCGGCCGCTAGGCAAACACGGCAATCAGATAAACGCCCAGATAGATGCTGATGGATGCGACACCCCACACTCGGCTGGGAAGCCTCTGAACAAACACACATTGGCCTTAGACAGCTTTGCATCGGCTGCACCCCACCGACCCCCTAGAATGGGCAGTAAATGGAATAATAGACTTGTCAATCCTCTACAGTACTAGGTACTGTTTGGAATGCTTTCTTAGTGTAAACTTGTCCAGCTTCGAGTTCTTTGCACTTACTTTTACTTTATCTGGGCATTTTTTGTTCGCGTTAAACCCCCACGGTCACATTCAGAGCCTAATTTGGGCACAGGGCCAATCATGAGGAGTAGTGCGCTATTTCGAGACTGGTGGATAAAACGGCCCCGCTGCTGCAAGTTTTCTCCATCGCATTTTGTGCGCCAAATTAGCCCGGGCCAGACTCCGCCCGCCCGTCATCCCAGCGACTTGTGCATTATTAAAAGCCACTCAAAGCTGATTAGAGGCCGCCAAACCGCACGCTCTGTCCTGTGCGCTTGCACGGGAATACGGAAACTTCTTTATCCCAACTAAGGGGATAATGTCTCTCCGCCAGCTCAGCGATCGCCGGGAGTGAAAAAAACTTGAAAAAGAGAAAAGCGCCCGCCCTTCCCGAGGCCTCTCATATGAAGCGCCCGATATCGCAAAACAAAGAGATTACGTAACAACTATTGGGCTCCAAAGAGGATAAACATATGGAGGGGGGAAGCAAATCGGGGGATTTGAAAGTGGGCGAATTCTGATGCGCCCGAGGCTCGGCTCCCAATTCTGTCTCTGTTTTCCGCCTACTTTGGCAAGTTTCCTGTCATGCTCAATCCCGACTGGCTTCTTCTCCCTCTGCTTTTGTGCGAGGATTTTTATCCCAACCGGCCGCTGAATTGGGGAGAAAAAAGAAAGAGAGAGAGAGTTCAAAATCCGGCTTCATAGAAGTGGATGAGAGCAGAAGCGAAGGCCCGCTTGTTCCCAATGCGGACTGGCTTAGGGATCACCGAATCCCCTATGCAGCGGCTCAGCACGCTCGATAAATATAATTTTGTCGTTTTTGGATTCAAGCGTCGAGCACGGGATCAGTAAGGAACAGAGAGAGATGGGCGGGAGAGAGTTGGACAGTGAGGGCCCCCGGGGTCGGGATTAATAGAGGCTGATGGGGGGAAGTCCAGCCGAGCTTCCGTTCGGGGCTGGGTAAAAGAAGAAAAGCGGGGGAAATTTGGGATAATTCTTTTTGGTTGCCGAGGCCGGGGAGAAGCTACTGTGTGGCCCACCAGAATGGGATGGCGTTCTCAACCCGAGACGGGGACAGATGGCGCTAGCTGCGACCCGGGAATCAAACAGCGGCCATTCGAGTTAGGGGGGCAACTCGAGTGGCTTCCGGAATTTCGGCCTCGTCTTCGCCGTTTTTTGATGCCGTGTTTGTGCCGGCCGAATCGGGAGTTTTCCAATTGCCGAGCCGGAGAGGCACGGAGGGGGGCGGGTGGCTCGGCCGATTGCGCAACACAACCTGCCTGCCGAGGGCCAACACTCGCCGGCTCCGATTTCCCTAACTAGCGCTGGAGAGCCCCTCGTCCCGCCGGCTATAGAAATGAAGTTTCTGCGCTGGCCGAGGGTCCCGCAAGATAACGAAGGCCATGCCGGTTCTCCAGGGCGTTCGGCAAGAATTTTAATTAAATTCCAATTAACGAAAGCGATGGAGAGGTGAGGAGGCCAGGGAGATTCGGCCCGGGTATCCAGGTAGATGCGCGTGTTGATTGGAGAGACAGCAAAACAGAGCTGA
This sequence comes from Macrostomum cliftonense, assembly GCA_950096795.1. Taxonomy (NCBI): domain Eukaryota; kingdom Metazoa; phylum Platyhelminthes; family Macrostomidae; genus Macrostomum; species Macrostomum cliftonense. The sequence continues at coordinate 291,800 of CATNEM010000358.1, read as the reverse complement.
GCCGGGGAACGTGTTCAAAATCATTCTAAACGTTTTATTTAAACAATTGGAGCTTCCCTTTTCTTGGGGATTAGAAATCATTGGGAGTTGAAGCTTTCTATAGTTTATAATTTTTCCCGGCCAAAAAAATGCGCGGGCAACAGCTAGTGGGAAAACTCCGGCAGACGGCCAGGAGACCGCCCCTTCCGCCTTTTTCTGCACTTCCCTGTCTCGCTTTTCACAATGCGCCCGATTGTGATCCTCCCCGGGATCAAATGCACCCAGACGGACCGCTCACTCATGCGCACAGGCACTCACGCACTATGGAATTTTCCTGCAAACTCCCTCTGCACTATGCTGCAGCCATGCCGGCAATTAGAGGGCCAAAGAGGTGAGAAATAGAGAGAGAGAGAGAGAGAGAGAGAGAGAGCGAAAGGGAGAAAGCGGAGAAAGAGCTCACAGCCACCGGCCCAGTGAGGGATTCCAGTTTTGCTCAGCCGTGGCTGCTGCTGCGCGGGCAGTTTTTGGGGCCAAACTGGCAGAAACTCTAGCCGAGATGCACTGTGGGCAGGCCGCAGCTAGGGAAGAGAAAGTCAGGCAGGTGGGAACTGGGCCAGATCCTTAGACGGCTCTCCACTGAGGCCATTGTGCTGTCAGGATCTCACTGACACACACACACACACACACACACCTCTGCTTCTTCACTTTCCTCCTAAACTCAAAGTGACTCACCAATGCACTCGGGGCTCAATGCAACTGCTGAAAAACGCTTTTAACGGGATTCTAAAGCGTCCCACGACGGCCCAGCAACTGGAGGAGCCGCCGGCAGAGCACTTGGCGGAGACTTGAGGCCGATCTCAGCTTTCAAAGACAGGCGCGGCTGCGGCGGTGGGTAACAGGGCCGTGAAAAGAATGCATGGCTCAGCCTCCGATGCCGCTTCAAAGGCGTTTTAGCCTGCCCGGGACGGGAGGGAGAATAGGAGCGACAAGGGACCTCATCCCCGCGCTCCCCTTTGTTTATTGCTGCGCCCTCATGCCCCACCCCCTGGAGCGAGGACTTGAAGCCCCGTGTTAACACGCGCAGTTCACTGCAGAGAGACGGGTTGGCGCGGGGAGGTGATAAAGCGCGAAATTTGAATGCTGCTGGCTGACTGACTGACTGTCTCTACAGCTGACTGTTGCTGTCTGCAGCATTCAGCACCCTGGCAGGCTTTTAAGCGATGAACCCCGCCTCCGCCTGCAGCGATGAATTTTACTGAGAAACTGCCAGTCTGTTTGGCAATGCAATTTGATGAGAGGGACTGATGGGTCCGGCGGGCCAGTGTGGGAGCGGGGCGCTGTTCACTTCGCGACTGGCTAATGACTTTCTTTTCACACGTCATCAGGTGGGCCGGGGACCGGGCTCATCTTTCACAGGCTTTAATGAGACACAGGATGCCTCTTGGGCCTGAATTTGGTGGACAGAATTGGGTCCTCCACACTCTCGTCAGACCCCTTAAGTGGGCGATCCACCTGTCGATCAGTGGGGATTTTGTTGCATGACAGTGATGGTGGAAGCGGAAAGAGAAGCTGAATGGGTTTTTCATCGCATTTGCCAATATTTGATGAGAAAATTTAGATCGTTGGTTGGCGGGCAAGGGATTATCCCGGATTCCCGCAACACAGATTCTGCGTGTCAATACAACGTGGCAACCCCGCTTGATGAGGAGAATTGGCGGCCACCTTGGCGAATGGAAGAGCGAAGGCGCTGGCGGAAGCGGGGATTGGGATTTGACAGGAAGTGGGGAGCGCCAGTCATACGCATAGAGCTGGTCAAATACGCCTTCCACTTCATTCCTCGCGCCGCCCTAAAATCCCTTCTTGACACTTTTTCTACCCTTCCAGCGCTCGTCATCCCTTCAGGCCCCCGAGGCTTGTGTCTTCCCGTTCCCGACCTCTTCACCTGGAACTGGGAATGCCCGGGTACTTAGGAGAGCGTCTGCTCCCGAATGAACAATAGGTTTGTGGGTGGAAGAGCGAGAGAGCGGTTCCAGAGTAGGAGTTAAAAAAACGCGCCTGGTCTAAAAACCGAGCGAGGAAAGCAAAACCGATTCCATTTCGCCGCGGTCCCCCGTGGGGCAGCCAGTTGTTGGAGCGTTGAGGCAAAGAAGAGCAGAGACGGACTGGGGGGGGGGGGGCAGAGAGAGCACAGGGCAGTGCACATTGGCATTCTCGCCTCTCCCTCGGCCAGCCAATCAACGATCCGAGAGCCGTTCAGCCCCCAAGCTACCAAGCCCCGCGCAGTTTAAGAGAAGCCACTATCGGCATCAAATAGCATAGAACGCGCCAGTTTTCACCTCCCCGTCTTGTCGGCGATGGCAGATGGAGTTGCTGTTTTATCTCGGCGTCCTGCTGCCTACCTTGGTGGTTGTCGTCGCCTTCATTGTGTTTCTCCTGTGCTGGTTCCGGCTGGCGGCTCGCCTGCCTTTCTGCAAGAAGCGACGCCGAAGTCAGACGGTGGAGCAGCAGCAACAGCAGCAGCAGCACTCGATGCCGCCACTACCGCCCGTTCCCCAGCAGACTCTGCCGGGTGGACAGCACCGGGGCAGTCACCAGACTGTCAGCCTTGACCAGCTGCACCAGCCGGTGTACGCTCTGGACGACGACGGCCGGCTGCTGTGGGACAAGTACACCGTCCGCGACTCCATGCACTCCCTGTACTTCGGCGACCGGCCCCAGCCCGCCATACCCGCCTCCGTCACTTTCCCGGCTCTTGCCGGCTTCCCAGCGCTGCAGCATCACAGCCAGCTGCTTCACCAGCAGCAGCAGCGTCAGCAGTCGCAGCAGCAGCCACAGCAGTCATCAAAATTCGCTAAGAGCGCCTCCTGTCTGTTCCAGACCGGCAGATCGGCAGTCCGCCGCCCGCCTGGCGGGATGGTTTCATCCAACTCTGCAACATCCGCCTTCGGATTTCGCACAGCGGGACAGCCTCCGCCGCCACCGCATCCGCCGCCGCCGCCTCCACTGCCGCAACAGCACACGGCGTTGCCCTCGACATCAATATCCCAGCTTCCTCCGGCTTCGACAATGATCGCAGCCATCCCAGGCGGACGTCGCCAACTGAAGAAGAGCAGCTCGATGGAACAGGCGGGCGGTCACCGCGGTAACAACGGCGTGGAAGATGCAGAAGATGCGGCTGGCCAGTACCAGCTGACGTACTCTGCCTTCGCCCGCACTCGGACCGCCGCAGTGCGTGACCCCTCTGACCACAGACTGTTCAACGCCGCTCTGGGAAAAGGTGGCGCCGCGGCCGTCGGTGGTATTGGCGGCGGCGGAACCTCGCGGGACAACTCTGCTGGAACCTCTGACCCGCGGACACCCTCTGAGTCAGCGTCCGAGTCCGAGCGAAGTCATCTGGTCCGGCCGCTGCCGCTGAGGACCATGCAGCACCAGCTGCAGCACCAGTTCCAACAGCCTCTGCCACCAAGTCGCGCTGCCAACGCCCCAAACATTCTGAACGATGTACACTCAAGTCCAGACTCCTCGCCCGTCATTGGTGAGTCATCGACCTGACCGGAGACTAAAAACACAGCCTTGATCTGATTTAAACTGTCTATGGCCAAGACCGCATCCACCAGTCATCAGTATCCTTCCTGTCCTTTCTCTTAAGCCACGTACTATATGTCTCTCTAGGCGCCCTATTCTTATCTGTAATGCCTACCTCCTGCAATCAATGAATGTTTAATTGCGTTGGTCACAATCTTTGGCGCTTAACTAAGCGTTAAAAGTTAGTTTTTGCACATTTGATATTGATGTTCTATTTTTTATGCTTGGATCAGGTCTGTTTCATGCGGACTAAGTATTTACGATTTAATGTGCAAATCTTTTCAGATTCTTTGCAATCACTTCCCTCGCTTCTCTCGCGTACTGGTAGCATTCTGCATCTTCTGGAAAAATAGGTGTCTTCGACATCATATGCCTGTCATTTTAATATTTTCTGATTGATTAGTGCAATCTGCCTCCTGCCCATGAAGCAATGCTGCTTTTATTTCCCTTTCCTTCCCAGTCTCTCTCGTTCGTCTCTCGCACAAAGCAGTCAATGAGTTTTTCATTAACTCAGTTGTGCAATTCGGGCGATACTAATTAAACTTCTCGGCGGTAGCAGCGCGCAGCGCACACAGGCCGCTTGCCTTACCCTAGCTATATGTTTTATTGCACTGTCTGTCTGTTTCTCTATTAGTAGCAGAAATTTTGTGCAGCTCCGCGTGGTAGCAAAACTGATGCGTTTCCCACACTGCGCAAATGAATGTTCCGTTCAGGTTGGCCTCGTCTCTGCGCCCTCCTCTCAGTTGTTAGATTTTTGCTTGCCTCGCATGCATCATCGGTTTGACCCTCCCCCTTTCACTCTCGCTCTCTGTTGCTAGCCCGTGTCGCGCGCTTGTGTACAATAAAATATAGACTAAATTGAGCAAGATTGCTGCGATAAAATAACTGAGAACTGTGACGTCATTTGTACGTTGAAAATCTAAAGATTGTTTTACTTCTTTAAAATATCGCCGATGAAGAGCACAGAGTCGTGTACCGTTAAAGTAGCCAAGAGAATTGTTTCTAAAAAATGCAAAAAGGCACGTAGAGGTCGAAAAAAACTCCGCAAATTGGACAGACTTGATGACTAATTAACTGCATTCAGCCGCTCGTTCAAGTTGCTTGCAACTTTCTTTGGGGGGGGGAAAGTGTCGCCGTATTGTGCGTAGCAATCAGTTTATTAGGCTAAAAAACCGCAATTTCAAATAGAAACTGCAGGCACTTGGCCATTACCGACCAGAGAGACTGCTCCGCGCCGCCTGCAGCCAATAGAGTAGTTAGGCAAACAATACTCAGGAGCATTGGTGCCGTGAGTCATCGACAGTTTTGTCAAGGCAAAAAACTAACAAAACACCCAATGGCGCTCTTTTCTCACCTCCGGTTTCCTAATCTTTCCTCCTGCCTCAATCCCAGATCGATTAAGCTACTGAAAAGTGGGGCTTTCCGTTCACAAGTCGCTGACCCCAGATTTTTGGAGTTGAAACTTTTGGTCAAGCTGCACTCAATTTTTTCAATGGCAACTCAACTAATTGCCCGCTCTTAATTGAAGCAGCGTCTCGCATTTCAGTTCTTGGCCTCTTCACCGCTGCCTCTAGTTTTCTTTTTGTTGTTGATAGATGAGGCGCGGCCGCCATTCATTATAGCCAGCCAATTCTTTCGGCGGATTCCAGACTGCTCATGCAGTCGAGGGCAGACGATTTGAATGGGGCTGTCTGTCTACCCCTCCACCCGCACTCAGGACCACGTGGAAAACCCGGTTTTAGCTCGTAGGTTCTGAAAATGGCGAAACGCGATGAAGATTTTCTATGTTCTCTCATCTACAAATCTTCACTCATTAAGATTCTCAGGGCTTTGAAATTCAAGAAATGTAGTTTAATTTTTATCATTAAATTAAATAATCCAGGACTTGATAAAACTGATGAGCAGAGGAGGCTGGGTAGTATGTTCCGCATAACTTATCGGGATAACAGATGCTAGTGATATGTATTTAGCTAGTATTTCTAGGTGAAAAATCAGTGTAACAATTGCAAAACAGACAAGCGACAGATACTGCTGTGAAGTAGTAGTATAGCAAATTCAGAAAATCGCGCCTAAAACGGTTGCTTTGATGTTCAGAGATGGAAAATAATAGTTAATTAAAGTATAATTTTCAAGCTAATTAAATGGGTAAGCATAAAGTGATGAAACGTTAAAATTGATAAATTACTAGAAATGTCTCAAGAAAGGAGAGTTAAGTACGGCGAATCAAACTGACTTAAGCTGAATGAACTGTTTTTACGGTAAAATCTTTCGCACTAGTAAATGATTTCATTGAGATAAAAATTAATGCACAAAACTTAATAAATAGTTCTTTCGGCAAAACTCAAGGCGCAAAAAGCTATGCGGCAGCGATGCTGTGGAAGACTCAATGATGATGCTTATGATCATCGACCCCGAAGAAGTCCTCGATCCAGTCGAGCACCTGGCGCACTTTCTCTCTGGTGCCGCCGCCGCCGCTCACCTTTTCGTCCTTCTTTTTAGTTGCCTGTTAGTGGAAGACAGATTTTAATTGTCAGCCATCAGATGCTGATAGAGAAAACTCGCGCGTGCGACTCACCGGTTTCTTCTGCTGTTTCTGCTGCTTCGTGGCGCAGTCCTCCTTGCTGCGGCACTTGTGCTGGCCGGCGGCGGGCGAGTCGGCGTCAACGCTGTCCGGCACGCCGTCGCCGTCGTCGTCCTTGTCAACAACATCCGGCACGCCGTCTCCGTCGGTATCGATGAGCTCCTTGTTGTCCGGGATGCCGTTGGCGTTCTCGTCCTCCTCGTCGTTGGGGATTCCATCGCCGTCGGAGTCGTCGTCCTCCTGATCGGGAATGCCGTCGTTATCATCGTCCGTGTCGATTAGGTCGATGATGCCATCTTTGTCGGAATCTTCCATCTCCAGATAATCCGGCACCTGATTTCGGTTCTCGTCCTCGAACTCATCTGGGATGCCTGAGGAAACAGGCGTAAGAACAGAAAATGCAACTCTGGTGGGAAAAGCTCATTCCATTTTGTCCTGAGCAGTTTCTAAAGACACGAATCCTTAGCAAACGCACCGTCATTGTCATCGTCTGGGTCTTCGTCGTCACTGATGCCGTCGCCGTCGTCGTCATCGTCATTAATGTCCGGCACGCCGTCGCCGTCGGTGTCGCGAGCCTCTAGCAGGTCAATGATGCGGTTTGTGTTCTCGTCCTCGAATTGGTCGAGGATGCCGTCGTTGTCATCGTCGGGGTCTGCAGGGGGAGAAGCGTTGGAAAGTCAGTGCCAGCCTGAGTCTAAAATAGCTCAAACACAGCAAAGTTACAGGTGGATAGAGGAACGCAGCGTGCAGAGTCCCACATCACCATAGCACAGCGAAGCATCATACTAGCACAAATACTAAAGGCAGATACTATTTGTTCACGAGTCCAACAGCGGTCAGCCTCCTTCTCTCTTGAGCAAACGAAATCAATCTAAATAGCAGCACTAAAATTGAAGCCGGAGCTACAAGCCGATGGACAGCCAGCTATTCGACAAAGCAAATCCCGTTTGTGATGCGTTGCGCCAGCCTCACCCAAGTAGTCTGGGATGCCGTCATTGTCATCGTCGGTGTCCAGAAGGTCGATGATGCCGTCTCCATCCGTGTCCTCGCGTTCCAGCTGGTCGGGGACGCCGTTCTTGTTCTCATCCTCAAACCTGTCTTCGATTTTATCGCCGTCATCGTCAGAGTCTGCAGCATCCGGCACGCCATCGTTGTCGTCATCATCGTCGTTGACGAAGTCCTGCTTGCCATCGCCGTCCGAGTCCTTGGCCTCAAGGATGTCAACTCGGCCGTTTTTATTCTCATCCTCAAACTGGTCGGGAATGCCATCGTTGTCGTCGTCAGGGTCCAAGTAGTCCGGCACGCCGTCGTTGTCATCGTCGGTGTCCAGGACGTCGATGACGCCGTCTCCATCGGTGTCCTCCTGCTGCAGGTAGTCTGGCACGCCGTCTTTGTCCTCGTCTTCGGTTTTGTCAGCAATCTTGTCGCCGTCGTCATCCGAGTCTTTGGAATCAGCGATACCGTCGTTATCATCGTCTGTGTCCTGAGCATCCGGGATGCCGTCACCGTCACTGTCTTTGGTTTGCAGTAGGTCTGAGATGCCGTTTTTGTCGTTGTCTTCAACAGCGTCGGGAACGCCATCACCGTCGGCGTCACGGTCAAGGTAGTCGGCGATGCCATCGCTGTCAGTGTCAGTCGCGGCCTTTTTGTCGGACTTCTTGGCCGATTTCTTTGCCTCGGACGCAGGCTTTTTGGCCGGCTTTTCTTTTGTTGGTTTATTTTGATTCGCTGCTGCGGTTGGCTGAGGCGTAAAGTCTAGCAGGATAGGCAGAAGTTTATCATTGTGTGAGTATCTAATCTCATAGGGAAGCAGATTTTTTGCGAAAGGCGTATTGATTTTTTGCCTTGGCTGCAAGCAACTTCCACCACCCATGCAGGTAAGCAACGTGTAATCTATAATTTTATTAATACCTTTAAAATATTATCTGACTTTGAAACAATGCCTGATTGATAATTTAAATTGTATTGACGCGGGCATCTAACAAGCTCGAAAGCTCACATCGTCTAAAATCCTTGACAAGCTCGAAGCTTCATAAGCTCAAATTTTAGGAGTTCGATCGAATCCCTAAGTGCTCGTCAAAGAGTAAAAAATACAGCTTCAAAGCCTAACGTTTTATTTGTTTCGAGGCTTCAAGCTTGGGAATTTTCAAGCTCATAAAAGCGATCCCAGCTCTTAATTACAAACATTTGAAATTAGTACCTTTGTCCTTGTGGTCTGAAAAGTTATTTTGAATGGAGTTACAAGCATAATCTTGGCTGCTTAGAAGTTTTTAACATGCTTTTAAATAACAGTTAATTGAAAAAAATTGGTGGCTACCTGGAATTCCATCGCCGTCGGAGTCTTTCAGGTAATCTGGCTGCCCGTCCCCGTCAAGATCGAGTTCCAGGTAGTCTGGCAGCAATGGGTTTGTTGCAGATTCCACGGTTATGAGCCATGAACAGAGTTTTCTATGAAAAAGTAAGAACAGCTTAATTTTGGTTGCTAACCAGGAATTCCATCACCATCCTCGTCCTCCAGGTAATCAGGAATGCCGTCCCCGTCCGAGTCCCCCTCGAGATAGTCTGGAATCGGTATTGACATAGGAGCAAACTTTACCCGGCTTAGCACTGATGGACGGATCGCCGTGAAACTTACGGCTGAATCAAAGTTGTTAATTCAATTTATTAGAAAAGTACGAGTACAAAGCGCTAATGAACAATTAGGGATGTTTTTCATGCAGAAAACACCAACCTTTTTGGTAAAAGTATTAAGAAAATCAGGAAAAATTAAACGGTAAGTCAGTAGCCTCGTTCAGCATGCACGCCGCAGAGCCACCTTCCCTGGCTGTTATGCTGTCGACCAATAGAGGGAATTAGAGAGCCTTAAATGCGAAAGGGAAATTTTCGTGCATCCGGCGCTTTCAGCCACAACCGCAAGGTAAGGTTGAGTGGCCAAGTTTATGGGTAAAGGTCAACTTTTCAAGGTCATCGCAAGGTCATCGAGTCGTCCTTCATTAATCTTTTTCCACTCACTCGGGACGCCGTCACCATCGTCGTCCTCGAGGTAGTCGGGAATTCCGTCCCCATCCGTGTCACCTTCCAGGTGGTCTAAAGGGTCGAGCAGATAGACACTTGAAGCTTTTCACCTACCTCGCTTTACCAAAAACTCAACTCTGAACAAAATATTTTTACTCTATCTACCTGGGATGCCATCTCCATCGGAGTCTTTGTCCAAATGGTCGGGAATTCCGTCACCATCAGAGTCTTCCAGATGATCAGGGATACCATCTCCATCGGAGTCTTTGTCCAAATGGTCGGGAATTCCGTCACCATCAGAGTCTTCCAGATGATCAGGGATACCATCTCCATCGGAGTCTTTGTCCAAATGGTCGGGAATTCCGTCACCATCAGAGTCTTCCAGATGATCAGGGATACCATCTCCATCTGAGTCTTTTTCCAAATGGTCGGGAATTCCGTCACCATCTGAGTCTTTTTCCAAATGGTCGGGAATTCCAACACCATCTGAGTCTTTATCAAAATGATCGGGAATTCCGTCACCATCTGAGTCTTTATCCAAATGATCGGGAATTCCGTCACCATCTGAGTCTTTATCCAAATGATCAGGGATGCCATCTCCATCGGAGTCTTTATCCAAATGGTCTGGAATTCCATCTCCATCTGAGTCTTCCAGATGATCAGGGATGCCATCACCGTCAGAGTCTTTATCCAAATGGTCGGGAATTCCATCGCCGTCGGAATCACCCTCGAGGTAATCTTGCATAAAGAGAAGCAGTTAAAATTTATTTTTTAAGTAGCTCAGAAGCAAAAATTCTGCATCTGAATGGTGAAAACTTATCAGCCCCAAAATTTTTACTAAGTGGTATGAATGCCTTGGCTTTTAAAATCTATATGAATTAGTTGGCATTTTATATTTCGATACGCAAGCGTTTCAATCGAGAGCGTAAAACTTGTTATAATAGACTGCCAGAGTAAAATCCATGTACAAAATAAGACAAAATTATCTCGCAAGTTTATTCACTCACTTGGAATTCCGTCACCGTCATCGTCTTCAAGATAGTCTGGAACCCCGTCACCGTCGCTGTCACCCTCGAGATGATCTGGCGAGCAGGTCAGTCGTGAGTCGCAAATTTTTAATCCCTGCCAAACTAAGGGTAGAAGCTACAGGAAGAAGGTGATAGGTCTTTGTCACCCTGTTCAGCCTCCATCCCTTTAGAGCTTGCATTGCGGCATGGCGGCTTGGTATCAAACAAAGCAAACGGGCGATCAAAAATCAATAAAAAAATAGTGGAGATCTAGCAGGCATCTATAGGTATCTAGACGTCTAGAGGTTTCTATAGCAATGGTGCGCAATGCAACGAAGCAGGCTGTAACTGTTGCGTACGCAAGACCGAAAAACAGTAAAATTAGCTTTCCTCGAGCTCAAGCCCCACGTACCAGGTATGCCATCACCGTCCTCATCCTCCAGGTAGTCAGGAATGCCATCGCCGTCACTGTCACCCTCTAGGTGGTCGGGGATGCCATCGCCGTCCTCGTCCTCCAGGTAGTCAGGAATGCCATCGCCGTCAGTGTCACCCTCCAGGTGATCTGGGATGCCATCGCCATCTGAATCGGCAGTTGATGGTGCAGGTGCCACTTTCTTGGGTGGTTTTGTTGGCGGTGGTGAAGCAGGCTTCTTAACCACAGTCTTGCCAGCAGTCTTAGCAGCAGGCTTTGGCGGTGGCGCTTCGGCCTCCTTCATCAGTTTCTTTTTCTGCTTCTGAGCCTCCCGGATAGTCCGATCGTCGGCAGCTTCAACACCAAACCAGCTCCCACCACCACTAGGGCTATTGCCACCACTGCGAGGCTCCCTGACGGCCCCGACACTGTCACCCTGAGCTGGTTGGCTGCGCATCCGCATGACGGTGTCCTGAATCTGCTTGAACTCGGATCGGCAGTCTGGGATTCCGTCGCCATTTCTGTCCGGATCTTCTGCGTCTGGGATACCGTCGTTGTCGTCATCATCGTCCACATGATTCATGATGCCGTCCATATCGCTGTCCTGAGTGCGGTCAATGTAGCCGTCGTTGTCGATGTCGACATCGATGTCATCGGGCACACCGTCGCAGTCGTGATCATCGATAAGTGACTTGAGCTTGCGGGATTGCGGCTTCTTTTCTGGCTTGTCAGGCTTTGCGGCAGTCTTAACTGGGGCCGGCTTCTTTGGCGGATTCGGTGGCTTTTTCTGTTCCTTCGCAACAGGCTTTTTGGCTTGAGGCTGCGGCGCAGGTTTAGCTGGCTTTGGTGTCTTTTTAGCTGCAGCTGGAGCAGGTGGAGGAGGCGGAGGCGCTTTCTTTGATGCAGCAGGCTTCTTGGGGGTTTGAGTGGCTGGAGCAGTCTTTTTTGGTTCCTGTTTCTTTGGAGCAGCCTTAGCTGGCTTTGCTGGGGGCGGCGGCGGCGGCGTCGGTGTCGGCGGCGGTGGCGTCGCTTTCTTAGCTGCCGGTTTCTTCGCTGCCGCAGGAGGAGAAGCGGCTTTTTTATTCGCTGCTTGTGCAGGCGGCTTCTTTTTCTCCTCCTTTTTGTTGTCCTTCTTTGAATCCTTGCTTCCATTCTTCTTTTCCGACTGCTTTCCTGAAACTTTCCCTTCTGCCTTTTTCTCAGCAGCTGGCTTCTTCTTTTTATCAGTCTTGCTTACTGGAGCTTTTGCTGGTTCCGTCGCCTCCGCATTCTCGTCGGGCTTCTTCTTGTTTAGTTTAATTCGGGTGTGCATCATTGGATCCTTGATACGGTTGCCCAGGCCCTTCTTGTGAATCTCGTGCGCGGCCACCTGCGACTTCTTTGCCTCAATGAGCTCCTGCTCTTCCTCGGCCTCCTTGCGCGAGATCAGCACCTTCTTGACTTTGCCTTTGCCGGAGCGGACCACCTTGTAGAGAATTGACTCGTCGCGACGGCAGTCGGGCACTCCGTCGCCGTTTGAGTCAGGATCGCGCTCATCCGGGATGCCTGCAAGGTTGCGTTTATTGCAATTGTCCTCTCAGTCTACTCAATTATGCATACAAAGGTTTCTCGAGCAGACAACGCTGACAAATCGTGAAAACTTTCCAAACTTGGTCTTAAATTTATCTAACCCTATTTGAACGAAGTGATGCTAAACTACGTGGTCTGATTTTTTAGTTTTATTTGTACAGCAAAAAAGGCTAAAAAGCAAAATTGTTTTTAGAACTGCTTAATCTTAAGCGAAAGTGTTTTTGGAACAGCTTATTGCGAAAACTTTTTATAGAGTGATTGCTTTTAGAACATTTCTTAATCTACCCAAATCGATTTATACTACGAGCGTGAAAACTCAGCCTCTACCCACCATCATTGTCATCATCGTCGTCGACGTGGTTCAGCTGCCCGTCCCAGTCGGAGTCCTGCGTTCTATCCAGCTTGCCATCATTGTCGTTGTCCTCGTCCTCCTCGTCCGGGATGCCGTCGCAGTCGCGGTCGCCGGGGTCGCCGAGGTTCGCCTCGTTATTAGCGTTGGCGCGCGCTTCATCAGCTGCGGGATTTGAGCAGAGTTTAATTGTTTTTGATGTGAGACAGCTCAGCAGATTCGCTTTGGCACGGCACGAAATGGCCCTGTGGGTCAGTTGTTCATTATTCACCAACCATCACTCTGTGTGCTTCGGCACTTGAAAAAACCACTTGGAAAATCAAAATTACAAGTTGGTTAGAGTATAATACTGGATGCTTGTTATAGGCTTGAGTGTCCGGCACCGCTGTGAAACTGCTGATTAAATGCAGAACATACAGCTGTAGCCGTGTAACCAATGAACTAGATATAGTGTCAACTGGTCGCGTCTGATGCTTCTGCGACATAAACATAAGATCGGACAGAAGTTCACGCAATTTTATAACGTGTGCTTGGTTAGGTTCACCGGTGATTAGTACAGTAGTTTAAGAATTTGCTGAATTGGAGGGAAGTCTGAATGCGAGACTGGAAGATAAATACTCGTAGATTTTTTTATCGTATGCAAATTGGTTTAGTATGGCGAGCGAGAGTATTAATTGTCCTGTGCACCGCGGCTTTACTTTTTGAATTAACTAGGGTTTGAGCCTATGCTCGATGTAGATTTTAGAAAAATTTAGAATTTATATGACTATTTCCGTGTCAATTTTGTTAGATTAAAAAATAATTGTCTATCTATAATGCACAAAATAAGACCATAAAAACATAAGGCTTCACTGAATACAACCGAAATCGAAAGTAATTTTAACAAATTTAAAACATCGCTTTTTTCAATAGTTTTGAACAAGTTTTAAACTCAAACGCAAAAAGGAGAATACAAAATATTTTCAGCCAGACTTTGATGCACTTCTTACCTGAAATAAATGCAGCTGAAATGAAACAGACAGCGAGGGTTTTCTTCGGTCATCTTTACAAGGTAATGCTTCATAACAATGGATGATTTACTCTAAAGAGAATTACGGCTCGTACCCTCGTATTAATGTAATAGAGCATTATTCTATTGTAACATTGCTCTATTACACTTAACTGAAAATAATATTCAGGTATAGTTTGGGTTCGCTGTTCAAAAAGCAAAAAAATGATAGCAAAGCCACGGCAAAAGGGCAATATATTTTCTGCTTATTTTTAGCTTTTTTATCCGATAGCTAGAGTTTTACGAGTCTGGCTAGTTTAACTATGATTGCAAGCTTACTGGCATTTTTATTATAGTGCTGTTTTAGCTTTGTTTATCTAAAATAAAAGTTATAAGAACATTATATGAACTTTATTTAATTAGCATTTACCACCTTGTACTTGTAGGACGGTCTCTCGGTTTTATTGGCCTCTCCTATCCAAGTCAACCAAATTAGTTTAACACCTGTTTCTGAACAGTCTGTTTCTGAACATAGAAGTCATTAAGATTTCACACCTCCATGCCGGCACGACCAAACCACATGTGTAATCAGCTCTTTATATCCGCTAGCACAAAATGATGTGAACAAAACACAACACTGGCACGTACAGTGCTTAACTAAATGAGGGATATATAGTGTCACATCAGTCGAAAAATAGGGACTAAACTAGTAAATTAAAAGACTACTTGCAGTTGCACGAACAAAAAATGAGCTACTCACTGCAACAACTGAAAGTTAAACCTCAGCGAGCTAGGCGAATTTTCTCATTTCTCATTTCTTTCATTTCGGGCCAATAAATGTTTGAATCAAACCACTTTGAATAAAACTACAAACGGCTGTAACGATTTGTACTAGTAAATTTTGTACAAATATATGGCCCATTGACCCCATAACCTGCAAAGCTGTAAGTGGTAAAGTGACCAACCTCATGTGACGCAACTGGTGGTAAGCAAAAGCACTATTGATGTACATATGTATGGTGCTTGTTATTCCGCCATTATTGGCATGTGCGTTGCCAGGATTTCGGAAAGTGGATTCTTCCTACTTCAACACAACTTTCACCTTAGCTGAGGGCAGTTCTGGTGCAAAATACTATGCACCTGGGGGTAAAAAGTTGAGTTCGTTTATGGCATTCACCTCACATTGTGAACGAACTCATTGTGACATTTGAGCACGTTGAGCACTTTCAATCCGGTTAAATACCAATTTGTCCAATATAAGGGAATCCCCACTTTTTTCCTTGAATTCACCCTATTCCCCTGCTTTAGCGCCGAGTTCCGTAAAATTCGCCACACTCACTAGGTAGTGAAAAATTCCGCACTCACACATTGCTACTAATCTATGAGCTGAGAGAGCATTTCCTACCGGGAGGGGGATGAGATTTTAAACCGAAAACGGAAATTAAACGGTAAATTGTAATTGGCAGCCGTAAAACAAAATATTGGTGCAGCCTTAGTTTTGGGGGAGAATTTACGAAACGGAAAGAAAAGAAGCACAATTTGCCTTTAGAGATTCAGGAAAGGACCGACCATTGAGAACACTTGAGTCTCCCGTCTCTGGTGGCGGAAGTCCTTCCGGGTACCTCAGCGAGTAGTAGCTCATTTTTTTCTGCAATTTCCTAATCAGCAAGTGCTCTGCAAAGATAGGACCAGGATACGAAGTTCGGGAAACGAGTCAAGAAAGGAATTATTGCCAAGATTATAAACTTTACCCTATCTGCATTGATTTGTATGCCTCCTTAAATGGACAAGAACGCTTTAATTTGGTTACATAATTCCATTTCACAATAAGGAAACAGACTGTGGCTGTAGAGACAAAAAGCAAAAAAGTACCCGTTAAACTACAATTACATATAGGTAGTAGCCATGTCTTGCTGCTAGAGTAGGTTACTTGGTTCAAAGAAAGAATATAATTGCTTTTTGCATTCTTAAATTCACCCCAATTACTACTTACGAAGAGCCTCGTCTTTCGGGATCTAAGTCAATAGGAATATCATCGATTTATGGAACAGTACGAAGGCAAACGCTTTCTAATCTAGCGTGCGATGAAAGCGCTCACGCCAGAGGAGCTGTAGGACAGTGCTAAAAACTGCGGAGATCTACAGGAAAGTCGCTGAGGACGAGGCGGCTTGACTACGCGAACAGCTGGCTATTTAAAGCGCGCGCATTCCAATCAAGGATTTGCAGTAGTAAGCAGCAGCAGCAGCAACGACAGCAGCATCATATGAGTAAAAATAGCAAAAGGTAATGAATCAGAGCATCTCACCTGGCAAAGCGTCGACAGCATTTAAGTTCTTGTACAATAGGAACGACATTGAGTCAGGGTCCAGATGGTCCGGTACGCCGTCATTGTCATCGTCATCGTCCAGATGATCGGGAATGCCGTCACCATCGCTGTCTCGTGGCACGCAGTCCAGGATACCGTCGCCGTTTGAATCTTCGTCATCCTTGTCCGGAATGCCGTCGTTATCGTCGTCATCATCCCACTCGTTAAGGATGCCGTCGTTGTCGCTATCCTGCTTGTTGTCTAAATAGCCGTCGTTGTCATCGTCCGGGTCGATTATGTCCGGAATGCCGTCGCAGTCGTGGTCCTGCAGATGGTCGGGTATGCCATCGTTGTTCATGTCGTCGTCGATATTGTCGGGAATACCGTCACCATCTCGGTCAGGGAACAGATCGGCCTGTCCGTCTCCGTCAGAGTCATCGTCAACGTTATCTAGGAGGCGTTCAGTGATACCTTTGCTTACTACTCGTATTTAATTCAAAATTTTTCAACAGGTTTCTTTGTGCGAGTAAAACAATGACTAAAATTTCTTCTATACTACTACACTTGGGAAGTAGAAGGTAGTGGCCAGCTGCTAGGGATACTGGACCTCCGACGAAAATTTATTTGCGCCTTGGAAATGGGCGGAGACAGGAGGGGCTGACAGCTGAAAATGTTCGATCGATATGTAGGATTGCCGAAAATGCAGCCACAGTTGCTGGTGCAAGTACGAGGGTGAGGGGTGCTGGATGCAAGCATCGCGACCTTTCCAATGAAGTTGAAGGCCAGCGGCTGCGCACGGATTGCAGCTGGCTGTTGCAGCCACTCCAACCCGCCCCATGACTGCTGAACCAGACCAACAGCTGGTTGCATCCCTTTCTGACTTTACTACCTTCTATTGCCTCGTTTTTCCTGCCCCATCTTCACCCGCCGCCTAAAGCGGTTAGGTTCGAAAGCGCTGCATGAAGATAACTTATGAGGCTGGCTGGCTAGCTGGTTTCACAAAGGCATTTAGGCTTGTGTAGACTGACAGAAGTGCCCAGTGCTATGGGGCAATAGGTATAGGGTGGATGCTTAAGTTCCAGAAATTTCCTGCTGGAATCAGAATGTTTTCTGCTTCTGTAACATTTTCTTACGAGTACAAACT
This sequence comes from Macrostomum cliftonense, assembly GCA_950096795.1. NCBI lineage: Eukaryota > Metazoa > Platyhelminthes > Macrostomidae > Macrostomum > Macrostomum cliftonense. The sequence continues at coordinate 274,866 of CATNEM010000358.1, read as the reverse complement.
TGTTCAGCTAGTAATTTACCTGGAATTCCGTCATTGTCGTCGTCATTATCGATTGAGTCTGGAATGCCGTCTCCGTCCGAGTCTTTGAAAAAGTTGTATAGCGGATGGTTGGGATCCTTCAGGTCAGGAATGCCATCGTTATCGTCGTCCGTGTCGATGTGATCAGGGATGCCGTCGCCGTCTGAGTCTTGCATGACGCACTCCGGCTTGCCGTCGCCGTTGGAGTCCTCATCTTCCCAATCCGGAATGCCGTCGTTGTCGTCGTCGTCGTCCCATTCGTTGAGAACGCCGTCATTGTCACTATCCTGCTTATTGTCCAAGTAGCCGTCGTTGTCATCGTCCGGGTCCAGGAAGTCTGGGATGCCATCGCAGTCACGGTCGTACCAGCCCAAATCCTCCATGTCTGCGATCAGGTCCTCAACTTCAGGGCCATCTGAAAGCCGGGTGGATGCATTGAGTCCTCATTGAGCTGCTATTATTAAGAAATATTTTTGCTTGTAAATACAGATGATGTGTGTCAAGTAAACCCTCATATCATGTATTTGCGTTCACTAACCCGTCGCGTCATACTTGCTGGTGTCCAGTAGATCGGGAATGCCATCTCCATCAGAGTCTTCAAGCACATCCGGGATGCCATCGCCATCATCGTCAAGGTCCAGATAGTCCGGAATGCCATCGTTGTCCGCGTCACCCTCCTTCTTGCGGTTTCGGTAACGCAGCCGATTCTCGTTGTCAGACGTGTCCTCTCGACAATCGGGGATACCGTCGCCGTTAGCATCTGGATCTTCAACATCCGGGATGCCATCGTTATCATCATCGTCATCGTTTTGATTGGTCTCGCCGTCCCAGTCGGAGTCCTGCGTCCGGTCCAACAGACCGTCGTTGTCGATGTCCTCATCTTGATCATCGGGGATGCCATCGCAGTCGTGGTCGTTTGGGTCATCGCTGAGCACCATCGGCTGCTCGGCGGCCTCATTCTCAATGTGAAGTTTCGGCGGCTGGGGCGGCCCGCGACCCTTCCTTCGGCGGCGGCGACGGAGCTCACCATCACTGGAGTCGTCCTCGGCTTCGTCTGAGTCTTTATCGGTGGAGGCGGCGTCTTTCGGTTTGTGATCGTTAGACACGGGACTCGATGGGACTTGTCCTCAAGCTACTCTAGTTACCCGTAGCTCTAGTACACCATCAGAACACAAGATCAGCATCAGTACCGACCATCAGTGCTCAGCAATATTTCCCGGTGATAGATCGAGTCAAAATGTCAAAATTTGTGTTAATTTTATCGGCAATTTATTAAGTGCTTTCCATTTTTTGGTTGGGGAAGTTGATACTGCGTTAGTTTTATTAGTAGGAGCAATTCTCTTGGCCCAACAGTAACGAGACTAGTTTGGTCCTACAGTAACTTTTGCGGTGCACAGGACATTCTTCAGTAAAATACAGTAGCATAGGATTGAAAAATAAGACTGGCATAATCCGGGTATGGGCGCAACTGTAGTAATTAAAATACAATAGCCATAGTTCTCATTGTTGGCCAGCCTAAAGGCTTGCTTACAGATATTTTTTTAAGAAATCAAACCAATGTAAGCATTTTAAACGAAAGCATCTTTGATATATTGATACTCGCTATGCTAAAGGATGCTTCACCTGAAGATTCGGCAGCTGCAGGGGCAGTCTCCTCATCCGCGTCCTCTTCAGCAGCTTCGGCGGGCGCCTCTTCCTCCTCTTCCTCTTCGGCTTCCTCTTCGTCCTCTTCGGCCTCTTGCAGCAGATTTCGCCGGCCGCCGGCCTGTGAAGGGAGGTTGGGGTTTTCTGCCGACTGAGCTAGGGGGTCAGATTGGGGTGCCTTGGGGTACTGAAAGATTGTTTGTCAAGGGGGCGCCACACACTTTCGAATTTCAGCCTTTATTATAATTAGCGAAGAAAAAACCTTCACATATGAGAATACTTCGTAAAGGCTTATTAGTGAGAAAATTGTTTCTTATTCAATAATTAGTAAATGATACGCTCGTAGAAAGAAAAACCCACCAGCATCGAGTCGCCGCTATTTATTACCGAAGATCCATCACCAGCTCCATCTGCTGCTTCTGCCAGGCAGAAAATCAATGCGATGCCTGGAAAATTTAAGTAGTTAATTTTTTTACTGTAATAATAATCAAAAAGTGATGCAGTGCATATCAATTTTTTTCTCACCAAGAAATAGTAGGCAGACCGGAGCCGCCACAGACGGTCCCCTTCGCTGCCTTGGAGCCGCCATTCAATTCGGTGCCTGTCTCAGCTAAATGCTTGTGCAACACGGAACCCGGCAATGAACAGGGTTGGGATTTCGCGTGCATGGATCACGAAGTTTTATACGGATACGGGGGTTTAGAGGGGGAGGTGGGCTTTTGGGGATAGGGAAGAAGATGGAAAGACAAATGGACTAGGAAGTTTCGGGTATCAACTGTTGGAAAGTTCTGGCTTTGGTATTGGATCGAATCCTGAATACGGTGCTAAACATTTCCTATTTTTATTTTTACCTGAGAATGACGCAAACGACCAATATTCGACGCTTCGAACTCTATAGTAAACTTGGATTAGTAAACTAAGCCTTCAATTCCCTGCTTCAGCTTTGCAACTAACTGTATAGTATTTACTGTATTAGCATTATTTGGGTACAGATCTAAACTAAACCTTGGCACGTGCGTCCTGGGCGTCCAACTATTACGGGACGCAAATCTTTCGGTGCCCTCGACACTTAACTCACACCTTTAGTGTTGCAATTTTACTGTAGAGAAAAACTCCGTCTCAATTGAACAGAATTAAAAATGGCTAACTAAGTGGAACACTGTATAGTTGGAAACCAGTTTGAAAGCCAGTCACTTTCATTGCACACTACTATGCAAGAAAATATGGCCACATAGAAAACGAGATACGTTCAAACCATGACAAAAATGTAGGGGCTAGGTTTCTATTTGTAAAGGCGAATCAAAAAATATTTTATTGGTTGTCATTGAACTCTAATAAATCTAATAAATAAGTCATTATAATTTCCTTAATGTCTCATTTATTAAAATGGAGAATTTTTTTCATTTTATCTGCGTAAATGGGATTCTCTTAAATCTCCATTCACTATTGAATGGATTTCGCTAGGAAACTTTACGTGGTCCTTTATGATTGGATGGCCGCGGCTTCCTGTAAAAATAAAAATTATGAGGAAAAATTTTCTAAATTGTAACACTTAGGCGAGACATTACTCTTGGGGTTCATATTTGTGAAAAAAATTCAGCAGTATTGCATAAAATTTGTGAATTACCGTCATTTTTTAAACCGTGAAGCTCCTAATTATAACAAAGCCATACTGCATTAAAAGGTTCTCGGTCGTTGTCCGCATGGTAGTAAGTATTATTCGGTCTTCAAAATAAAATATTAAAACCTGAAACCACAAATTCATTAATCACTCATCATCAAATGGTTTCTAAGGCTATTTTACTGAAATTCAACAGTGACAACGAAAATCTTTTTCAAAATTTGTATTCGTTCAGGGGCCAAAAAATTGTCGCTTTCAGTTAATAAATTTTTTCAATCAAAAAATTTTATAGCATTTTCTGTTTCTTACTATTTTTTAACACAATTATTTGTATACAAAAATAATTTTTGTTTACTAAACCAGGATTTTAGCAGGCATCATAAGGCACCCTTACTGTACGCTAAGTACCGAAGAATTAAAGATACGTCTTGATTATTTTATCAAGGAATTTTCAGTTTCTGATGGATTTTCGCTTTATTTTCGTACCTTGATGCAGTGTTGTAACAAAAACCAGGTTTTCTAGGTAATAACACATTTTTACAATATTTCTTACAATAGTAAAGCTTACCATGGTTGCCACTGGCAACCAGAAAAAAATTATTGCAAGTTTATGAATAGGCATTGACACAAAAATGATTCGCGAAAGCTGTTTTTTAAAATTTTTGGTGATGAAAGGCTTTTATTTGCAATATTAATTGGGGGAAATTTTCTCAAATAATTAAATGTTTTTTGTTTTAGGTCAATCAAATAAAAAGCAATATTCTATTAGTTATTCTTAGTGATATAATAATTTAAACATTAAAAAATTATTACTTTTTAAAGAAAACTATTGAATAATTTATTGGAACTAAACAAATTGTGGTGCAAATTTCAAATTACTATATTGAATTATAGAATTTCAGTTGAATAGGATAAAACTTTTTAAAGCATTTTTATTTAATGGTTCTTTTCAGAAATTTTTTCCTGATATATTTGAGTCAAGTTCACTAAGAATAATTTGTTAATTTGCAGCTTTAAATAGCAATCACAAGCAGCACCCATCATGGCCAAAGTCGTGAACCCGCCGCCGCGCTACACCCATCCGGAGTGGACGTTCAGCAACAACCAGAAGTATCGCAACGCCGAGCTGGAGCGGGCAGCCGCAGAGCGTCTAAAAGCCGAGTCCGACCGCATTATCGAGGAGACGGCCAAGAAGACCGCCGCAGCACAGGCCGACGTGGACAAGAAGCTGAGTGAGTGCAGCTTGGAGGCTGGACTAATCAGTAGCCTGGAGCGGTAAATGTCTACATGAGTAAATTTGCCCATGAATGAGAAAAATATTTAACCCTCTTCACTAGGCCAGAGACTCAACGATGTCAAATACTGGCGCGAGGAGGTCGACGAGAAGCTTGCGGGCGTGAGCGGTGAAATCGACAGGCTGGGGGCCTTCATTAGCCGGGTGGAGAAGGCTCTGGAGTCCTACCAGGAGCCTCTGCATATCACCCAGCAATGCCTCATCAACCGGTGAGAATAAAAGTGACAATTATGCTCAGTTAGATTTCGCACAGCCCAGCTCAGTCCGCGTAGTTACTGGCACATTAACTGATTTCTCTGCTATTCCCATCCAGCGAGGGCCGCATCGGCATCGACCTGGTGCACGACGACGTCCAGAAGGAGCTGCTCAAGGAGGTCGAGGTGAATCAGGGCGCCCAGGCGCTGCTTATGAAGACCCTCGAGCAAGCCAAAGAGCAACTAAGGCTGAACCGCAAGGCCAAGTACCAGTTGGAGAAGGACATCGCCGACAAGAGGACCGCCGAGCAGTTGGACTCGAACTGCGTGGCGCTCAAGGGCAACTCGGCCGCGCTGGGCAGGTCGCCTTGCGCCGTCGGCATCGACACCAAGTGAGCGGATGAACAACCCGCCGCCTTGCTGTCCTCATCTGCTCCGCCCCGTCTTTGCCCTGACAGCAACTGCAACTGTTTGATTCTGTCAGAACTCTCCTCTCCCGTTTTATTCTTTTTTACTTTCCCCTTGAACTAATATTATTTGAGTAACTTCGGCATTTTGCCCTATGGTTCATCAGATCATTCTTCCCTCTTTCCCATTATTGCTCCCCCATTCTTCCCAATTTATTCTTATTCTCCCCTTCCCCTCGGGGGGCGAGTGGCTCGGCGGTCTAGCGCGTCTGTGTGTGCCACTGGTCCAGGTTCGACCCCGCGTTCGCTATTTTCCCTAGCGCGGTTTCGTGTGCAGGGTCACATTAATTTGGGGCCTTGTGCACGAATTGGTTGGGCTATGGGCCAGTTGTGCAATTTACACCCATCAGGGCAACCCCCAAGGCATAGAGAGTGTACATTCCTGGGACCGCCGCTTGTACACCCTATGTGAGAGTGCGTGACTGGGTGCCGGCCTGTGTGTGTGTCTATGCCTGCATACCGTATTTAGTGTGACTGAACGCGCGTCAGGAGTCAGCGCAATGGACAGCCATGCCCAGTCGCTGGTTGTGGGACGATGTCGCTTTAAGCTTCAAAGTGCCTACAGCCCTCCTGCAGATTTAACTTTAACTTAAACCCTTCCCCTCTCATGCCAATTTCATTCGATATTTCTATTCAGGTCGGTCAGCCCCGAGGAGTGGCAGGAGTTCAGCAACCGCAACATCCTTGAGGCCGAGAAGCAGCGCCAGAACTCGGCGCACATGTGCTCCATCATTGACGGCATTCTGCAGGCCGTGGCCAACGACCTGGAGAAGCAGAAGATCTGCGTCGACGTCGCTTTGAAGCGCCGAATTGCCGAAACTCGCGACTCCAAGGCGAAGCTCGAGGAGCACCTGGCGCACGTGCTGGCCGAGGTCAAGGACATGGAGGTCAACATTGACAAGCTGGAGGCGGCCATCGCCGAGAAGGAGCAGCCGCTGAAGGTGGCGGAGACCAGGCTGAAAGTGCGCGGCGCCCGGCCGAATGTGGAGCAGTGCCGCGATCCGGCTCAGTTCAGGTGCGAATCGTGGGGGGCTCAGCCGGGGCATGAGAGGCAGAATATTTTAATGAAAAATAGATATAGACCAACAAATTTTTCGATGCCAAACAATTTTCTCAATGAACACTGCAGCAGAAACACTGGCGTCTATCTTGCTAATAATTTGGACTGCGTGGGAATCAGGTCCGAACTCCATTCGATCTTAGAGCCTTTCTGTAGCTGGGCCTGGAGCCATATAATATTAGTCAACAATCCGTCAAAGTACAACTCTAGATCGTATCACTGTAAAAGTGAAGAATGCGTTTACAATATGCGATTTGAGTGCGCGGCGCACTCTTATCCTAGTGCTGAGAGAGTACTGTACACTCTTATCCTAGTGCTGAGAGAGTACTGTACACTCTTATCCTATTGCTGAGAGAGTACCGTACACTCTTATCCTAGTGCTGAGAGAGTACTGTACACTCTTATCCTAGTGCTGAGAGAGTACTGTACACTCTTATCCTAGTGCTGAGAGATTACTGTACACTCTTATCCTAGTGCTGAGAGAGTACTGTACACTTTGGTAGCGCAAGTTAAGCCTAAAAATAGCTTTTATCATCGCATTTATCAAGTTTTGGAATAATTTGGCCGCAACAATGAGTTAAAGAATTCAGCTGGCCTGACACCCAGGTCTCTGATTTCTCGAAAACGCCAAATGATACATTCAACATTCCACAGGCTTTTCGAAGAGGTCGGCGGCATCCACGCCTCCGTGGAGGCTCTGTCCCAGCGCCTTGCCGCCAGCCGCGACTCCTTGAAGGGTCTGCTCCGGCGTCAGCTGGATCTCGAGGAGGAGATTCAGATCAAGGCCAACACGCTGTACATTGATGAGGTGCAGTGCGGCGGCCTGCGGGGCAGCATCCAGATTCACACCTTCTGAGCCCGAGAGGCGCTTAATTTTTTGAAATATTTTCTGACTGAACTTTTTCTGGCGAAGGATTGGAAGGAACTGGGAGGTTTCCTCTAGCAACCCGTTCCCCCAGCGCGATAAAATATTTCTTTCTTTTAACTAATTTTGTCACTTCTCTGTGTTAGAGCATTCGAAAATAATAATGATATAGATGTTCGAAACAGACTACAAGATAACTAGATAAACTACTGATGTACAGGCAACCCAAACAGTCTGAATGAGCAAAGTTACCAGCTAAAATAGTGGCTTTTATTGTGTTATCTTATGGGGGGCCCAACTATAATATCTGACAAGCTTGGCAGAATTTTTCTAAAACGTAAAAAAGTTTCTGAGCCTACCGTACGCACGAATGTGTTCATCATTAATAAACAATAAATATTATCAATTGCTTCTATTACTACTTATGTTCAGTTTTCTTTTGCATCGCTTCGCCGACAGCAAATAAAACGATGATTGTGATGCCGATCGTATTTTGGCGATAAACTTAACTGTGAGCGATTTTGACCCTTCATTGGAGGCTTGTTCGGGGGGAGGAGTGTGCTAAGTCTCTGGTGGTAGAAGGGAAATTTTTCAGGCAAACTTCAACCGACGAATTTTATTCAAGAAGCAGCAGAACTATTTGCACTTGGCTACTGTAAGTAGGATAAATCAGTAAGATCTAATTGCTAGAAAATGCTCAGGAAGATTAGATTTCTCGCGTGAGAAATCTGACAGACTGAAAGCAAATTTCGGCTAGACATTTGAGAAGTCGGCAGAGGCTTTCTAGCTAGCAATTCGAGGTGCGAGCCCAGATTCGAGACAGCAAGCGGAGGGTTACAGGAGCTGCAACGTCAAAGCGGGGCTTAAGTTACTAAACGAGAAGCTTTCACGCATGGAAAAAATGTTTTTTAGGATTTTCTAGGCTGAAAGGAGTAAGTATTTCTCTTTTTGTTTCTTTCGTTTTTGCCCAATTTTGTTGTTTCACTCTGTTATAGTAGTTATGCGGTACTGTCCGTTTATACATTTCCCTATTCTTCATTTTCTTCGTTTTTTGTGTTCACACCTACTAGTAAATTTCCCATCTGTCTTTTGAGTCTCCGGAAGCTCAGTGTGCTTCAAATGCAATTCGTCCTCGCCTCGCTGATTTTTTATATTTGCTCTCGTTGAAAGGCTGCCCGCTCGGCTGCAGCCCGCCGCTCCGAAGTGAGCGGATGGCCTGAGGATATTACATGGAAGCCAACGGGGGAAAGTAAATTATGGCTATTGAGCTCGCCGAAGGGCGGAAGCAGCTTTAAGGAGGAGAAAGAGAGCGATTTTCGGGAGTTTCCTCTCGTGTCAGAATTCTCGAAAAATGCTGCATGCTTAGGGTTCTTGTCTGTCTTTCTTCCCATTACTGTCCCTGCCTCATGAACTGTCGATAGCTCCGCATCGAATAGTCCCATAGTTGTGTTGTTGTGCCCAGTTGTGTCTCGTGCTCCCCAGCTTTGCCCGTGCAGGTGACATCCGCAAGCGCAGTTCAAAGTTGCCGGCGCGCTCAGGACTGACTAGCGCAACAAAAACGCATGCGGGCTGCCCATAAAACTGGAGCGCCTACTCGCTCTACCTATATTTTTATGAGCCATGGAATTCCTGACAATGTTATCTGGAAAAAAAACCAAAGCACCGCTGTATTGGTTGTTCCCTATGCAAATAAATACTTCTCGACACAGCCTTGACATAATTGGCTCCTTTCAATCAATCATATAGCAGGAAAAGATCAACTCAACATGGAAATGTTTTCTTTCCAGATACTCAGTCTGGAAATCCATGAATCGGCGCTAAACTTCATTACAGTGAGCCAGCAATTAGGTTTGGTTTTATTTCGGCGGTGCTGGCGTGACTCAAAGCTGATTGGGACTGCCGGGAGCCCCTTTTATGGTTGGCCCCTGCGCTGGGCGGAATTCCTAATTGGGAGGTGGAGTTTTACAATGCGCGCGCTCTTTCTGGACTGGATTGTCATTGTTTGAAAAAAACTTGCAGAGGGACGCGCAGCTGTTGGTTAAAAGCAAACTTTTTGTAAAGCAATTCGTTGAGTTAAAAATTCACTGATTAAATTGCATGCTTAAAAATAAAAAATTGGTGCGAAAAGTCTGTAAGTGATCGTCGTGAAAACTGAAGGTTTAAATGAATATAGCTAAGCTGTTAAGAAATTGACTTTCTGCTCTATTCCTTCTCCCACGGACTGTAGATTAGCAATCCGCTCTGTTCCTTCACCCATGGGCTATAGATTAGCAATCCACTCTGCTCCTTCACCCACGAGCTATAGATTAGCAATCCACTCTGCTCCTTCACCCACGGGCTATAGATTAGCAATCCACTCTGTTCGTTCACCCACGGGCTATAGATTAGCAATCCACTCTGTTCCTTCACCCACGGGCTATAGATTAGCAATCCACTCTGAAATTTCAAACCGAGAATAAACAGCCGATCAAACTAAAAATTAGAGTAAAGTAACTCGTTGATCTTGTCGGTGTCACGCGGAGCAAAAGCCTCGCACTTCTCCCAGACCAAATCCTCCCCGGGAAGCATCGCTAGACCAGCGTGGCGAAGAACACCAGGTCGCTGCTGCACTCGGTCTCCGTCCCGAAGCCGCTGTCGCCAGCCTCGGAGGACGACGCCGCTTCTGCGCCTGCAGCTCCTGCCTCGTCGGTGACGCCTTCAACC
>CATNEM010000358.1:247500-260000 GCA_950096795.1 Macrostomum cliftonense | reverse complement strand
GCTGAGGTGACGGACAGTTATTTGATGTAAGAAAGGTTTTAGACTGATGGTTACGGAGCCCAAATCATGATTGGCAGGTCATGGGTTCGAACCCCAACTTTCGAAGAAAAAAATTTACACTTATGCGCAAGCCATTTAATACCCCATTGCTTCAGTCCACCCAGCTGAGATCGGGTTATGAAAGTTCTTAACGAAATCTAAAAAAATTTTGCGGAAGGTCAAAGTAGAAATTTTCTTGAAATGTCCTTATAAAGTTCTAAAAAATTTACTCGTTGGGAAATAAGTAATTGATTAGAAAATGATTAACAGTTTCTCGTCTCGCAAGGTAAGAGAATTTCTGCAGATAGCAAGTGACAATTCTCATGCGTCAGCCGGCAGCCATAGCCGTCAATAGGACGAAAGAATTTATAATAGAAGAGAGATTAGGAACGGAAAACAGGTTTAAAAATAGAACGGAAAGGTCTGCGGAGGAGACCAGCTGACTGGTTGGACACGGCTGACGCACGCAGAGAATAAAACTGCCGAAATTAGGACTATCAAAGTTCGTCAGTAGTGCGAGTTGAGTGTTTGTCGATTGGGTCCGGCGTTATCGGGGTTTTTCCGTTGGATCAGCCGCGTCACTCGGCCTTCTGCCAAAAACTGCTAATGGAATGCGGAGTGCAGCGGTGCCGTTCTTCCGAGGAAAAGCAAAAGGAGCGGGTGTACTTTGAATGGCTGAACCGGTCAGGCACATTCTGGCACAGTCAGCGATGGTAGCGGTGCGTCATAACATGAGTTCGGCGCCGTCATTAAGTTTTTTAGTGTGGCGCCATCATTGAATTTTGCGCCGTCTTTGAGTTTGGCGCCGTCATTGAGTTTGACGCCATCATTGAGTTTTGCGCCGTCTTTGAGTTTGGCGCCGTCATTGAGTTTGACGCCATCATTGAGTTTGGCGCCATCATTGAGTTTGGCGCCATCATTGAGTTTGGTGCCATCAATGAGTTTATCGCCATCATTGAGTTTGGCGCCATCATTGAGTTAGGCACTATCATTCAGTTTGGCGCCATCATTGAGTTTAGCGCCATCATTGAGTTTGGCGCCATCATTGAGTTAGGCACTATCATTCAGTTTGGCGCCATCACTGAGTTTGGCGCCATCATTGAGTTTATCGCCATCATTGAGTTTGGCGCCATCATTGAGTTAGGCACTATCATTCAGTTTGGCGCCATCACTGAGTTTGGCGCCATCATTGATTTTTTTAATTTGGCGCCGTCATTGAGTTTGGCACCGTCATTGATTTTTTTTAATTTGGCGCCATCATTGAGTTTGGCGCCGTCATTGATTTTTTTAATTTGGCGCCATCATTGAATTTTGCGCTGTCATTGAGTTTTTCTTTTATTTTGGCACCATAATTGAATTTGGCGCCATCATTGAGTTTTCTATTTTTTGACGCCGTAATAAAGTTTGGCGCCACCATTGATTTTGGCGCCACGATTTAGTTTGGCGCCGTCATTGAGTTTGGCGCCCCTGGCACTCACCGCTAGCATCCAGCTCTGCAGACGCCCGGTCGCCAACAGCGGCGGCCAGAGCTGCCACCAGGCTGCGGCACTCCGTCTCGATCAGCGCCTCGGCCCGCGAGCCGGCCAGTCCCAGCCGGCGGAAGGCGCGCACAGCGAAGCGCCGGTGCTCCGCCCAGAGCGGCCCGTCCGACATGGCCAGGCCGCGCTTCCTGGACAAATAGCGGAAGAACGGCGTGTCCATCCGGTAGCCGAACGAGTCGCCGCGCTCGATCAGCGCCTCGCGTAGGGCGGCGCGCCCGCTGACGAGGACGAAGCGCTGCGTGCCGAGGCGGAAGGCCACCACGGGGCCGAAGCGCCGGCTCAGGCCCTGCAGGTACAGGTGGAAGCGGAAGCGCCGGCCAAGCAGAAGCGCCCGGAGGATGAAGGACGGCAGCTGGCCGAGCAGCGGCGGCCCGGCTGGTCCCGGCGGCGTGGACGGCTTCGAGCCGATGAAGACCTTCGGGCGCTGCTTCTGCAGACGCAGCAGCAGAGGCCACAGGAGCAGCAAAGCGACAAACAGGGCGAACTCCAGGAGCATTTCTAAGAATTCTTTCTAAGCCGGACTGCAGCGGAATCCGAGGGCGGGCAGCCCGCGCCGATTTTATATCGCACTAATTTGGGCAAGCGGAGCGCGTGGGCACTTCAGGCTGGGCCGAGCCGGCACGCCCTGTTCGCTCCCACCCCCGCGCCTTCACTTATTGGCCAGTTGCTGTGCGCCGAGCCTGCTAGCGGCCATTGTTCCCGCAACAGGCGGCATCTCAGGCGTCTCTGACGCATGGAGACGGCGCATTGCCCGCTGGTGAACTTTTGCTGTAAACTGCTGCGACGCAGGGCTCTCGCAGCGCCTTGTTTCTGTGCGAGACTCTGCAGGCCTTGCTGTTCGCCTCCTACCCTCAGCTACTCTTGTCCCCTCTTGATTCTCTTTCCTTCTTCCCCAATTTCCCTTGTCTAGTCTACTCCCCATCTCCAACTTTCCCTCCCGTCTATCTTACTTGTTTTTTTTCAAATAAAAAGCTCCGAAAAATGGTAACCAAGGCAACTGGATTTCACACTCTGATATCTGGCCAAGGCCGTTATCTGGCTGGTGCCTCGAACCCGAAAAGAACAGCCAAACCTTGAAAAATAATTGCAACTCAATGTGTTCAATATCTGACCTGAACTATTGAGAATCATGCGATGAACTTTTACTTTAATTAGCAACAGTTCTGCGTCGACTCAGCAATCCAGAGACCGCCACTTTGCACTTCACAGCGGTTTGCCACTATGGCGAGTCTCCATAGGTCGGCACGCAAATAGCAACGGCCTGGCACTTGGCACAAAAAAACTGGGCGAACAATGCGAGAATGGGGGCTGGAGCAGATAGCCGAGCAGATAATGGGGGGGGGGGGGGTTGGGGCGGTACCCAGACTGGCGCGAGGCCCGATTGACCCAGACTGGCGCGAGGGCCAAGGAACGCATTTTGATAGCTTGAACTCGGAAGATAGAAAAGGTAGCCATTCCCCCCCCTAGTGCGGCGAGCCCGACTTGAAAGTTATTTTCATTTGCGTTTTGCGTCACCCTTTGGGACCGGCTTTCCGCAATTCCGGTTTTCAGCTCCCATCTCACAGAGCGCGCTGACAACTGGATCATGTTTACTAAATCTCTGGTTCCTTCACTTCCCCTATCTTCCTCTCTCTCGCTCCTTCCCTTCCCCTGTCTTCCTCTCTCTCTCACTCATTCCGTTCCCCTGCCTTCCTCTCTCTCACTCCTTCCCTTCCCATGCCTTTCACTCTATCGCTCCTTCCCTTCCCCTGCCTTCCTCTCTCTCGCTCCTTCCCTTCCCCTGCCTTCCTCTCTCTCTCGCTCCTTCCCTTCCCCTGCCTTCCTCTCTCTCGCTCCTTCCCTTCCCCTGCCTTCCTCTCTCTCGATCCTTCCCTTCCCCTGTCTTCCTCTCTCTCGCTCCTTCCGTTCCCCTGCCTTCCTCTCTCTCGATCCTTCCCTTCCCCTGCCTTCCTCTCTCTCGCTCCTTCCCTTCCCCTGCCTTCCTCTCTCTCGATCCTTCCCTTCCCCTGTCTTCCTCTCTCTCGCTCCTTCCGTTCCCCTGCCTTCCTCTCTCTCGCTCCTTCCCTTCCCCTGCCTTCCTCTCTCTCGATCCTTCCCTTCCCCTGTCTTCCTCTCTCTCGCTCCTTCCCTTCCCCTGTCTTCCTCTCTCTCTCTCGCTCCTTCCCTTCCCCTGCCTCCCTCTCTCTCTCGCTCCTTCCCTTCCCCTGTCTTCCTCTCTCTCTCACTAATTCCGTTCCCCTGCCTTCCTCTCTCTCGCTCCTTCCGTTCCCTGTCTTCCTCTCTCTCTCACTCATTCCGTTCCCCTGCCTTCCTCTCTCTCGCTCCTTCCCTTCCCCTGCCTTCCTCTCTCTCTCGCTCCTTCCCTTCCCCTGCCTTCCTCTCTCTCTCGCTCCTTCCCTTCCCCTGCCTTCCTCTCTCTCTCGCTCCTTCCCTTCCCCTGCCTTCCTCTCTCTCTCGCTCCTTCCCTTCCCCTGCCTTCCTCTCTCTCTCGCTCCTTTCCTTCCCCTGCCTTCCTCTCTCTCGATCATTCCCTTCCCCTGCCTTCCTCTCTCTCGCTCGTTGACTTCCCTTGTCTTCCTCTCTCTCGCACGTTCACTTCCCCTCTTTTTCTCTTTCGCATCGGCATTTGTTGCCATTCTTTGGATTTGCCCCAGCGCTCTGATCTGTTATCTAATTAAAAATGTTAATCATCCGCTACTTCCCCTCTCATCCCTTTATTCTCAGTCCTCTGATAAAAGTAGGACTAAATGAGCGACATTTTTATTCGGTATTATAAATGTTTAGGAATGGTCGTTAAAGACATAATTCCTCGCTCCATACATGAACAAAATGAAGGGAATACTCGTAGTTCGCAGCAACGATAAGATGATAGCATCGGACGCTTAGCTATTTTCCTACTTTTAGTAGCCACAATCGAATACTTCTGCATTGTGCTCATCTCTGCTCCACTTTTAATTAGCACTGGCAGCAAGATTTTCCTCATCTTGTAGAGAGGATTTTTGTCGCTAAGTCAGGATTAACGCCTACAAGAGCCTTTGATGGCGGAGTGAGCAGTCAGATTCCGATGAAGCAGCCCGTCCAGCCCTGACCCTCACATGGAGATTTATGACCAACCTGTCTGCCTACCTCTCACCCTCAGCCCACCTATCACACTCTCAGCCTACTTATCACACTCTCAGCCTGCCTATCACACCCTCAGCCTACTATCACACTCTCAGCCTACCTATCACACTCTCAGCCTACCTATCACACTCTCAGCCTACCTATCACACTCTCAGCCCACCTATCACACTCTCTCACACAAGCTCTTATACCTCGCCCTTCTCAAAGTCAGTAATTTCATTCTGCCGCCCTCTTTCCATCTGGCTCATCTGAGCAGTCGGTCTCAGTTCAAATTTTTAAAAAAATTTTTTTGATGAAAAACACATAACTTTTTCCGAACGTACTTTTCAATCAGACGAAGAAGAGATGTATGAAGCGCCGTAGGTTTATAATAAATAAAAATATTTTTTAAGGATTATTTTAGATTTTTCGGATCACCGAACGCTAACTAGAATCCGTTCCGGTGGGAGTCCCAGGGAATGAATAGGGATGTCACAGCCTCGGGCTGTCTGCTGAGTTATGCCGAGTTGGACTGGGGAATTCCCACCGAGAGTGCACACGGGTTGATTGAAGATAGAAAAAATATTCCGTCCTTCCACTAGGCAGAGACCGAGAGAAGCTCGTCCCCAGTGACAACTTTGCAGAGTCCCTCCATCATCCCTCCATCATCCCGCCTAATAAAACGCCAAAGTTCTTTTTGCTTTGCTGCAGGCCTGTCGTTAACTCCATCAGCTAGCAGCCCTGCTGTCATCGAGTACTCAATTGCGCAAGTTTCTGAGCTGCTTCTCGGGCTGAGCTTATCCGCAAGCAGCACAAAGCATCACTTTGACTTTCGTGCTCTAGGCAAAAATTAATGACAATCATGCCCATGCGGGACTCAGTTTAGCGTGTATTTATTAGGGCTGCGGCTTCATCGCTTCACTTTGAAGTCGAACAGACGGGCAGAGTATTAGCTAGCAAAAACTAGACTTGAATAGCTGGGAAGCTGCTGTCCCTGAATCTTCATCGATCTATCTTTTATTTTTCCACGCTTGCAGAACTCATGCCTGGCCCGACTCTCTGCGTGCTTCCGCCTTCCCTCTGCCTGTCTCTTCCTCTGCCTGTCTCTCCCTCTGCCTGTCTCCCCCTCTTTCTGCCTCCCCTCTGCCTGTCTCTCCCTCTGCCTGTCTCTCCCTCTGACTGTCTATCCCTCTGCTTGTCTCTCCCTCTGCCTGTCTCCCCCTCTTTCTGCCTCCCCTCTGCCTGTCTCTCCCTCTGCCTGTCTCTCCCTCTGACTGTCTATCCCTCTGCTTGTCTCTCCCTCTGCCTGTCTCCCCCTCTTTCTGCCTCCCCTCTGCCTGTCTCTCCCTCTGCCTGTCTCTCCCTCTGACTGTCTGTCCCTCTGCTTGTCTCTCCCTCTGCCTATCTCTCCCTCTGCCTGTCTGTCCCTCTGCCTGTCTCTCCCTCTGCCTGTCTGTCCCTCTGCCTGTCTCTCCCTCTGCCTATCTCTCCCTCTGCCTGTCTGTCCCTCTGCCTGTCTCTCCCTCTGCCTGTCTGTCCCTCTGCCTGTCTCTCCCTATGCCTGTCTCTCCCTCTACCTCCCCCAAAGATCCCCCACAGATCGTCTGGATTCGGCTCCTATTTTGAATCAAATTTACAAAAAATAGAACGCATAATTTGGGAAATAATCTCACGAATGCAGAAAATAAACATAACTGATGATCCATCGCAAACGCTATAAGTTTAACGGGGAATTAAGTGAGCTGAGAGTTGCCCTAAAACAGTAGCTCGTATGCAAAATTGGATGCAGAGAAAATCTCTTAAAAAATGATTTTTTTAAAGTGTCGATGCGTGGGTTCTGAGAGCCCGACTGCTGCTGGGTGAAATACTGAAATCAAATCTGCTGAATCAATCAAATGGTTCACATTCAGACAGCTCAGCAAATTCTTCAGCTAAAATTGGACGCTTCAAAAGGATCCAGACAGCACTTTTAGCTGCCTTTAATAAACCTATTCTTAGTACCAGTTTGTTAATTTTGCTAATGGATAATGCAGTTTAGACTGAAAATTTTGCCTTAGCACTAACCCTAACCCTAACCCTAGCCTGGACTAACAAATTAATCATTGAAAGCCGCGCTGTCCGTCAGTCCTGCTCCTTGATGGAGCTCAGATTCTGCATGGCAACCAGGTCGAACGACTTCCGCCTGGCCCTGTTGGCGTCGGGCGGCAGCGGCATCGTGTCGATGGCCAGCCGCTGCGCCTGGCCGCCAGACGCCGGCCGTCCGGACGCGCCGGCACGGTCCGGGTCGCCGCCAATGCCGGAGGCGGCCGCAGCGGCGCTCAGCCTCTCCAGCCGCCGGCGTAGCTCCTCCGGCTCGGCGTTCTCGTGCACGGAGGGCAGCGAGCGGGAACGCGAACTGCGAGGCGACGGCGGCGTTAGGCGGTGAACGACGCAGCGGCGCAGCTCCGGCAGGTCCGCGTCCTCGTCGTCTCCCGTGGCGTCGGAGGCTGCTACGCCGGCGGCGGCGGCTGCGGCGGCTCCGGTTGGGTGTCCTGCCGCTGGTGCAGCTTCGGCGGTCTCCTCGAGCTCGATGCGAATGCCGGGCAGGTTGGCTGAGGCGGCAGACTCCATGCCGAAAGCTCGGGGGCGGCTTTGATCAAATCCAACTTGGCTCTGTCAGGCCTGACAGCTCGAGCTCTCTTGACTGTTTTTTTGAAAGCTGTCGCAGGCTGAGGTCCCGCTGCGCGTATACGGGACAGAAATGTCTTTATTTAGCGCTCGCCTTTCCCTGTGATCCCTTTCTAGGAAACGCCAGCTGTAGCTGAGACCGCGCGCCTAGGGAGACGCCCTTATTAGGCTGGCCAGCCACCGGTGCTCTGCCCCCCTCCCCCCGGCCTTTATGCCCCGCTGCCTGTCCCTTTGAGCTGGATGGGGGGGCTTCTGCGCGAATAGGGGAATGCAGGCTGATGGGAGAATACCGTGGGTGGCTTTGATTCTCCCTCATTCTGCTCCACGCGCAACCCCACCGCCGAACTCCCCGTCCATGCATGCGACGGCCTGTGAGCAGTCATTGAGAAGATCCTTTGGGATACGCAATCCGGGATGCAGCTCCCGCGTAATCCGGCACAAAGTCTGCCGCCCCTTATCTCCAACAGCCCCGTCTCCTCAGCGAGCTCCGCAAGGCTGCGTGAGTGCGGCCGACCCAAGGCCTGACTGGGAGAGAAAATAACCGACTAAGCAAGAAATCTCCCCGTGCAAAGAATTAAAAGCCACCTCAGATTTATCCCAACAGCTTCCTTTTAGCAGTTTTTAGCTGCTCACGGAAGGCACATCAGCAGACAAAATGAAATTTTATGGTTAGTTGAAACCTTCGAAGGGAAGCTTCTGTCTGGCGGGGTCGCCACTTTTTCGATAGTCTCGCCCGAGTATTTAAAAATCCCGCCACAAGTCGAAATCCTCCGCTCCTGCTGTTGTTGCCGGGCAGCTGATAGCGAAGCGATGCGGATTTCATTCCCTTCCGCTCGGCTTCAAACTGATGCGAGAGGACAGGCGAGTCCTCAAACTAGTGCAGGGAAGCCCCCGCCCCCCTCTGAGCTGCTGGAGGCGGGCTCCCGGAGAACAAGGAAAAAGTGATGCCGAGGGGGAGCTGAGCAGACAGGCGCATAGATGCGGGCTTGAGAGCTGTGATTACACGCAGTGACGGCTGAGCTTGGGGAAGACAGCGAGGGGGGACATTCAGACATGCGATAGCGGCATGCAAGCAGAGTCTGCAACAGGATCGCAGCAGGTGTTCCACCGAATGTGTTTTAATCCCGCATCTTCTTCCATAACCCTCAGCTCGATCTTGTCTCGAAATTCCCAAAGGCCGAGCAGATTCTTGCTGAGGATTTTTTTAAAGAAAAGCATTTTCTTGTTTCTCTGGGAGTAAGGTCTCAGTTTCTTTCCAGATTAAAAACCCAACATATTTCCTCAGCCCGCACTCCGAGTCAGCCTGAATGCCACTGACTGAGCTTTTTTTCTGCTTTAGCACGAACCTAGCCAGCTCGAGCTGCATTGGCCAAACCCTGAGTGCCCTCACGAGAACAATTGCAGGCAAACAGAGGGGGTGGTCGGTCCGCTGCGGGCGTTCAGCTCGTTCGTTTTACACGGGCTGTCAAACGGCAATTTAAAGACGCGAAAGCAGGCTGAAATTTGAGACCTCAGCTGCTCAGTTTGCAGTTGGCAACGGCAGCCAGCCAAACTGGATCTGCTTCTTCTCTCTCCACCCATCTCGCCCTTCCCTAACAGTGCAAGCGGGCCGCGCACAGAAGCGTCTCTTAATAGCCGACGCCCCCTCCTCAGCAGCTCTCCGAGCTCGCCAAAGCACTCTCGCTAAAGCACCGGCTCAAAGGCCGAATTTTTCTGCTGCTCAAACATTTCGAGCAATAAGCGTCCAGTCTTTTTAGCCTAAAGCAAAGGTGAGACAGACAGACTCGCAGCCTTTTGCTTGCTTTCAGGCCTTGCTGTGCAATTCACGGACACAGAAAATCCTCTTCCAGAAGCCAACAATGTCCGCCAGCGTCGCATTCGCTCCCTTCAATTCGGCGCTGCTGGAGTCCGACTGGCAGCACCGGGCCGCCGTTGACTGCCTGAAGTGGCAGCTCGGCCAGCCTGTGTCCTGGGTGCCGCCGCCGCTGCCCGACTGGCCGCTGCCGCTGAGCCCGCCGAGGCCCTACTATTACTACGACGATGATTATTATTACTATAACTTCGGTGGCGCGCCTTGGCGAGCCGAATACAGCCGCGGCTTCAGGGACGGCCTGGCCGCTTCTGACCGCTCTGCTGCCCCGGCCGCCGGTCAGGCGAAGCCAACAGCCCAGCAGAGCCCGAAGAGCGGCAGCGGCGGCGACAAGAACGCTTCAGCGGCGGCCGGCTACCCCGGCGACCTCATGGAGTTCCCGTCGGCCAGTTACAGGCGGCCGGTGGGCCCGGTGCCGCTGTCGACCTGCACCTCCTATGACGACCTGACGGCCGGCTGGCCCTACGGTTGCAAGCCGTTTTTCTACAGGCGAGCCGACCCGCCCACCGTGCGGTACAACTGAGACGGAGGCGGCGGCGGGCTCCCGCTCGGCCAGGAGCCGATCGGGCCGACTTTTCCCGCAAACTTACTTCGATTATTAGCGATATAGCAGGATAATTTTACTAACAATATCATTCTTACTCACAGTAGCCGTACTCAAATCTATGGGCTGTGCGCTTTAATTAGGGTAGAGTTTTAACAAAGATTTAAACAATTGTCTTCGACTTATCGCCTTCGGAAATATAATTGTCTTGATTGTAAATTTGACTCAATCTCTGAATGTGCTTCACGATATTGTGCTAACAGGGATTTCAAATTATTAATTATAAAGCAATCATGCAATATTTCCAGATGCATCAATTTGGTGTTAATAATGCTGGAGTACCAAATTAGTGGGAGTCTAAAAAGGATTTTAGTTAGGAAAGGCAGGTCTGGACAAACTTGCAACCTTCATGCAAAGAAACAACCTCTAAAATGACTATTTTTAGACCTATCATTCTAACGGGTAGAGTAGAATCGAAAATGCAAACAAAAATGCAAACGTTCTGATTATCTAATCAGAAATCGACAGAAACAAAAATTACATAGCTCCAACACTGAATCGAATGTCTAAAAACATGGATATGAAAAAATAAGATAAAAAACACTCATATTTGATGTTTTCAAATTATAAAGACCACTGTCTACATTTAATCATGTATGCATCAGCTAGAGTGATAAAAAATTGGGGCCAGATTTAAGATTGTCAGGCTGAGAGCCTATTAGATGAAAAATTGAAACAAAATGTACGGCTTTGTATGTGCCAAAGTTGAGTAAATTTGCGACGATAAAACTTACAAAATAAAAACTACTTAAATGGTTAACGATTTATAAAAACTATAACAAAAACAAATACGTGTTTTGAAACAAAATAAAAACCTAGTTAAAGACGACCTAAAATTTTTTGAAAACTGTTAATTACCAAAGACATAAAGGCTATTATAAATTTTTCACAGGTTTACAAATTTAAGACGCTGATGACAAATTTAACTTAAAATATTGACGACATTTTACGAAGATTCGCTAGACTTTCTAAGTCTTTCCACGCCGCGATTCCAGAACCAAAATTTTACCAGAAAATGGCAGCTTAGCAATTAACATGCAACTTTATCATATTACTTAAAAATTAATTCTTCTCTTATATATGTTTCCTGACTCTAATTAAATTTTGTAGCCTGATGTTTTGTAGCCTGATGTTTTGTGCATTGAAATCAAGTAAAAAGAAGCGCAAATCCCAAGCATTCGTCGCTGAAAACTTTGAAAAATGGTTCTGGCTCTGAAACCAGAATCCACAATATGAAAAGGCCCTCTCTTGAATGTCGAGGCATTCGTTTGCATTGAACTCAGCAAGCAGACCGAGAATGTGCTTCCATTACAGCATATTATTGGGGAGTTTATCAATCCACTTCTATAGATTCTAAAATTTAGCTTCAGGATTAGTTTGCTTTTATTTGATAAAAATATGTAATTTTCATAGAAGGAACTAGCCCATCAATAGTTCCATAACTTTTCCCCTAAAACACTTAATTGGAATTTGATTCAAGAGTAATTAAGTGATCAATATCTACTATCAATATCTACTCTGTCCAATTTTTTACTATTCTTCAGTAATTCTGAACAGCATCAATCCAATCGCCTATTTTTTGACTGTCGAAAATACAATAAATGCGTTTTTCATTTTAATTGAATTCTACTGACTTATGAATATTATATAAATGAATAGTAAAATTTATCTGAATGTTCATTATATTAAAAAAGTAAAAATCAAAATTAAATATTGCGTGAAATTTATGGAGCCGACGTGCTTTTTGGATTAATTAGATTGGCATTCACTATTCTAATTATTAATCAATAATAGATTATTACTTGCCAAATTTCTTAAGAAATTGAGACATTTAGATGCCTTTAAGATTTGACTAAATATGCATAAAATTATTGCTTATAGTTACTAAAACTTATAATATCTGTTTGAGAAAGCAAGATTTGTATAAAATTTCAGAGCCAACCATCTGATATTTATTCGTTTTTAACCTGTACCAGTAAATTGCTATTTTTACAATAGTTTAAATACATCGATTGTTTCAGAATTTGTTATGTTGTTGAATTTTTTAAATTAATTGTAGAAATTATTCGTGTACTTTCGCAAGCCCATGAAAATTCTAATTGCAATAAAAACGGATTGAAATTTCTTTCCAATCTTTATTCTCGGTTAAAGTTTGGCTCTGCCGGCGCTGGAGGCCATCTGCAAATGCAGACAGGTTCCGCGATCACAAAGGACGCCAGCTTGTCAATTCAGCCACAGAAGCAGCGAGCTGCAGGGGGCCCCGAAACAGCGCCCAAACCGCATGACGGCGCTCAGGCCAAGGAGAGCGGGGAAAAGGTGTGCGATGAAATCAAACACCTGCTTTTATCTTTTTCTTGAACGCAAAAATAAAAATACGAGCAATTTGAAGATCCGCTTGCCACTTCTTCAGCAGCAGCTGCTGCGGCAGCGAGACGCCGCAACGCTCGGTGGCAACTGCAGCGGCTTTGTGAGCGCGCGCAGTCGCCGAGCCAAGGAGGCCGCAGAGGCGGCCATTCGAGACGGCCGGGTGTTCTCGGTGAGCGGGCCCTACCCCTGGGTTCGCGAGTTCCTGCGCCGCCGCGGCTGGGTGGAGAAACTTCTGCCGCGGAAGGCGGCACCCGCAGGCGGTAGGCGACATCGACAACGTGCGGCAGCAGTCGAAGACGACGTAGCAGAC
>CATNEM010000358.1:132500-245000 GCA_950096795.1 Macrostomum cliftonense | reverse complement strand
CATTCGGCAATGGTTTCTGGTCACGGACTTCAACCCGCTGACTGTGTGGTGGTACCGGGACTGCTACATCCGCTTCTGCTCGCAGCACTTTACCATGAACGACTTCAACGAGTGAGTCCTGAAAGCAGCGGGAGCTAAGAGGCGGATTGAGAGGATAAAAATCCCATAAAAATCGGATTCCACGTGCCAAAACCTTGCAGAGCCGTCCACCTGTCGAACAACTCGATCCAGCACAAGTACAGCAACATGGCGGGCCGCCACCCGGACCTGCCCCCTGAGAACATCTGGCACTCCGACAGGTTCAAGGCTCACCTGGCCACTATTGGCAAGTCGAATATCTTTGATGACGTCATCCGGCCGGGAATGCTGAGCGCCATCGTGAGCTGCCTGCTGTGCGGTCAGGAGCACGTGGACATGCGAAAGGTTTGAAACTGTTTGCTGACTCTTTGTTCACCTACTGCTTGGTTCGCTTTCTCTTGATTAAGGGATTAGTCTAATTGCATAGCCCTCAGTTAGTTCTCATTTTGCCTTAATTTGGCTCATTATATGAACCCAAATTGGTTCTTCTGAATTCCTAAAGGACCCTAGGCCGTCTCATTTCATGACCAATAGATTGACTCAGTGCGTGACCTTTAGCTGACTCATTAAATGATTCTCGGTTGAATCCTTACATGGCCCGTACTTTACTCATTACTTGACCCGTTCTTGACTCATTACAAGACCCGCATTTGACTCATTACTTGACCCGCATTTGACTCATTAAATGACCCGTACGTGACTCATTAGATGACCCGTACGTGAAACATTAAATGACCCGTACTTGACTCATTTCTTGACCCGTACTTGACTCATTTCTTGACCCGTACTTGACTCATTAAATGACCCGTATTTTACTTATTACAAGACCCATATATGACTAATTACTTGACCCGTTCTTGACTCATTACTTGACCCGCCTTTGACTCATTACATGACCCTCAATTTCCTCGCTTAATTGTCGCCAGAATTCATTCGAACTTTACGGCGCGGACTTTATGATATCCGACAATTACGAGCCCTGGCTGCTGGAGATCAATTCCAGCCCCACCATGGCGCCTTCAACTGAGGTGACCACCCGATTGTGCCGCTGCGTGCAGGAGGACGTGCTGAAGGGTGAGGACAAGCGCTTCTGATATTGATTGTGATTCTGACAAGTTGAGGTGATACTGACACAGACTGAGGCGATTCTGACACAGATTAAGGTGATTCTGACACAGATTAAGGTGATTCTGACACAGATTAAGGTGATTCTGACACAGATTAAGGTGATTCTGACACAGATTAAGGTGATTCTGACACAGATTAAGGTGATTCTGACACAGATTAAGGTGATTCTGACACAGATTAAGGTGATTCTGACACAGATTAAGGTGATTCTGACACAGATTAAGGTGATTCTGACACAGATTAAGGTGATTCTGACACAGATTAAGGTGATTCTGACACAGATTAAGGTGATTCTGACACAGATTAAGGTGATTCTGACACAGATTAAGGTGATTCTGACACAGATTAAGGTGATTCTGACAGATTGAGGTGGTTCTGACACAGATTGAGGTGATTCTGACAGATTGAGGTGATTCTGACACAGATTGAGGTGATTCTGACACAGACTGAGGTGATTCTGACACAGACTGAGGTGATTCTGACACAGATTGAGGTGATTCTGACACAGACTAAGGGGATTCTGACACAGACTGAGGTGATTCTGACACAGATTGAGGTGGTTCTGACACAGATTGAGGTGATTCTGACACAGACTGAGGTGATTCTGACACAGACTGAGGTGATTCTGACACAGATTGAGGTGATTCTGACAGACTGAGATGATTCTGGCACAGACTGAGGTGATTCTTAGTCTGCCGCTAATAGTAGGCTGTTAAATAAAAGTATTTTATAGTTTAATTAGCAGTTTTGCCCCACCTCCCCATAATTGTCAATTTAAAAATTTATCGATCGTGTGGTTTTTTGTGAAATGTACAAGTATAAATGTACTCGTAGCTCAGCATCCAAAACTTTGTGATTGAATAATCTACAATCAGTCAGTAAATATCGGCTTCTTAACAATTCTGACACAGACTGAGGTGATTCTGACACAGACTAAGGTGATTCTGACACAGACTAAGGTGATTCTGACACAGATTGAGGTGATTCTGACACAGACTGAGGTGATTCTGACACAGAGGTGATTCTGACACAGATTGACGTGATTCTGACACAGACAGGTGATTCTGACACAGACTGAGATAGCTCTTGAATAAATGAAATTTTGCTGACACAGACTGCAATATTTCTGAGCTGGTTGATTGGTTTACAGAATATAAAACAGGCTCTGACAGCGGGTCCAATGTTCCCGATTGAGTTTCTTCCGCGTTGCTTCCTAGCTACAATTCCTCCGCCACCTCACCCGCCGCAGTGGTCATCGACCGTCGCCAGGATCGACAATGCGACACCGGCGGCTTCGAGCTGGCATTTCGACAGCCCGCAGTTGACGCGCCAGCCTGCGGCGGCGCCGCGGATCTCAGCCTGCTGGGCCGGCGCCTGTCCAGACCGGCGCGGAATGGCGCCGGCTTCATGTCGGCCGATGCTGCTGCCGGCGGGCATCGGCGACTGCTGCCGCCGCTGAGGTCTGGCGACGTCGGCCAGGAAGCGCGTCGTTCTAGACGACGCCGAGATGAGCGTCCGCGAGCGATGACAGACGATGAAGCGTCCGATGGTGCGGCCGGGCGGCTGCAATCGCGCAGCGTCAGCGGGGCAGAAGGTGACTGTCGGCTGCTGCTGGCTCACTTGGTGCCTCATCATACTTCATCAAGATGCTGCTTTCACTTGTTGCGTGTGCGTGTGTGTGTGTGTGTGTGTGTGTGAGTGCCTGTGTGTGGGTGTGTGCGTGTGTGTGTGTGTGTGAGTGCCTGTGTGTGGGTGTGTGCGTGTGTGTGCGCTTGTGTGCGTGTGTGTGTGTGTGAGTGCCTGTGTTTGGGTGTGTGCGTGTGTGTATGCGTGTGTGTGTGCGTGTGTGTGTGTGTGTGTGCATGTGTGTGTGTGTGTGTGTGCGTGTGTGAGTGCCTGTGTTTGGGTGTGTGCGTGTGTGTGTGCGTGTGTGTGTGTGCATGTGTGTGCGTGTGTGTGTGCGTGTGCATGTGTGTGTTTGTTCGTCGAGATGTGTCAGCTCAAATTCCTGTCAAGACTGCACAAATCTCCAATTTATTAAATCCTGCTTTCATACTTTACGACCTTCTTCTGAAGGCAATTTCATAAGCAATCAGGAATTCTCGGATGCAGGCTGACTATAATGGATTTCAATTAAAAGCTAAAAAAACCCCGAATCTCTCACCTCAAAAAGCTTCTAGAAGACACGCCAATACGATCATTTTTATCGTTTCAAGGTCGCCAGCAGCAGCTGCGGCGGCAGCAGCAGCCACGCTGGAGGCGCCTGGCTCCCCTGCAGACCAGGGAGCTGGTGCTGCCGCTGGTGCAGCCAGAGTGACCCGGTCTGGTGATTTCATCCACCGTATTTTGAAATTCTTAACCATCACGGAATTGCTTGCTTTCACCGCTTTAATTGAACTATTGGCTAACTTTGGGTTGGTCTCTAACTGGGCTCTTGAGGCCCCGTTTGATTTTGCTCAGCTTCGGCTTAGTAATTTTTTTTAACACCGCATGCTCATAATGCTTGCTTATATTTGTATGCTGCTCGCATCGAATCTCCCAATTTGATACCAATGCTTTGAACAATTGCAGCCGATGGACAGCCAAAGAGCGGCAGCTGGAATCTCGCCGGGCCTTGGAGATGATTGATTATTGACGAGTGAATTAGCGTCAAATAACATTTCACTTCTCCTCACCAAGGATTTTTGTACCTGGAATCGCATTTTCTCACTAAATTGTACAAATACAAAAATGCTACTGTCAGTAAGCTAGGTCAGTGTGCAGTAAAACTTATTTGTTAGAGACTTTTTGTTTTCTCTTAAAATTTTGATTCAAAATTGGTCAAACTTGGGTTCATAGTTCCGCTAAATTGGAGTTTATAGTTCCGCTAAATTTGAGTTTATAGTTCTGCTAAATTTGAGTTTATAGTTCCGCTAAATTGGAGTTTATAGTTCCGCTAAATTGGAGTTTATAGTTCCGCTAAATTTGAGTTTATAGTTCTGCTAAATTTGAGTTTATAGTTCCGCTAAATTGGAGTTTATAGTTCCGCTAAATTGGAGTTTATAGTTCCGCTAAATTTGAGTTTATAGTTCTGCTAAATTTGAGTTTATAGTTCCGCTAAATTTGAGTTTATAGTACCACTAAATTTGAGTTTTTAGTTCCGATGAATTTGAGCTTATAGTTCCGCTAAATCAGAGTTTATAGTTCCGCTGAATTTGAGTTTATAGTACCGCTAAATTTGAGTTTATAATTCCGATGAATTTGAGCTTATAGTTCCGCTAAATCTGAGTTTATAGTTCCGCTGAATTTGAGTTTATAGTTCCGCTAAATTTGGGTTCATAGTTCCGCTAAACTCAGGTTCATAGTTGCGCTAAACTCTGGTTCATAGTTGCGCTAAACTCTGGTTCATAGTTGCGCTAAATTTGGGTTCAGGGTGGTGCCAGGTTTGTCACTCGCCAACCAGGTTTGTCTAAAAAGCCTTAATGCTCCAGCGCTCTCAAACCACCCCTGGAACTGCTGATGGTTGAAATTCAGCTTCTTCTGTTTGCTGAAAAGCACACTATTGTAAAATTTTATTCGTTTTTTACCACAAACTTTTTTCTCTCTTCCGTTTCTGCTACTTAATTTTTATTCCTTTATTACTCTTTGTTTTAATAATTTTCAAGAAATTTTTGTCCGTTCGACCTTCTATAAAATTGTATCAACTTTAGCTGCCAAATAGATATTTCATTCCGTCCTCAGCTTTTTATTGCAAACAAACGCAGCTTTGACTGCCTTTTTTCAACGCATTAAAATATTTGTGTTAGCTTCAGCATGGCTGTTTTTTTAGTAATAGTTCAAAATGGCAGTCCTATTCATATTCGTGTATGCGCCGATCACACCTGAACCGTCACCCCATCAGTCACTACTTTATTCACTCCATCAGTCACTTAATCAGTCACTCCATCAGTCACACGATCAGTTATACCCAATCAGTCACACGATCAGTTATACCCAATCAGTCACACGATCAGTTATACCTAATCAGTCACTCCATCAGTCACTCAATCAGTCACTCCATCAGTCACCCAATCAGTCACTCAATCAGTCACTCCATCAGTCACCCAATCAGTCACTGCATCAGTCACTCCATCAGTCACTCAATCAGTCACTCCATCAGTCACCCCATCAGTCACCCCATCAGCCACCCCATCAGTCACTCCATCAGTCACCCCATCAGTCACCCCATCAGCCACCCCATCAGCCACCCCACCTGTCACACGGTGGTCATTCTCGTCCAGCTGAATCTGCAGTCATTCTGTATGGTAGAATAGGAAAACTTGCAGCTCCCAGCTGTCTCCCTGAATTCCAGCACCTGATCAAAGCCTCAACTCCGGACGAATTTTCTTTCAGAAAGCTCAGTTCGACTCCTCCATATCGACCCGCGAAGTCTCCTCAACATCTTTCCCTTCCCCCTGCTCAGCTCGCTCCGACTCGGCAAACCCTTGCGAAGCAATACAAAACTGCCCACCTTGCATTGCATGTGAAGAGTCGCGGGGTGGGACAATTCGATCGCCACCTGAACTGGATCCCACAGACTCGGAGCCTTTCCAAGCTGGAAAGTGCGGCGTCGAGTTATCCCCAGACAGGAGGGCCAGGTTCGATTTTAGCGAGTTTTAAAAAGTACCGAGCCATTTTTACAGAGCAGACGTCTTGAATTCGAAATTCTGGGAAAGCAGCAAAAATTATATTAGAGCAGTTCCATGTTGATTTTAAAGAGTTTTAGAATTGCTTTTTAAGGGAGAAAGTGCTAATTTTTCTAAGGTAAACAAAATGATTCTTAAAGCCAATTTTAGAAATAAAAATGTTGTTTTCCCTAGTCAACAACGCAAATGTTTTTTTGGCGTGTTGCACCAAGTCAGAATCAACTGGACACCTCCCATTGATTGCGGACACTGACTTCCTTATTGGGCTGCTCTTTTTCTGCTACCAAATCTTCCCTAACCTCCCGTGGGAGATGAGCAGTAGCAGCAGCTCGGGAAAACAAGGATTAGTGCTTTGGCCTTAGATCCGGGATTCAAAGCAAACCTTTAATTATTGATTTTTCACTGTCCGACAAACAGACTGTGCGAGAGATGGATGCGTCACGGTGGCTCTGACAGGAGTAGTGCAATAGCGCAATGTGGGAGGCAATCTTGTGATCCTGCAGTCTACTTGTATTTTCAGCTGCACTTGTAGAAATACTGGCGCTCAATTACAGACATTCCGCTCAAATGGCGCTCAATTACAGACACTGGCGCTAAATTACAGACACTGGAGCTGAATTACAGACACTGGCGCTCAATTGGCGCTCAATTACAGACACTGGCGCTAAATTACAGACACTGGAGCTGAATTACAGACACTGGCGCTCAATTACAGACACTGGCGCTCAATTACAGACACTGGCGCTCAATTGGCGCTCAATTACAGACATTGGCGCTAAATTACAGACACTGGAGCTGAATTACAGACACTGGCGCTCAATTACAGACACTGGCGCTCAATTACAGACACTGGCGCTCAATTACAGACACTGGCGCTCAATTGGCGCTCAATTACAGACACTGGCGCTCAATTGGCGCTCAATTACAGACATTGGCGCTCAATTACAGACACTGGAGCTAAATTACAGACACTGGCGCTCAATTACAGACACTGGCGCTCAATTACAGACACTGGCGCTCAATTACAGACACTGGCGCTCAATTGGCGCTCAATTACAGACATTGGCGCTAAATTACAGACACTGGAGCTCAATTTCAGACACTGGCGCTCAATTACAGACACTGGCGCTCAATTACAGACATTGGCGCTCAATTACAGACACTGGAGCTAAATTACAGACACTGGAGCTAAATTACAGACACTGGAGCTACAGAATGAGGGCGCCAAACAACCCGAGACGGTGAAAGAATAAAAAAACTGAACAGCAAACAGTTATTATTGGTGCAGCTGACCTGATGTTAATCAAAATGCAGTCCACAGGCAATAAAATTTCCGTTAAGTATCGTTTCTTTTTCTGCATAACTTTTTTTTCAAAGATTCCGTCGCCCACTGCTGTCTTTCTTCAAAGCAAATTTTGCGCACTGCACAGGGCTCCATCTTATCTCGTCCTGCCTTACTTGAATTTCTCGCTTTTTGTCAAAGCAGCAAAATAATGTGTGTTTTGCTTTTAAGTGTTCGAGCTCGGCCTGCAGCTCAGGGCAGATACAAATCTGTGCTTGCCTGTCGCATCAACTTGACTGCCTATGCAGGCGGCCCGCTCTCGACTCCGTATCTTGGCCTCTATTTTTTGCCTTTGCTTTTTTATTGCCTAAAAATGATGTGAAGCCTCTCGGCTCTCGTTCGCCGCAGTCATTTTACGCACTGCACCGACCGGGCAGGCGCCGCCGAGACCGCCCCAGCCAATCAGCTGGCGTTCAAGCGTGTGGGGGTGGCGGGCTGCACTGCCAAGCTAGCGAGCGGTTTGAAATACCCGCCCCGGGCCTGCACTCGCTGCATCCGCTGCTATCCCGCACGCACCTCCACCGATCAGCATCGTCAGCAGGATGACGTCGCGTCGTTCAGCCACCGCGGCGGCGCCTAACGAACTCGACGCCGAGACAGTCGGCTTCCTGATGGAGGCCAGTCGGCTGAGCGCCGAGGAGCTCCGGTCGCTGTACGCCCAGTTCAAAGAGATGCAGCCCAGCGGCCGGACATCAGACTTCATGAACTTCGTGTCCAAGTCGCAGAGCTCGTCCGCCCAGCTGCGCAAGAAGGCGCACCAATTCTTCGACCTGTTCGATCGGAACAAAGACCGCAGCATCAGCCGCGACGAGGTGCTGAGCATCATGCACTCCGTGTTCCTCACGGCCAGGGACCGGGGAGTCCAGCTCAACAGGCAGCCGGAGGACGTGTGCGACGAATTCTTCAGCAAGCTGGACGTCGATGGCAACTGCGAGATCTCCGAGGAGGAATTCGTTCAGGGCGTGCTGTCCGAGCCGGACCTGCTGAAGATCCTGCAGAACCCGGAGGTGATGAACAGACTGAGCAGCTAGCCAAGCCGCCCGCTCGTGACTCTTATCCCTCCTCCCTTCGCAGGTGCTCCTCAGACTTCCCCAAGCTTGCGAAGCTGCCCGTCCGCCCACCTTACCCCCCCCCCCCCCAGTTTCTCTGTCTGGAATCTTGCCAATGAAAGATAGACAAGCCAACAGAGCAACTTGGAGCGTGTAATTCCTTTTCTGTCTGTGTGGCAGTCACCCGCTGCACAGAGAGTCTTCGGCTCTGTGCCGCTCCGAAATCTCTGCCCCCCCTGCTGGCCCTTGCTTTCCGCCTCTCTGTGTCTGCGTCTCTCACTTGTAAATGCTGCAGACAGTTGTGACCTGCACCGCTTGCCTAATTGGGCTGTCGGGCTGTCCAACATTTTGTTTGTTCAGCGCGTAGCGGCAAATTCTGTAAAATGCGTCTCTTTTTTGCCTGAACTGTTCAATAGTTATTAAAAGTTCGCTTCTGTAGGACTTTAAGTCTGTTAATATGCGCGAATTAGCTAAATAGGTTGGTTTTTGCCTAATAAACTGTCTTAATAATGCTTAAATGCAGTGAGTTTTTTAATCCCATATATTTCCCATTAAAACCAGGGAGCGGAAGTTGCTGAGCTGCCAGGAGTCGATTAAGAATTCATCGGGCAGAAACATTCGCTCAGCGATTCCCCAGGGGCTGGACGAAAATTGAAATGGGATTTTTATTTATCAAATGGGATATCTGGGCGGAAAAAAATAGCGATTCGCAGCATAGGGGAAATGCAGCAGATTTTTATGTCGAAAAAAAATTGCTTCACTTCTGCGCCTCCGAGGACGGGCTTCCCGAATTGCTTGATTCGAGGCGGGCGAGCCGCTTGACTTGCTGCTTGCTGCCGCGGGTAGCTGCCTCGCTAATGCTTGCTGGGGATTTTGTTGCTAGGGGAACAATGGGGGAGAACAGTACCTCAGACAATGTGTAGCGCCGATTCTGTTTGAATGCATTCCTGGCATGTGTTGGAACTATCTCTGAGATTTTGTCGATGCAGAACAAAGCAGGATTGCGAATGTTGGAGTCCGATTGAGGATGATTCTCCTTGGCGTGCTCAAATCCTCGCTTTTTTTAGGTGAAAACACCTGAGTGAAAAGGCTGGATAATTATATGAGTGATTAAAGAGTAACTGGGCTACCAGCTGAGTGAGTGACTGGGCTATGAGCTGAGTGAGTGACTGGGCTATGAGCTGAGTGAGTGACTGAGCTATCAGCTAAGTGAGTGATGAGCTACCAGCTGAGTGAGTGACTGGGCTATGAGCTGAGTGAGTGACTGAGCTATCAGCTAAGTGAGTGATGAGCTACCAGCTGAGTGAGTGACTGGGCTATGAGCTGAGTGAGTGACTGAGCTATCAGCTGAGTGAGTGACTGAGCTATTAGCTTAGTTAGTGACTGAGCTAACAGCTGAGTGAGTGACTGAGCTACCAGCTGAGTGAGTGACTGAGCTACCAGCTGAGTGAGTGACTGAGCTACCAGCTGAGTGAGTGACTGAGCTACCAGCTGAGTGAGTGACTGAGCTAACAGCTGAGTGAGTGACTGAGCTACCAGCTGAGTGAGTGACTGAGCTACCAGCTGAGTGAGTGACTGAGCTACCAGCTGAGTGAGTGACTGAGCTACCAGATGAGTGAGTGACTGAGCTACCAGATGAGTGAGTGACTGAGCTACCAGATGAGTGAGTGACTGAGCTACCAGCTGAGTGAGTGACTGAGCTACCAGCTGAGTGAGTGACTGAGCTACCAGCTGAGTGAGTGACTGAGCTACCAGCTGAGTGAGTGACTGAGCTACCAGCTGAGTGAGTGACTGAGCTACCAGCTGAGTGAGTGACTGAGCTACCAGCTGAGTGAGTGACTGAGCTACCAGCTGAGTGAGTGACTGAGCTACCAGATGAGTGAGTGACTGAGCTACCAGCTGAGTGAGTGACTGAGCTACCAGCTGAGTGAGTGACTGGGCTACCAGCTGAGTGAGTGACTGGGCTACAAGCTGAGTGAGTGACTGAGCTACCAGCTGAGTGAGTGACTGAGCTACCAGCTGAGTGAGTGACTGAGCTACCAGCTGAGCTACCAGCTGAGTGAGTGACTGAGCTACCAGCTGAGTGAGTGACAGATATGAATGGGTCTCAGACTGATGGCAGGGAAAGCCAAGCGAATCAGATTAAATGGCAAGCACTGGCCGATGCCATGTGGCTGCTGAGAAGCCGCTGTCACAGTAAGCTATCTGAATGCTGAAAAATCGCGTGGGCCAGTGGACAAGAGAGCGGGCGGGGCCTCCTTCGATATCCTCCATTCAAGGTCAATATACTGTAGGAGCAGCCGAAAAGCCAAGACAAGGCACTCAGAGCAGTGAAGTCTGAGTTCCCAGTCTTTGCTGCAATGCGCTTCCCTAAATGGGATCTAGAAATATTCGCTTCCCCAGAGCAGGGTCACGTGAGCAGAGGCGAGTCGATGCTCTGTGAACGATGGCAGCCCCGAGAGTGAGGGTGCCCAGGCCTAATCTGATTGAATGCTTGTTGGCCAGTCAAATTTGACGCGAATTTCACGTCAGACTTTCAAGGCGATGAATTGGCGTTGAGACGACTGCCTGCAGAGCATGATCTGATTATGCTTCTATCACAACCAGGAAGCCGGTTTGAAGTCTCTCGTGTTCAAGGTCTCTCAATATAATATTTTATATTGATATTTGACATATAGATCTTTTTCAGGGTTTAAAATTGCTTTTGTTTTTTAAGCCCAAAAAAATTTATGAAAAAAACGTTTTTAACTTAAATCATTATATCTGCTAGCGGGCAATTTTTCTAAATGAAAATAACTACTGAATGGATAAGATAGCAGAATATTCTTATTGCACTACTTATAATGAATGTAAGTAGAAAAGTTAGCGAAGAAAAATTTCTAACAAAATGCTCGTAATTTTGCAACTGAGCCCGACGGTACTGCTATATCCGTGCAAAGCGGGATGGATAGAAAATAGATTTGAGTCGGACAAAAAACGGCTTTTCATTATGGTTTCTATGCCCCGCCTTAATAAAAGAGCAGAGCTGATCCCTTGGGACGAGCGACTGACCCGCGCCAATAGGCAAATTGTTATTTTCACTGTTTATGCGCAGCTAATCTTAGCCTAAATACGGCTCACAGTGCTTTGCTTTGCTTTGCTTTCGGGACGCTGCGAGTCATCGCAGAGCTTTGTTGGCCAGCTCTGGGACTTGTAAACTCAACCAAACAGCAATCTGTACTCAGCGGCACGAATTGCAAACAATTTTTGGACGATAAAGTTTGCGAATGCTTCTCGGTACCGAATAAATGGTATTGCAATTTACAAGTGTACTTTTCAACTTAGACTTTAACTGGGCAAGCATTCAGGTTTACACAAGCAAAGAGTTTCAGTTAGGTATCGTTGGGAGGCAAACAGGGCACCAGAAATAAAAACATCAGAAGATGCTCAGGACTGAAGTCAGGCAGACGTACTTTTAAATTAGAATTCAGTAAAATACGCTATGGTTTTGCCAAAAAACCTCTTTTTTGTTCAAGATTATCAGAAACCCAAAAAAAAATCCGATGCGAACAGACCGAGGATTGCTTGATCTGGACACGATTTTAACCTATTGGATTTCTTATTTTACGCCACGGTAGCCTAATTAAGCCTTTGACCCCAAATTTGACATTGTGACACCCCATCTTGATGCTCTGACACCCTAGCTGACACCCTGATAAGTGATTGGACAACCTGACACCATATTTGACATCCTGATATCTTTTTTAATACACTCATACCTGACACCCTGACACCCTGAAACTGTGCCCCCTATTTGTCACCCTGACGTCCTGTCTAAGACGCTGATTACCTAACTTAACATCCTCAAACCCTTGATCCTTCGATACCCAATTTGACACCCCGACATCTCATCCGGTGCCCCTTCCCTGACGCTAGAAATTCCACCCGCGAGAGTCAGAAGTTCTGGTAGCCCGCAAACAGCTCGCCCAGAATCCAGTCGATGGCGAGCTCGTACAGGCGCCTGACTGGCCGCGTATTTCTCCTCGCCGAGGCTGTCACGGACGGCGGCCAGAAAGGGCTCGCGCATCAGCCAGAAATGCTCGGCCTCGAAGTCCAGGAACAGGCGGTGGGTTCGGCCCGTGTGCCACAGCCGGCGGCCCACAGCGTCGGGCTGGTGCAGGCCGCAGATGGCCTCGTCTAGCAGGCGCATCACCGTTGCCGCATGTCGTTGTAGGTCCGGATTGTCTGGCGTCAGGTAGACGCCGCTGCGGAGGCCGCCAGGGCTCACCAGGCTGGTGCTGAAGTTGCGGAACACGCCGAGCAGCAGCGGCCGCTGCTGGAACAGGCGGAGGAACATCCGGACGCCCGCCAGGCGGACCTGGTCCTGCACCGCCACCCAGGAGGCCCGCAGTTTGGCGAGGTCCTCGCGCTCTGAGATCGGGCACTGCCAGCGGGACGGCTGCGGCTCAGACGACTCGCAGCTGACCGAAGTCGGCGGCTTGCCAGTTTGGGGAGTTTGTGATGAAGCCGCTACGGACGCTGAGCAGCCCATGACGCAGAGTCGCGCTGAGACGCTTGGATCGGCTGGTTGGCTGTTCGGGCAGCCGGTTCGATCATAAAAGCTCAACAGAAAAAATCGGGTCCGAGTCGCTGATTGGCTGGAGAGGCTCTCAGAAGTGCAGCTGAACTGTCTGCCGTTCACGCGCTCTGCCTCATCCGTCTAAAATATGGATTCTCTTACCTCTCCTTTAGGGGGAGGGGGTTGCACACCTGGCCAATAAGTTAATTAAATGTATCAGCTCGAGTCGCTTTGCTGCACCTGTTGAATTAAGAGCGAAATCGGTCTTCACCTGACGTTATGCGTTGTTGCTCAATCGGGAAAATTTTTTTTAAAAATTCAATGATCTGATTGATGATATAGATTATTCAATTAATTATTTAAATATTTGCGTAGAAGGGGAAGCCAACCGCTCTAGCTATCCATTCAGCAGGGACCCGATCCTGCCCATTGATTATTTCTGTCATCACGAATGCAACCTTGAGAAGGAAAATTTTCTATCAACAAAATTCCTAGTAGAAAATTTAAATAGAAGCTTATCAATTAAGCAAAATAGAGAAGCAAGAATGCCATAGTCTGCTCAAGGGGATGAATCAGATGATGCGGAGGCCTTTTTTGGGAACCATAGAATCAAAAGCTTGTAATCCCACGCGCCCCGGACGCAGCAGGCGGTTAGTCACGCAATTTTAGCCTTTGGGACTTGAATTTGAAGCAATAATTAAATATTAAATCTACTTTAATTCACTTTATTGAGACTTCTGTACTTCAGTTGGCACACTGGTCTCAAGAGGACAAGAAAATTGATATCTATGATGTCAATCACAACTCCGAGGCGGTAATTTTAGGCGATTGGTGTCTATTTGAGAGGTCATAATCACCAAACCAAACGCCAGAAACGTCAAAAAGTGCAAGCCTAAGGAAGCGAACCGAAGGAGGCGGTCAAAACCAGTTTCCCCTTCAATGAAACGCGTCAGCTACCAGCTAAGTAAAGACAGCAAGAGGGCGCCGAGCTTAGTAATTTCTGTGCTCAAAATACGAGCGTAAAAGCTGTCCCAGGCTGCCAAATGCCGCCAATTGCTGGGGATGGCGGTCGCAGGCACCCTTCAGAACTATCATTTTTCTCCGAACTGAAATGAACGCCAGTGTTTGTTTTAGCGAACGACAAAAAGTGCTCTTAAAGTCCTCTAATTAGGCGGGCTTTCTCCCCGAGCACAAAGAGAATCGCCGCGCGCTCTTTGCCTTGCGAAGCGAAGCGAAAGCTGGCCCGCCCCCCCCGCTGCTCCGCTTTCATCGCCTCACCCCCCCCCTACAATTGCTCCCACAATGGGATTTCCGTGCGCGCATGTGACCCCAGCTGCTGCCGAGTTGACTGGGAAAAATAAAGAGAAAAATAATGCTCCCCAACCTCAAATCGATTTCAGCCGGTCCAGCTCAAACGGCAACCACAGCATTCATGAAGCCATAAAAGCGGGCCTCACCGATTGCAATCATAATAAATTTGGTAATGCCGATATTGAAAGAGAAATTTCTTGCTCTGGCAAAAGCATGCCCGATCACGAGGCTAAAACAGTCCAGCTGGAGTGTCCCGTCTGCCAGAGGCGCTTTCTGCTCTCGGCTGTTGCCATAGCAACTAATGATGAGGATCAGCGCAGGCGAAAACAAGAGGTCAGGTAAGCGTCAGGTTGAGAAACAGAGCTCTTTTTGCTTTTAGGTAAAATTCACTCAATACGAGTATGTTTGTCGGCCTCGTAAGGGCTGGCCTCGCATTCTGTGGGCTGGCCTCGATCACATTCGGTGGGTTGGCCTCATATTCTGTGGGTTGGCCTCACATTCTGTTGGTTGGTCTAACATTCTGTGCATTCTGAGAAGCATCAGGTCTCAAATTTTCGCTCCCTGCTTCACCCGCCAAAAAGCAGATTTTCATCAATCGGCTCAGAGGAACTGGTTGAGCAGCCGCGCAGACAGCGCAACCAGCTGTCTGCCAGTTTCCGTTCTTCACTCGAGCTCAAAGAGGCCGCCATTGCTAAAAGCCGGGCTCAGCTGCAGTCAACGTGAGACCATGCCGGCTCTTTTGAATTGCCTGTTCCTCTTTTTCTCCCCGGAAAAACTGGCTCATTTTAAACGGGGAAAACGCAGAATAGGCGTAGAAAAAATGCAAAAATAATTATCTGAGTTTAGTGGCCCCACATCGGGCGCCATGTTGAAACTAACGTAATGAAAACTGCATGAATTGTTGGGCAAAGATAGAACGAGAGCTCGAACGCTGGTACAATTTTATTGAGTTGGACAGAGCTGGGCTTACGCTCCTTCTAGCTGCTTGTACAGGTGGCTCACAGACGGCTCACCCATAGACAAAAGGGAGAACTAATACTTGCATACGTGCCTTAACAATAATTACTCTATAACTAAAGTAGACAAATCAACGCATTTCCGCAACACTCCCCAAAATTTTTGCCTGCTGCAGGAATTACAATAACCGTTACATGTGAGCGCTTAAGGAACAAGAACAAAGATGTAGTACCGTATAGTTAGTGAATGTCAGTTAAGAAAAGCGATTTTAAAGCAACTGATTCAGTCCACATGCTCCCCCAAAATTTTTTGTTAAAAAATTTTCAAATACAGAAGCACCGAAAGTAGGCAAGGGACACGCGCTGGTCAAGAAGCATTAGCAGATCTCTAGAGGAACCAACGACTGAACGGGTCGGCGAACACACTCAGCTCGACGAGAATCGCCCGACCGAGAAACGCGAATAAGAGCGGACCTGCACACGCCGTCACGACCGCGCATAACCGACTGCACAATTCCTAACTTCCACTTCAACCGTGATTGATGTCGTTCACCTTCTATCAGCACAACTTCACCAACTTGAGGCTCACGAGACTTCGCACCACTAGGAAGACTTTTCTCCCGAAGGGCAGTGATATAGTCGCGTCGCCAAATAGTCCAGAACCTGTCTAGATAGAGCTGCAAAGCTCGCCACCGTCTAGGCAAAGAGAGATGAGTGTCCATGGAACCGGTTGATTCTTTGGTGAGTCGACGGAGAATTAAAAAATGAGCTGGTGTGAGTACTTCGGAGTGATCTTCTGCCGAAACATAGAGCAGCGGCCTGCTGTTAATTACTGCTTCTACTTCAATCAAAACCGTCAGTAAATCGTCAAAGGTGAGCAGGGCGGAACGAAGAGTCTTGCGAAGAGAGATCTTGACTAACCCTACTAGACGTTCCCAGAATCCTCCCCACCAAGGCGCCTTTTCGATGTCGGCTAGAATCGCTATTTTGTGCCAGCGAAACCGAATGAGAATGTGTGGAATGTTAGGCAACTCCCGCGGTCCAACCAGTAGCAGATCGTTGATAGACACGTCTCCTGAAAATGCTTTCGCCGAACCATCATAAACAATGCGGAGTTTTACTGTCCGACTTGTTTACACTCGAGTGAGGTAAGTAGTGCACATCTGTCATCGGCTTCTTTAAATCGTGTGGGGGTACTTTCTCGATAATTGCGAGGTTTTCTTGTTCAGAAATTATTTCGCTGTACTTGGCAAACCGCTCAGGATTTTTCCCAAGCGAACGTACCAATGAATTCAGGCGTCGGTATGAAATATCGAAATGGCTACTAAGCTGTCGTTGCTCTTTTGGCTGTTTCCAAGGTAGCGTCACGGAGTATCGGCCTTTCTCAAAGTGAGGTCTGCAATCGAATAATTCTTCTTCGTCAGCGTTAGTGGAATCCGTGATTCCAAGAGCCTCTAGTCGCCAAAATTTCGCTAGTACGTCATTTTCCACCTCGAGTGACTGACTTCCTTCTGCTGCACAATGAAGCGTCTGTGAAGTGATGCAGTCTGCGCCTGCCTGCGGTGAGGTCCCGGCAGTTGTCAATGGTCCGCAAAGAACAAATCCAAGCTTCGTCGAAATTGCCACTGGACCGGAAGTGCCTCGAATCACATGGTCAGAAACAATGTTGTAATATTGGTCTGACCCGACGAGAATTGAAATTGGTGTCGAGTTGTCCCTGGGATCAAATGGATCCGCGAGGTCTAAGTTCTTCAGATGCTGAAATTCACTCACAAGGACAGAGCTCTGTGGTTGGCAAATATTTTTCACTATGTTTGCATTGAGATTGATAGTATGGAGCGAGTCGATTTTGCGAATGGCGAAGTTGACACGTCCAGATTCAACGGTGGAATGAATCCCCGAAAATGCGGCGATGTTCAGACGTTCAAAACTAGTCGGTTCTAGCTCGAGTAGTTGGCAAACATCCTCTCGTATGTAAGTGCGGTTGCTAGCAGTGTCGAACAAAATTCTTACCATCAGCTCTCGTCGACCGTCTTTGCTGAGCAGGATACCTTTTGCCACGGGCATGGCCACCGCTGGGTTCCGGTGAAGAAACATTGACAGAGTTAAATGCTTCTGGGGTGAAGCTTCCTCTTCCGGACTGTTGTTGATATGTGCAGTGCATGCAGTGGAAGAACTGCTTTCTCCTTCAGTTGATAAGGTGCTTACCCCCGCAGGAGCGAATGGAGCACGAGAGCTGGTAGGCTTGGTAACTTGTTGGTTCTTGCGTGATGCGATTTCCAATTTCCTGTCCGGCTTGTTAAACTTTGTGTCGTAATGTCCTGCTGAAGGCGAAGTTCGACTGCAGATGCTTGTGTGATGATGTCCAGAACACGATAGACAGTTTCTACGATCTACACAGGACTTTGCTGAGTGGCCAACACGCAGGCACTTGAAACAACGATTGGACTCTTTCAGAATTGTTCTCCTCTCAGAAACAGTCTTCACAGCAGTACAATTCGTCGACTGGTGACTTCCTCCGCAGTACGTGCAGAATACGCTATGAAAGTCAGTTTTGCCGCTAGTAGTTGATCTGTTTTGTGTGACAAGAGCACCCGCTGACGAAACTTTGGAATGTGCTAGTCTGTAATCTGTCTCCGAGTTTCCGAACTTTCTACTTGTTCCAACTGCTGCCGCTTCACGCAGGTTTACTTCTTCCTGTAGACATGCCAACAAGGTTTCGATTGAGTCCAGATCAGAGTTCATTCTATTCGATGCTCGCATAAGCTCTAAGCGAAGATCAGGAGGACACCTGCGGAGTAACGTTGGCAGTGCCAGGGCCTCGTATGACTCGACTGCGTATCCCTGAACATTAAGGCTGCGGACAATCGCTGAAATATCGTCGTGAAATTTTTGCAGGCTAGGAAGACTGGAATCAAGAATACGCATTTCCGACAACTGATTCATCAGGTCTCTAACAATTATCTCTTTCTTGCCGTACCTCTCCTTGAGAGTCGTTAGAGCCGCAGGATAGTTATCTGCAGTGACTGCAAACCCTCTGATACAAGCTCGAGCTGAATCGCTCAGCGAGTCCACTAAGTAGTTGAATTTGTCTATGGCTGAAATCGCTGGATTCGAATCGATAGACGAAGAAAATTGGTCCCAAAAGTTCTGCCACTGTGCAGTCGAGCCATCGAACTTCGGTATCGACCTCTTTGGGAGTTTGACTTGAACATTCATTTGCGATTTCGAAATATTCTGACTTTGAATGGAAGCAGTGTTGATTGACTCGGTTGTATGCTTCAAAAACGATTCCAGCAACTTTACAGTCCGTAGGCATCGCAACGAGTACTCTTGATTCTCCTCCTGCTCCCCATCGAGATCCGCTTCTTCTATCAACACCTCGATCTCGCTATCAAGTTGGTTCAGAAGTTGCAACTTTTCTTTCAGCAAATCACGAAAAACCTCTGCTTCTGCCGCATCCGTTGGCTTTCCAGGAGTACCTGCTTCAAGAAGTTTCTCCACTTTGTTAACCGTCTTCGTTACGCTGGCTCTCACAACACTTCGTCGTTTCGTGAGTCCACCCAACTCCTCCTTCGACATAATGATTGCGTCCGCACGACTAAGGGAAGAGAAGCCTACGAACTAACCGCTAGGCTACGATACAAATGTGAACATGACACGACACGAGTAACGAGGAACATACAGTATAGAGCGAGAGGAGTAAGCGAATATGTGTCAAAGAAAGCAAAAGAGAAAAAACACAGATGAGTCACCGATCCTGCCGCTTCCCGCACCGAACTTCTGAATCACCGAATTTGAACACGTCCCGTTACCAGTAGCCGTTGTGACTGTGAGTCCTCCGATGTGAGTTTCCGCCACGAGTGTGAATCCTCCGACGCGAGTAGCCGTTGTGACTATTCTCCGATGCGTACGCCCCGAAGACTGACGAAATGATGAGGTCGCTCCACGTCGAAAGCCGATCGAGAGGTTTTAAGACTTCTGCTGACTTGTTTGCTTAGTTTTTACATCGGGCGCCATGTTGAAACTAACGTAATGAAAACTGCATGAATTGTTGGGCAAAGATAGAACGAGAGCTCGAACGCTGGTACAATTTTATTGAGTTGGACAGAGCTGGGCTTACGCTCCTTCTAGCTGCTTGTACAGGTGGCTCACAGACGGCTCACCCATAGACAAAAGGGAGAACTAATACTTGCATACGTGCCTTAACAATAATTACTCTATAACTAAAGTAGACAAATCAACGCATTTCCGCAACAGCGCCGTCGCAGGCTGAAAAAAATAAAGAATAATGAAAAAACTTTAGGTGGCGGTGACATCCCAGAAGGACTCGGGGTAGCG
Source organism: Macrostomum cliftonense (assembly GCA_950096795.1). Classification (NCBI taxonomy): domain Eukaryota; kingdom Metazoa; phylum Platyhelminthes; family Macrostomidae; genus Macrostomum; species Macrostomum cliftonense. Next base: position 225,573 of record CATNEM010000358.1, on the reverse strand, counting down.
GTGAGATCCCAGAGGGACTCGGGACAGCGGTGACATCCCAGAAGGACTCGGGGTAGCGGTGACATCCCAGAGGGACCCGCGGCGACATCCCATAGGGACTCGGGGTAGCGGTGACATCCCAGAGGGACTCGGGGGAGTGGTGAGATCCCAGAGGGACTCGGGGTAGCGGTGACATCCCAGGGGGACCCGCGGCGACATCCCAGAGGGACTCGGGGTAGCGGTGACATCCCAGAGGGACTTGGGGTAGCGGTGACATCCCAGAGGGACTCGGGGTAGCGGTGACATCCCAGAGGGACCCGCGGCGACATCCCATAGGGACTCGGGGTAGCGGTGACATCCCAGAGGGACTCGGGGGAGTGGTGAGATCCCAGAGGGACTCAGGGTAGCGGTGACATCCCAGGGGGACCCGCGGCGACATCCCAGAGGGACTCGGGGTAGCGGTGACATCCCAGAGGGACTTGGGGTAGCGGTGACATCCCAGAGGGACTTGGGGTAGCGGTGACATCCCAGAGGGACTTGGGGTAGCGGTGACATCCCAGAGGGACTTGGGGTAGCGGTGACATCCCAGAGGGACTCGGGGCAGCGTTGACATCCCAGAGAGGGATTTGGGGCAGCGGTGACATCCCAGAGGGACTCAGGGCAGCGGTGACATCCCATATGGACTTGGGGCAGCGTTAATACCCTATTCACAGGGTTAATAATCTAAAGGCAATCTCCAATTTTAATTATTGCCTCGATTTTTCTGAGAAAAAATGTTTGATTTTTACATCAAAATGGAATAAACACGAACATAGCCCTGCATGGTGTAAACAAATTTTTCGCTTCATTAGCTCGTGTACTATTCAAGCAGCAAGAAATCAGATTTTGACTTAGCAGTATTGGCTGACAGAAATTTCACTTTCGATTTCAAGATAGCCGACTTTAAATAATTCCCTTGTTACGTCTTTGCACAAATCACGTAGTCAGTAAGTAAAGCAACTTTAAAGTTTAGTCAGCTCAAGGCTCTGGCTTTTATGCCGTGTGTATTTCTTCTGCTTGTAAGTGTCTTACTTAGCGAACTGGCTCTCTTTTAACCCAGCTCAATTTCAGCTCGCAGGCTTGCCCATAGACATAGTTCGTAACTAAAGACATACACATCATTCCTCCCTTTCTTAAAAAAAATTTCAAGTCAAAATAGTTCAGTTCAGTTAATTCGCAACAAAAAAATCCGGTCTCTTCAGTTTTGACCGGTCACGCAAAACACGTTGGTTCGGATGCTTTTCCACATCTTGGCCGTCCTTTGGCTTGATATCGAAGCTTGATGACGCGGCTGACTTTCGAGTTTTGTCTATGGTCAGCGAAGACTTGCCAGTCTGACCCGTCGATTCAGCTTCCTCGTTTGCATCCTTTTGCAACTTGTAGCTATTCTTGGCATTGCGTGCTTGCTTTAGTTCCGTATCGAAATCATACTGTGGCTGGGGCAAAACTTCGGTTTCCGATTTGATCAGATGATCCACGTGTCTTTTCCAGATTTGTCCGTTGACTTCCACGTGGTAGGACAGCGGCCCAGTCTGTTTCAACACTGGCTTGAGCCCACTTGTTTTCTTTTTCCCTTCTGAAATCCAGAGCTAGCTCTGTGTCTCCAGCCTGAAACTCTCGGTGAGGAATGTGTTCCCGGCGCATCATCTGCTTACTTTGCGAATCCAGGACTCTCCCGTATGTGTCTGGCTTCAGGAAGTCCAGCTTTGTCCGCCTTGTATACGCAAGCATCATCTCGGCAGGTGACTTGCCCGTTGTGCTATGAGGCGTGCTTCTATAGCGGAATAGGAAATTTTGCAGACTCAGCATGGCATCACCGTGGCTCTTCATGCCTGCTCTGATCGCATTCTTGGCTGTTTGAACCATTCGCTCACTGAGCCCGTTGGTTCTTGGATGTCCTACAGCACTGAAGATGTGATGGACGTTATTTCGCTTGGTGAATTCAGCAAACTCCTGTGATGCAAACTGGCTTCCATTGTCGGTCAGTATCTGTCGAGGTATTCCAAACCGAGCAAATGTCTCTCGAAAGCGTTGAATGGTGTTCGCGGCACTGGCAACTTTCATTGGAAAAACCTCTACCCATTTTGATGTGGCATCCACGATTACCAACCAATTGAATCCGAAACACGGTCCGAAAAAATCTGCCTGAAGTCTCGTCCATGGCTTTTCTGGCCAACTCAACGGGTGAACAGCAGATTCTGGTGGTTTGCTTCGCTGCAGTTCGCATCCCTTGCATTGTTTCACAGCTCTTTCAATCTGTTGGTCGATTCCCGGAAACCAAACGTGCAGGCGAGCAATCGATTTCATCGATACAATCCCAGGGTGTCCTTCGTGCAGCAAGTCCAAAACTTGGTGTTGGAGGCTAGATGGAATGATGGCGCGTATACCCCAGAAGATGACTCCTTGCTCAAGACAGAGTTCGTTTCCTTTCTGACGGTATATCTCAAGCTCAAATTCACATTTCTCCGGCCAACCGTTCTGGCAGAACCTGATTACCTTGCTTAGGATCGGATCCCTGGCTGTCTCTCGACGAATCTCGGCAGCGGTGATAGGCAGTCCTTGAAGTCGACGTTCCATGACTTTGTCCACTCGGGACGTCGAACTTGGCAATGGCAACCTGGATAACGCATCAGCGTTGCCGTGGTCCTCTGTCTTTCGAAATCTTATCTCGTACTGATGAGCAGAGAGCAAGACTGCCCAACGTTGCAATCTGCTAGCTGCGATGCTCGGGATGTCCTTCTTTTCTCCGAAAATAGTAATTAGAGGCTTATGGTCTGTTACCAAAATAAACTTGTTCCCGAATAGATACTGATGGAACTTCTTGATCCCGAATATGATTGATAGCGCTTCTTTTTCCAACTGAGAATAATTCTGCTCCGCTGGTGACAGTGTCCTTGATGCGTAACTGATAGGCAGTTCAGCACCACCTGGCATTGCGTGGGACAAAACACATCCGAGCCCATACTTCGAAGCATCAGTGTGTAGGATGATCGGCTTCTTTGGGTCGAAATGCACCAGCAGCCGGTCCGATGTCAGAATTGACTTCACAGAGTCCAAAGCAGCTTGGCACTGACTGTTCCAGCTGAATGTCACATCGTTTCTCAGGAGTCGGTTGAGTGGCGCCAGAACAGTTGATGGGTTGTGTATGAATTTCCCATAGTAGTTAATAAGTCCAACCAAGGATCGAACCTCGGACACACTAGTAGGACTCGGTGCGTTTCGCACAGCAATTACCTTGTCAGGAGATGGGTGCAGTCCGTCTTTATTGATAATGTGACCCATGAATTTCACTTCTTGCAGCCGAAACTTGCACTTGTCCTTGTTGAGTCTGACACCCCTGGATTGCAGTGTTTTCAACACTTTATGCAGTTTCTGATCGTGTTCCTCGAGTGACCTTCCTGATATTAGAATATCATCGATGTAAGCAACAACTTCCAGACCGCAGAGAATTTTCTCAATCGCTTCTTGGAACTGAGCAGGAGCAGAAGCCAAGCCCATTGTCAGTCGGTTGTACTGATACAATCCCAAGTGTGTATTGATGGTCGTAAATTTTCTGCTGCTTTCTTCCAACTCCAGCTGCAGAAAAGCTTGAGAGATGTCCAGTTTGGAAAAGTACTTCCCACCATTCAAAGTAGCAAACATTTCCTCCTGTCGAGGCAGTGGATACTTGTCCACTTCCAGTTGTGGATTAATAGTCCTCTTGAAGTCCGCGCAGATCCTGATTGATTTCCCATCTTTCTTCAGCACTGGCACAATGGGAGAAGCGCAATCTGATGAACTCACCTTCGATATGATCCCTTCGTTGACAAGGTTATTGATTTCATCCTCAATAAGCTTCTTCATTGCAAACGGTACAGGTCTGCTCTTGTGAAACTTCGGACAGTAATCCTCACGAACAGTGATCCTTGCTTTCGCGTTGTTGATGAGTCCAAGTCCAGACGAAAACACCTCCGGATAAGCATCAAAGATGGATTTTGGTGAAAAGGTACTTCCAATTTCAGCCACGTGGACAACCTTCTGCCAATCCAGCTTAAGGATATTCAGCCAGTCTCTTCCTAGCAAATTCGATCCGTTACCCTTGACCACCAAAACTTTCAGCTTATGCTGCAGTCCTCCATGAGTGACTTCGACTAGAGCTTCACCGAGCGTCGGAATTGCATGGTTCGAGTAACTGAACAGTCGCGTTGACGTCTTGCTCAGCTCCAACCCAATATCCTTGTAGCAACGCTCGTTGATTAGCGTTCTGTCGGCTCCTGTATCGATGTTGAACTCAACATTTTTACCTTGCAGCTTGATCGCACACCTGTATGGAGAGCTGACAGTTGAAATGTCGCAGTCGCACCAACGAACAGTCTGGATTTCGCCACTTGATCCTTCACTATCAGATTCAGAGTCTTCAGCCATTACTGCTCTTGTCTTCTTGCTGAATCCAGGTTTATTTCGTATGTTCCTATGCCTGCTGGCACTTTCGTTTGAGGTCTTCGTTCGGCATGCGCGTTCGTGATGCCCCTGCTTAGAACACTTTGAGCAAACCTTTTCTCGAAACGGACAACTCTTGGCCCAATGGTCAGTTCCATGGCAACGATAGCATCCACTCTTTACACTGCGTCCGGCTTTGTCAAACTTTGTACTTTGACTATGCTTAGGTCGGCTACCTTTAGACGAGTTGATGTTATGTACAGACGACCCAGCTATGGCAGCAACCCCTCGATCAGCAGTCTCCATAGCTGTTGCTAGAGTCTGAGCTGTATCCAGTGTGAGCTTGTCCTCTTGGAGCAGCCGCTGTTGAATTAGTTTGTTTCGAATTCCGCAAAAGAGTCGATCCCTCAATGCATCATCTAGGAACTTATCGAATTCGCAGGTTGATGCCAGCTTCCTCAGACCCACTACGTAATCGCTTACAGTCTCGCCTTCATTCTGGTTGCGATGGTAGAAGTTGTATCTCTCCACAATGAGTTTCTTCTTTGGAGCAAAGTAATCCCGCAGCGCTTCCAGAAGACTTGCACACGTTTCGTCCTTGGGCTTCTTAGGAGACACCAGATCTCGAAGCAGCGCGTAGCAGTCATCACCGATTGCTGTGATCAGTGTAGCCCGCTTTTTGGCCTCGTCTTCAATCTTCTCCAGGATGAACAACTGCTCCAGTCGCTCCTCGTAGGCTTCCTATTTGTCTGGCTGGTCGATGGAGAATTCGCCGATTTTCATCCTCGTCGCCATTGTTACGTCTTTGCACAAATCACGTAGTCAGTAAGTAAAGCAACTTTAAAGTTTAGTCAGCTCAAGGCTCTGGCTTTTATGCCGTGTGTATTTCTTCTGCTTGTAAGTGTCTTACTTAGCGAACTGGCTCTCTTTTAACCCAGCTCAATTTCAGCTCGCAGGCTTGCCCATAGACATAGTTCGTAACTAAAGACATACACATCATCCCTGAACAATGAATACATTTTTTTCATTTTCAGCGCAGTCTAATTTATAGGTTTAAGAATTTTAATGTACTTTCCTTTTTTACAGACAGTTTTTCTTGCAGACCAGAGTCCCAAACAAATTGGGACTCTGCTTGCTGCCTGCCGTGATCTCAGCTAGCCAAAACCGATTCCACTTGCAGAACTCCCAGCGCATCCGTGAATGCAGACGAAGTCAGGCTGAGAAGAAGCAGAAGCTCAGATGACGGAAAAACTGACAGATTGGGGGATAAAATTTCTGCTCCTGAGCCGGGAATCCCAACTGGATCTGCTGCTTGGTGAGCTGGACTCATTTTGATCTGGATTCCCCTTTTGTCTTTCTGGATTCCCCTTTTTGTCTTTCTGGATTCGCCTTTTGTCTTTCTGGATTCCCATTGTGTCCTTCTGGATTCACCTTTCGCCTTTCTGGGTTCCCCTTTTTTGTCTTTCTGGATTGGCCCTCTCGTCATTCTGGGGTCCCCTTTTTTGTCTTTCTGAATTCCCATTTGGTCTTTCTGGATCCCGATTGTGTCCTTCTGGATTCCCCTTTTCGTCTTTGGATTCTCCTTCAGTATTTTTTTCTCCATTTGCCAGTCTGGATTTCCGTTTGGTCTTTTCTGAATTTCCTTTTGTTGATTTTCATAACAAGAATGTTTGATTCCAAGCTTGACGATTTGAATAAATTTTTTGCGATTATTTTAAGAATTTTGCGGGCACAATCAAGGTCCTGATGACTGAAACGGATTGCCAAAAGAGATTTATTGGCCCTCTGATCGCTGCGGTTAAAAAGAAAATTGATTTTTAAGCTGTTTGGGATTTGCTTATGGCAAGCAAGGAGGATTATAAATGCTTGAAAGGTTTCTAAGAAAATAATGAGAGCCTTTCAATCAGCGAAGAATTTCGAATGACTCTACGCTCGTAATCTTCCCTATTCGCAGTCGCCCGCAGGCAGCGGATGATGCAGAAATTCGCCTTCGTCGACGCTACGAATCTCGCGGCGAGCAGCAGCGACGAATTCGCGAATCCACTTGGCTGATTAGCGTGCCGGATTCGTCGGCGGGGTTTCCTGTCGAAGGCAGCCCTGGCGCGGGGACTTCCGGCAAGGGGAAGCCCGGCAATAAAAACTCTGGCCCAGTAGATCCTCATGGTGACGATTGGAGGAATTCGAGGAATGGGAATCCCATAGCGGGAAATCCCAGGAATTCCAGCGTAGCGAATCCCAGCTTGAGGAATTCCGGGATAGGGAATCCCAATGCGGCAAATCCCAGGAATTCCAGCCTAGGGAATCCCAGCTTGAGGAATTCCGGGATAGGGAATCCCAATGCGGGAAATCCCAGGAATTCCAGCCTAGGGAATCCCAGCTTGAGGAATTCCGGGACAGGGAATCCCATAGCGGGAAATCCCAGGAATTCCAGCGTAGGGAATCCCAACTTGAGGAATTCCAGCGTAGGGAATCCCAACTTGAGGAATTCCGGAACAGGGAATCCCATAGCGGGAAATCCCAGGAATTCCAGCCTAGGGAATCCCGCGATGTTAAACCACGGCCAGGAGAATCCTTCGGGCCCGACGAAACCGGCAGGGCCGAAGCAGCCGAGGCGGACGTGGTCAATCGAGCGGCAGCGCCTCAACTGGCAGAGGGCGGAGAACGGCCGGCTGCCGTGGTTTCTCCGTCGTCAGCTGCCGGAGTCTCCGCTTGTTAAAAGCACGCGCGGTGGAGCTGCAGCCAAGGTGATTTTCTCTCTCGTTATCTCGACAACGAGAGAAAAAATTCTCCTTAAAAGGCCATTTCCTGAATGATTTCTTGCGTGACGAGCTGGCCAGACCGATGGTAGCAGGGGCTGAAAAGTTTAACGCATCTGGCAAAAATCAACCAGCTAAAAAATGAAGAAAACCAGATCAGCTTACGTTCTCCATTTGCTTTTTGATGTTCTTTTTAATTCAAAAGCCAGCGAATCAGAGGTGCCTCTTCGAGTAGGTGTAGAATAATACACCGAAGGGGAGCAGATTGTGGGTGCGCGAGCACACAAATTACGAGGGCGGTGGGATCAGAAGTGGGCATGTGATGTTTAATCCAATGAGTTTTAATGCAATGACAAAAAAATCTCCCAAATCCCACCCGAACTTTTACAGACCGCGTCCTGCGGCATCTGCCGGCGCAGCTTTGATCCCAACCGCATGGCGGCTCATCGCAGCGCCTGCGGAGGAGGTGGCGCTGGCCTGGGAGGCGGCCGAGGCAGCAAAATCAAACAAAAAATGCGGACAAGTTGAAGCCCCAGTAACATGACTACGATTCATAGTGGCACAAATCATGTTGCTGCGACTGACTGTGACACTTGAGTACCGCAGTTTGACCTAGACGAACCCAAAAATGAGACATGTTCTTTTTTACTTTTTCGTGTTGTCAAGGAAGTTTTTAAGCCACAGATCAAAGCCTCGAACCGGAACGAGCCGGTTAGTGGCAGGCAGCAGATTAAAGAAAGTGCAGTAGAAAAATATTTTGACGAGTTGAACACAGATTAGCAGCTTAGAAAGATGGGACAAATTTCTCATGGTCCAGTTACCCTAATGGACTGCACGTGACGCTCAGCTCAAATCCCCACTTATTGAAGGCCCCAGCTGGCTAAATCCGATGGGACACTTCGCTGACAGCGCAGCCTCAAGCTGGATAAGCAGGGCAGTTCGCTTGTTTAGGGATGTTCCTTTTCAATATAGGAAAATTTTCGTGACTTGAACTTAATTTCAAAAAATTTGTTCCAAAAAGCGCACAGTTTAGGCGGTGTTCTTTTCCTAAATTTCGCGCCAACTTTAACATTTTAACACCCTTTGATTTCTAAAAATTGTATAAATTATACTTCGCTTTACTTATTTATCGAAAAATACACATGATACTCCTACATTCTACTCAAAAGTAGAAGCTTTAGCACTTTAAATTTCAGCGCAGAATAGATAAAAAACTAATATTAAAAAACGAACTTATTACACAGTAATTAGTCTCAGAGAAAAGTTTTGTTTAGATAAGATAACATGTGGGCGACAGTTTGAGAGTCTCGCAAACAGACGGTCAAGGTTTTTTCGCTAAAATTTTTAAATACTAATTGGCACTTATTCTGGTCATTACCGAGATCCAGTAGCAGGAGGAGTAGCCAAGTCTGCCTAAGAAAATTTGTCTACCCGTTGAGCAGCTGCCAGAATGCACAGCCATCCAGATTCAGAACTGATTCGTCAGAAAAGATCGTTGGTAAGATGATTTTGCTACAATTATATGCGGATTTCAAGCATCTGTTGATTAAAGATGCATTTGAAAAGATTTTTACGATACATATCGGAAATCTAATATCAAATATTCTGTTTTTTGTCCTCATATATAAAATAAGTCAAATGGATTTAATTAAAATCCCATTCAAAAGAGAAGTGAGACTTTGACGACACTGGCTTAGTTTTTTAAATCTGCCTTTGATTGAAAATTTTCCATCGGAACTATAGCCAGCCCGGAAGTGGGCTGTCAAACTATCCCCCACGATCCTCAAATGGGAATAAGATCCCAGAATCCTCCACAATAGGATACAGTTTGCTCCCCCAGCGCAGCCAATCGCGCACTGAAAGAATTCTCCATCATAAAAGCCCAGTTGGAGCTGCCCCTTACCTCTTCAATCTCTTCAACCCGCGAGCCCCAGCAAGCAGCAGCAACAGGCCATGACGGAGCTGCTGCGCCGGACCCGCAGCTCCCGTTCCGACGGCGACTTCGGCGGCGACGCGTCCAAGACCGAGCAGCGACGCGAGATGCCGCCAATCCTGATAGACTTCAACAGCAGCTCCTCGGAGAGGCGCGCCAGAGGCTCCCTGCCGGCACTGCTGCCGGAGGACATTCTCTGCAGCGGCCGCGCCTGCCGTCAGAGTGCAGCTCTCGCCGACCAGTCTCGCCGACATCCGCACCTTCGCCACGAAGATGATCATCAAGGCCAGCTGGATACCCGACGCCAGCGAGGCGAGCATCCCGCCGGTCATCAGGACGATCAGCACGCGGTCGCTGGTGGCGACCGGCTCACCCGGCGAGAGCTGAGGGAGATGCAGCGACAGAGGCTTGTGCGAGAATACGAGCGGGCCTCGACTCAGCTTGGGGAATTCTGCAGCACTCAGAAGCCCCTTCTCTTTCCATGCGGCTTTTGACTGATTTAGGTCGTCTCTACCCTCCGATACTTTAGTAGCAAGCCGCCTCTAGCCTCCGATACTTCAGTAGCAGGCCGCCTCTACCCTCCGATATTTCAGTAGCAGGCCGCCTCTACCCTCCGATACTTCAGTAGAAAGCCGCCTCTACCCTCCGATACTTCAGTAGCAGGCCGCCTCTACCCTCCGATACTTCAGTAGCAGGCCGCCTCTACCCTCCGATACTTCAGTAGCAGGCCGCCTCTACCCTCCGATATTTCAGTAGCAGGCCGCCTCTACCCTCCGATATTTCAGTAGCAGGCCGCCTCTACCCTCCCAAACTAGCCGCTTCAGTAGAAAGCCGCCTCTACCCTCCGATACTTCAGTAGCAGGCCGCCTCTACCCTCCGATACTTCAGTAGCAGGCCGCCTCTACCCTCCGATACTTCAGTAGCAGGCCGCCTCTACCCTCCGATACTTCAGTAGCAGGCCGCCTCTACCCTTCGATACTTCAGTAGCAGGCCGCCTCTACCCTCCGATACTTCAGTAGTAGGCCGCCTCTACCCTTCGATACTTCAGCAGTAGGCCGCCTCTACCCTCCGATACTTCAGTAGCAGGCCGCCTCTACCCTCCGATACTTCAGTAGCAGGCCGCCTCAACCCTCCGATACTTGAGTAGCAGGCCGCCTCTACCCTCCGATACTTCAGTAGCAGGCCGCCTCTACCCTTCGATACTTCAGTAGCAGGCCGCCTCTACCCTTCGATACTTCAGTAGCAGGCCGCCTCTACCCTCCGATACTTCAGTAGTAGGCCGCCTCTACCCTCCGATACTTCAGTAGTAGGCCGCCTCTACCCCCCCCTCCCCAATACTTCAGTTGCCTCCGCAATGGCTCAGCAATCCCTCCAATTCCCTCAGTTGTAGCCGCTAATCCTGGTAGAGGTTTTATTTTATCACGGGCCAATATTGAATTTGAAGAAAAATCATAAACTAAGCCAGTGATTCCAGCCTAAACTGGGCAGGTGTCAGGCCGTTGTCATTCTCATAAATTGATACGCAGTAAAAAATTTACGGTAAAAATAAGCTGATGAAAAATTCTACAAGCAGCGGAGCTTTCTACTCATTTTACGGCATTTTCTCCAATGCATCATATTGCAATTCTATTGTCAATGAAAATTGCCCGCCACTTTATTATCATTCTGCTCTCTTTCCAGTTTCCATAAAATTAGTTTCCATTTTAGACAAGGCCATAAAAAACAATATTCTTAGAAACAAAGATCTTTTCCTTCTGCTAAATCCGGACCATCCCGGATCCTGCACTTGAGCTGGCAGGCCACTCGTAGTGTGAAATTCTGGCCTAATGCATTATTCATTCGTAACCATGAGAAGAAAGCCCCGCAGAATTGCATGAGATTTCCAACCAATTCAACCATCGTTAATCCATGATTTGCGTCCGCCTAACCTCCCCACCCCCGCCACATCCCCCTGGCATGCAGGCGGCGGCCAGGTTTAGCAAGTCCATCCGGCTGGTTGTCATCATGGTCAGCTGGATTCGCGTCATGCTCAAGAGGTGATGCTGCTGGGCGAGGGGGGTTGGCCAGCTGTTCAGTGCCTCCTGTGGGAGCATTGATATCAATAGGGACTGCTCAGATGGAATGCATGGGCAGGTTCGCGTTGGATGGGAATAAATCGATGGGAAGTACAAGTAGAGTGAATTCACGTGTGAGAAATAGATGCACGCCTGTACAACTGCATGCAATTGTAATGATGCAATCATTCGTACGTCAACCTCAACTGCAGAAAAAACTATCAGGAGGACGAGAGCGTCAAGATAGTCGACACGCTGAAGGGTTTCAGCACCGAAGACTCAGATCTGACCTTCGATCTGTCCTACTTTAGGGCCAAGCGCGAGGTGAGTTTCTGCGCGAGATTTCAAGGAAGACTTTTAGGGCTAGTGATTCTCTATAAGATCCTAGCGCTGAGCAGACAAGTGAGAAGAAGATCCCAAATCCCTTCACGGAACTTCACCCAACCAGATCGACCTGACAGGCGAGATGAAGGCCATCCTGCAGCTGGAGCCGCAGCAGCGCACACTCGAGCAGGTGCAGACAGTGATGTACGGCCTGCAGAGCCTGCCAACCTTCAACGAGTACCCGCTGCGCACCCAGGAGAAGCTGGCCAGGGTGGCCTTCTATCAGTCCGTGCCGCCTGGCCGCCTGATCATCCGGCAGGGTCACATCGGCGTCAACTTCTACATCATCATCCGCGGCCGGGTGATCGTCAGCGTCATGCAGGAAGACCGGCGGAGCGGCGAGACCCGGACCAACATTGTGGCCAGGCTGGGGCAGGTGCGCCACTGGCAGCCCATCCTGTTCCATCATGCGTGCTGGCTAGATTAGCGATCCACTCTGCTCCTTCATCTTCATCCGTGCTGGCTAGATTAGCAATCCATTCAGCTCCTTCATCTTTATCCGTGCTGGGCTAGATTAGCAATCCACTCTGCTCCTTGTCTTCATCCGTGCTGGCTAGATTAGCAATCCACTCTGCTCCTTGTCTTTATCCGTGCTGGCTAGATTAGCAATCCGTTCTGCTCCTTCACCTTCATCCGTGCTGGCTAGATTAGCAATCCATTCAGCTCCTTCACCTTCATCCGTGCTGGCTAGATTAGCAATCCATTCAGCTCCTTCATCTTCATCCGTGCTGGCTAGATTAGCAATCCATTCAGCTCCTTCATCTTTATCCGTGCTGGGCTAGATTAGCAATCCACTCTGCTCCTTGTCTTCATCCGTGCTGGCTAGATTAGGAATCCATTCAGCTCCTTCATCTTCATCCGTGCTGGCTAGATTAGCAATCCATTCAGCTCCTTCATCTTCATCCGTGCTGGCTAGATTAGCAATCCATTCAGCTCCTTCATCTTCATCCGTGCTGGCTAGATTAGCAATCCACTCTGCTCCTTGTCTTCATCCGTGCTGGCTAGATTAGCAATCCATTCAGCTCCTTCATCTTCATCCGTGCTGGCTAGATTAGCAATCCACTCTGCTCCTTGTCTTCATCCGTGCTGGCTAGATTAGCAATCCGTTATTCACCTCGCCGGCCTCCTGCAGGGCCAGTCCTTCGGCGAGGTGGCGCTGCTCCGCCAGGTGGCCCGCACAGCCAGCGTGGTCAGCCAGGACGCTACGCAGCTGCTGGCGATCGGCCGCGAAGAGTTCAACGAGATTTTCGCGAAGCCGGAGCCGGGCCGGCAGTTCCCCAGCCACGTTGAATTCCTGGCGGGCTGCGGGTTCATGCGCAACTTTCCGCTGGAGCGGCTGACGCTGCAGCCGTCCGCCTGCCTGCTGACTTTCTACAGGCGCAACGCCCTGATCGCGCCGGACAGCAAGACGCATCCGCACCTGGTGGTGGTGCGGTCCGGATCCTGCCGGGTGGTCAAGAACCTCCACGTGCTGCTGGGTGACGTCGGCACAGGTGGAGCCGGTCAGAACCAGCTAGATGGCAGATTCGGAGAAGTTTCAGCCGTCAGTTTCGGAAGCGATGTAGGGAAAACTGGTGAGACTGTTGAAATTCTAAAGAGATAACTTACCATTAAGTTGTGAGCATTTTGAGTTGGCTTGGCTTAAGCTGAATTATGAGTAGGAAAAAATAGCATGTTAGCGAGTGCAGTCTGCGTTCTAGCCGTTATGTAAACTTTTTCAAAGATTAGCTAAGTCATTACTTCCTAGAAGGCAAGATTTGATGTATGTATGCACTTTTTTAACCAAGGCAAGGACCGCAAAAAGTCAACGGTTCTAAATTAATGGTTATAAACCTTCAACTTGTAGTGATCCTTGAACCGAGACTGCATATTGAATAGGTGTTTCTTTCAATGCACTGAAACGTGTGGAATAAAGCCTACTCTTCACTTCTACATCACAGAGCCAAAGGTGGACAGCTGGAGACGCCGACCGCAGACATTCGCCGCCTCCCTACCAACTGGAAACCAGCAGCACCAGCAGCATCCAAACAGCGGCCAGGCTTCGCCTCGATACCAGCAGCCGCAACGGGTGCAACTGCAGGTGACCAGACACGACGCCGATGGTGGATCAGCCACGGTTCTGGAGGTTTCGCGGCCTTTGCAACACCAACATCAGCAACAGCGGCACCAGCTGCAGACGGTCGCAGAGGCAGAGGAGCTGCAGGCGGAGCGGCCCAAGCTGCATCGCCGGTTGGCAATGAATGCGGCTGAAGACAGCGGAGCGGATAAGACAGTCGTGGCGGTGCAAATCAGCACGTTGAAGCCTGGCGACGTCTTTGTGAGTCGGGCCGCATCTCTGTTAGCGTGAACGCAGCTTAGAGTGACGAATGTGTACTTAAGCCAAGTCTGTTTTTTACCTCCAATTTGAATTGCGAAAAACCGTGACAATTCAGGGCCTGTCAAACGTCATATTTAAAGGCGAGAGCAACCCAGAAATAGAGGCGAGCGCCAGTGTTGCATTGGTAAGTTTTCAGTTTTCAGGAGGCAAGGCAAGAATCTTATTGTAAGGGATTAGCCAAATAGAGGGGGGCGAGTGGCTCGGCGGTCTAGCGCGTCTGCCTTGTGTGCCACTGGTCCAGGTTCGACCCCGCGTTGTAGGTTGGGCGGTTTCGTGTGCAGGGTCACATTAATTTGGGGCCTTGTGAACGAATTGGCTAGGCTATGGGCCAGTTGTGCAATTTACGCCCATGAGGGCAACCCCCCCCCCCCCCAAGCGGCGGATGCATTCCTGGATCCGCCGCTTGTACACCCTATGTGAGAGTGCGTGACTGGGTGCCGGCCTGTGTGTGTGCCAATGCCTGCCATACCGTATTTAGTGTGACTGAACGCGCTTCAGGGGTCAGCGCAATGGACAGTAATGCCCAGTCGCTGGTTGTGGGACGATGTCGCTTTAAGCGTCAAAGTGCCTACAGCCCTCCTGCAGATTTAGCTTTTTTTAGCCAAATAGATCATCAGTGAGATCTGTGACGACTAAGAGCGCAGACTTTTTGGGAAAATCATAAGTCCCAGCCGCACAGAAAAGACAACATGTACATTGACACAAAACCCCTCCTAATGACCCCTAGGTGAGCAACGGCGCTGAATGCGTCCTGCTCAGCAAGGCCTTCTTTGTGCAGCACGCCACCGAGCAGGTGCGACGCGATGTCAGAGAACTGGCCAGGCCCTACCCGGAGGAGGCGGTGTTCGAGGGCAATTATCGCTGTCAGCTGGCTTGGGACAGGTACCGGCGGCGAATGTTCAGAGACACCCTGCGGCGCATAGAGGCTGCGCGCGGCGGCGACAAATGACGCGCTTGTTGATTTCATCGGAGCTTCGAGATGCACAATTCAGACAACTTTAAGCGTACAGGACTACTCATTTTGGGAAAAATCCTTTCCTAAAGCATCTCTGTGTTCACATTAAGTAATCAGGCGTGATGCAGGTCCCTGTTCAAGCAGCAAAAGGTGTGTCAATTCAAGCGATGAAACAAAACCAGTAGCCGGAAAAATACGATAGGAAGAAACCGCAGACCAATGAAGAAACGCGTGGTTTTTCAGCCGAATTACCGAGAACACCAGAGAAAATAGCAGAAATACACCCAAAGGCCTAAGGCTTCCTAGTTAGAATTTAGTGAATCTATTTTACTCTTTACTTTGATGCCTCCTGACGGTTCTGCTTCGCGTTGCTTCAGACTGTAAACTTAGATTTCTACTTTATTCTACTGTAGCATTTTCCACTATTTGATATCCACACAAAGAGATGACAGAGTCGTTACAAATAAATTATTAAATTTCATGAAAATTTAAGTCTCCATATTGTACGTCAGTTTGACGTCTGTGAGCATAATTTATTTTAGCTAATCGTCTCATTGCACAGTTGCCGGAAGAAAGGTGGTCGCTTCTTCAGCTTGTGTGACTTCAGATGGTTTAAAACAAATATACGGGAATAAGTAACTTTAAATTGCAAGCTCGGTTGAAAGATCTTATCAGATATAACGATTCGAATCGCAGCTTCAATTATTATTGGCTAAGGTTAGAGCAAATTAAAAAAAATTCGCTGAAATTTTTCTAGGAAAAGGGATAAAAGCAACAATTTTCGAGGGAATATGCCTATAAAAAATACTTTGTTTAAATTGTGGCTTCAAAGATCCGACATGAAATACACGGGCTGATTGAACACGGGCACCTTGAACTTCTCGGCGTTCGCTGGATTTTCTGTCGCCCCCAACAGCTCCACCCGATACTGCTGGCCGAAGAGGCTGCGGGCGCACTCATCGGAGACGGCGTGCGGCGGACCAGCGTACTTGCTGCGGTCGTAGTCAACCACCTCCATCAGCCAGGCGTGCTTGGCCTCGCACAGCTCTCTGACCCGGCTGATGTATTTCTCCCGATTGGGAACGTCGATGGCCACCAGGGCCGCTCGGTCCCACACCAGCTGACACGATGACTTCAGCTCTGCTAGCAGGCTATCGGAGAACAGGTCGCCCAGGTAGAACTTCAGCCTGCCGTCCGAGCTCTCCCAGCACTCCACGCCGGGACCAACAACACGACGGAGCGACGGGTCGCTGCCGAGCTGCGGGTTCTCCGTCAGCAGGCGCTGCAGGGCCAGCTCGCTGACCTCGACGCCGTGCACAGCGGCCACTTCGGGTCTGGCCAGCAGCCACGCCAGGTCTCGGCTGGCCCCGCACAGCGGCACGAGCACCAAGACGGCGTCTCTTTTGTCGGCTGGCAGCTGCGACACCGCGTGAGACCAGTACTGAGTCAGGCCGTGAGTGAAAGTCTCCTGGTGAAACCCTGTGGCGCTTCGCTCCCACCGACTTTTCCATTCGTCGGGACTGACCGTTTTGGATTCAAGAGGCTGATTTTCTGCCATGGCTTGAGCTGGAAGAGGCATGTTGATTTCTAGTTTTATGCACTGAAGGTATGTAGTTATGCAGTAGCTTCCAGATCCAGAAGCTTAGGTCCGTCTATTCTTTGTTAAAATTTCATTAATTGTGGCGCTTTTATCCGTTCAAGTTAAAAATCACTACTATTAGTAGTACAATAAAAAGTTTCGTACTAAAGAGAGAAATAAGCGTAGTCTTTTCACGCTTTTGCATTCACAATTCTTTCTATCGAGGCAATGAACTTAAGAAACCTTCAGAAACAGAATGGGAAGACAAAAAATCTTTTTAAATTTGTATTTTTTGAGGTCTTCAACTTACTCCTTGGACCAAGTAAAGAGTCCTGCTATATGATATAAAACATACTAGCATAAAAAGTATGAATAATAGTTAATTGAAAAATATGGATTGAATTGGATTTAACACATACAAAAAGAATAAACCCAACTTTTCTAACAGATGGACAGCCAGCGGCACAGCCGCAAACAGCTTCAAAGCGCATACAATGGCTCAGGACAGCTGCTCAGTCATGGAGGAGCCGCAACAGCCAGCAGCCTAAATTGTCCCAGCTCAAACTGGTACCCGATCTCAGCTAGGTGGACTGACGCAATGCAGGATTAAGTGCCTTGCTTAAGAGCTCGAAATTGGCTCACAGAGTTAGGACTCGAGCCCTCGACCTTACGTTCATCAGGCAAACGCCCTAGCCAACAGATAAAAACTACTTTTCTGGCGTTTTTTAAACAATGAATAAAGTGCACCAGGCAGCCTTGATAAAAATACTGATAGGCAAAGCTCGATAAAACTCAAAGAAAACAAGCTCTAATAATAAATACGCCATTAAAGACAAAATCAATGCAAGCATGACAAAAAGTGCAAGGCAAATGCCTCAATCTTACTTGCACAACGTAGGTAGTACCATTCATCAGGACAGCTATCAATGATCTGCTAGATTTTAGATAAAAATAATAAATGTATGCTTAACCATCAAACCGTGCTTTATGGGATCAGGCAACAGTCAGGCAGTACAGAACACAGGCGAATTCAGACAGGCCCAACTGCTGGGCGCCGTCTGGGCTCCAGGCGAATTCCAGCCTCTGCAGCTTGAAACTCGAACCGAAGAGGCTGCTGGCGGACTCCTCGGTGATGGCGTGCGGCGGACCGCCGTATTTGCTTGGGTCGTACTCAACCAGCTCCACCAGCCAGACATGCTGAGGATCACACATGGCCTTCAAGCATTTCACGTACTTTTCCCTGTCTGGAGCGTCGATGGCCACCAGGGCCGCTCGGTCCCACACCAGCTGACACGAGGACTTCAGCTCTGCTAGCAGGCTATCGGAGAACAGGTCGCCCAGGTAGAACTTCAGCCTGCCGTCCGAGCTCTCCCAGCACTCCACGCCGGGACCAACAACACGACGGAGCGACGGGTCGCTGCCGAGCTGCGGGTTCTCCGTCAGCAGGCGCTGCAGGGCCAGCTCGCTGACCTCGACGCCGTGCACAGCGGCCACTTCGGGTCTGGCCAGCAGCCACGCCAGGTCTCGGCTGGCCCCGCACAGCGGCACGAGCACCAAGATGGCGTCTCTTTTGTCGGCTGGCAGCTGCGACACTGCGTGAGACCACCACTTTTCCAAGGCTGGGGTCACAGCCTCCTGGTGAAAGCCAATTTGACCCTCCGCACAGATTTGGTTATTCCAGGCTTCTAAGCTCATGGAGCCAGGCTCAGAAACATTATTGATCTGACATTTTTAGTAGACTGAAATTAGCAATTCTTTTGAAATATAAAAATGGCTATAGCAATGTGATTGGTTATTCAAGGGCAATTCATTAGTTGCACCAATTTAAACAATACTTGGATTAAATTCTTTATGAATTGGCAGCTAAAACAAATATATATTTTTTATATTGATCATAAATGCACAACTTTTGGAATAGCCTAATTATTGCTATTAGTTAGTGGTATTGAACAGGTTAGCCATCATATGACAGACATGAACCAATGGCAATAAAATTGTATGTGCAATATGCACTTTTAGAAATGACTGGTTGATTTTTAAGATTCCACTGGTTTTGTTGCATGATAGTGAAGCCTTGATTATTCCTATAGCAATAGTACATCTTCATGGAGCTCCATGCTATAGTGCCATAGAAGATTATAGGGCATAAGTATAGTTCTGTTTGTTAAATTATTTTGACTTCAGAAAATGAATCTGTGACTAATTTTAAGTAAGAATAACTACTGCTGAGGGGCCTAAAGTCAGATTGAAAGTGATTTATACTTGTCGAAACTTGTTATACTTGTTATAACAAGTATATAACACCGGCTGGGCCAATAGTACAATGACACTATCACTCATTACAAAGTAGATGGTAGGTGGCCAACCAGCACATCGTTGCCATCATGTCAGCTGTAATTGTCATCAGGTCTCTGTGGTTCAGGTCCAGTAGCTGCAAATCGGCACTGGGACGTACATCTGCCGGTGGTATGATTGAAGTCGGCACTGGTGGTCGTCCAGCCATTGTACTTTTAAATTGCTTCTAAATGCTTTTAAATTTTCAGAATTTTCAAGAATCAAGAATATAGAACTTTGCATATATCTTGCTTATCTTGCTTGAATCCTAACCCCAATTGACAGTCTGACATTTTGGTTTTGGCCATAGACTACAATTTTTGGCTCTCGGCTTACGGTTGAAGTAGATACGCAGTATAACAAGTTTCGACAAGTATAAATCACTTTCAATCTGACTTTAGTGCCCCTCAGCAGCAGTTATTCTTACTTAAAATTAGTCACAGATTCGTTTTCTGAAGTCAAAATAATTTAACGAACCAAACTATACTTATGCCGATTATAGTTCAATGGCACAATAAGAAAAGAACTATTCAATGTTTCCAATAGAATAAGAATAACAAGAATGAACAAATAATAATACATAAAATTTTTAAGTTCACCAGTCTCTTTATGAGCTTTTTAAAATTTACCTTATATTTTGGTTCAGTGACTCCAGGAATCCATGAAGTTTAAGAACAGTGAGAAGTATATTGTCAAATAAGTAAGTAATTTGTACTTAAAGCATTAAAAATATAGTCAATTTAAATATAAATGCTTTAATATACAATAAAGTTACAAAACTTATAGTAAATTAAAAATAAAAATAAAGTAAATAAAAGGCCGGCGCTAGTGCACTTTTGCTTTCTGCACCAAAAGCCAAAATGCTTTTTGTATAAAAATACTAAAATATTGTTTTTTCAGACACAAAAAAACATATAAATGAATATCTACACAATTCATAAATTTCATTTGCCTCTTTAAGTCTCAAAATATTCAAACGGAACATACCTAGGTAAGCAATTAAGAAAACAAATGTTTGCAAGCAAAAAGACAAAAAACAATTTCATCTTTGAATCGAGTGTCAGAAGCTAATTGAGGCAAAATTTAATTGTTGAGTGAAAAAATCGGACTTTAAAAATGCAGAAATGTAAATTAAAAACATGTATAAATTAATTAACTACTGTTTCGTGGCTTTTAACATTGGCCTCTAAGCAATTATTTCCAACTTTGTTTTATATACTTATCGACCGCTAGATTAAATATTTAAACTATGTTTGATTCTTTGAAAATTTTGTGACGATTACGATGTCGAGGATTTGTGAACTGTTTTAAACCACTGAAATACAGTGCTATATGTGTAAAGGAAGTAGAAAAATAGAAATAAAAAGAATATCGTGTAAACAATATTTCGTTTTGAATGCCAAATTAAATTGTAATCAGTCCTATTCATGAATCCTGATTCCTGAGTAGTTTCCACCTTTATTGCCCTGTTATCTATCCAGTACTCTCTTTTATAACTAAGCAAATGGAAGAAGTTAGTGATTAGGGATAAAAAACTTGTGCAATTACCTAGTTTACTTAATTTTGCTTAGAGATTAAGATAAGAGCTAGGATTTCAAGTTATATATTGACACAATGATAACTAATATTGATAAGGAGGAAGGATAAGCCCCGACAGAACTAGTACTCGTAAACAGTATACTTTTTCGATACCAAATGGTTTAGAAGGCTCTTATGGTCTTCATATTTATTGATGGCCACACTTTGTCTTCATTTAAGGTAGTCATTCATTCTTAGTCACAAATTAGTATGAAAATGAGAGAAATGTATATTTAACTTATTTAAAAAATGCTATATAAGTATATTATTTTTTATAATTCTGTGATTAAAATTACATGTATAATGGTATAAGGAAGGAGCACCAGCAAATTTAGTGAAAAATAAATTTAGCAAAAGCTAGTCCTATCCTCGCAGTCCCTAGAACTAGAACCAAGTTTAGCAAAATATTATAATGAATATTTATGACAAATGCAATTATGCTTTCTATGGAATTTGAATTTTATCTATTTTGCATTTATATACAATGCAAGCTTATTCTTTTGTACAGTTTGCTTATTTAACTTATACTCCATAGTCTAGATCATGTAGTATATACTTAGAATTTTTGGTTGATGGTCATTTTGTCTGCCCACTTTTTGTCTGCAAATATACAATATAGACGTTTTGTCTGCCAATATATAATAATGTAGGCATTATTCAGAATAACTAATTATGTCATTAAGCTGTATATTGAAATGTGATGTACATGTAAATGTCTTATAATTTATAATTTGTTATAATGCTAGGATTTTTCGGAAAGTTCCGGAGCTAATAAGTAGCCTATAAATACACAAAACCAGCACCAAACATTTCCAACCATTTAGTCTCCTTCCAACCTTGTTTTTATGACTTACAATGATTTCGTAGCAATGCATAACTTTGCATAAGTTGTGTATATGCATGATTTATTTGTTGACATGTGCATAATTTATTATTTATGTGTGCATATTTTGTCTACAATGGAGCCTATATAGGATTAAAGAATTCCTGAACAAATGCTGAACTACATGTAAGACTAAAACATTCTTCTAAAAAAACGTTTCAAAATTCTGATAATAGCGTAAACTATCGTCATTTTGATGAAAACTATCGTCAATTTGATAGATTTTTTTGTAAAGTAAAATCCAATTTAAAACTTTAGTGAAAAGCTTAGCAAAAAGATACTCTACAATATTATAGATTTAAAGGGTATCTATCGATTAAGACTATCCATTCGAAAAACGAGGTAACTGGCTGACATGGGTCACATTTTTTAGATTAAAAAAACAGTAAATTTCTTAAAAAACGATCTTTTCCCATTGCGGTATGAAAAAAGTGTCTCACTAGAATTCATAAATAATTGCTCAGGCTAGACCGTTCTAGTCAAGTTGTACCAAATTTTGTAGAAAACAAGTGTCTCTATCAATTCAGCATAGCTACTGACAATTATCTGGCAAATTATTGATTTCCAAGCCCATTAAATTGAAGATACAAATAGGGAGGTTTCATCAAATTGAAGATCAGAAACTATCGTCAATTTGATGAGCTATCGTCAATTTGATGAGTTCCTAAAGAAGCATTAATCAATGACTTATTGATTTTTCAAAGGTAATTTTGCTTTCTTATGTCGAAAATACACATTCTTGACGTGTTTTCAGGCACTTAAAGTCAATAATAAAAAAGTTTGTTTTAATGCGACATAAAATGTTATTTTTTCGATTGCACCCTTTTTCGTCTTCGTTATTTAAAAAAATATATGTCCGAATTGCTACTTGTATCAAGTTAAAGACATTAATCTGACAAGTAGCTAGCATAGCGTGGGCCAATCGTCTAAACAATTTTTTGTTTTAAAGTAGTTCGAGAATAGACTGATTTAAAAATGCATAGCTAGCTAGAAGGTCCAATTTAGGGCCATAAATTTAGGCACTAGGGAGTCGGAGCAGTGTCAACGCAAACAGCGTCGCGAGCAGGAGGTTACGAAAGCCGGCATCGAAAGTCGGGCAGTCATCAGTCGATTGAAAGCGCCGATTTTATGCTGTCGACGCTGCACCTCGGTGACGTTTTGGGCGATTGGCTAGCTATGCTTAAAAGGTAAGACATTTTTGGGTTCACGTGACTGACTGACTGACTGAGTGACTGACTGACTGACTGACTGACTGACTGACTGAGTGACTGACTGACTGATAATAATAATAATAATAATAATGCTACTATTACTGTAGCAATATAATCTTAGAGAAGATAATAAACTTGATTATAAAAAGGGTAGCTATGTAGACGCTTTCAGAGTAATTTCCACAAGTACACTTTAGTTGACATAACTTTGCCCACCTGTTAAAGGTGTATTGGCAATATTTCAGATACGCGCAACTAAAGGGCATTGCAAAAATATTACCTCTGTTTCTTCAGGGGCAAGCTGTCCAAGGTCACTGACAGCGAAGCATGCACAAAAGAAAAAAAAGAAATGAAAGAAAAAAAGAAATGAAAGAAAGTGAAAAGAAAAAAATAATATGCTAAATCATAAAACAGCCTAGTTACCAAGGTCGCCAGATTTTAGATGCCTCAGGACGTGACTGAGAGGACTGGGCAGGACTTTGGCTCTGCTGCGGCTGAATGCTGGCTGGTGTTGACGTCCTTGGGCGAATGGGCTTTCCCCAGTCCCGAAACTGGTTCAAATCTTGTTGCTGCTGCTGCTGTACCGTGGCATCAGCTGCGGGATGCTGGCTGCTAGCCGCTGCTGTTGACTTTCGGCGTTTTGTTAGTGGCTCGAGGATTCTGGGCGATTCTGCTTGTGGATGGTTTTCCCTTTCTTCCGGAAGTCTTAGAGGAGGGCTGAAAGTCTTGATAAGATTAATAGTGAGGTCCAAAACTTCAGCATTTTGCAGCTTACCTGTAATACCTGAGTCAATCCTATTATTTAAAGCAAGCATATCTTCGAGCCACTGTAGCTTCGCGCTAATCGTAGCTCTGCGCTTACGCTCGCCAAGCATCTTGCTTTGCTTTCGAAGGCCAGAAGCCTCAGACATTGTTAAATTTGTAGCGTGGTAGCTAGTTTAGCGGCAGTTTAGCAGCAATTAGTGGTTGCTAATTGTTTGCTGGCTATCAATGCAGCAATTTGCCTTTATAGCTAGCTAGCTAAAACAGAATAGATCAGGGTAGCTAGCAAGAAAATTGTCATGATAGCAAGCAACTGATTGGCTGTCCAACTATAATTTAAGCTAAATGGATAAACAAAGCAGCAGGAAAAAGACTTAACACAAAGTTAGTTTTTGTAAAAAAAATATTTTTAGCTAGCTATATAATAGCTAGCTAATATTGTATATTATATGTATAGCTATTATTATTTTTAAATGCGTATTAAATCGCATAGCTAGCTAGCTATTAAATGCGTCGCAAAAAGCTGGATAAGACAAGTTGAATAGTTGATATGAAATTATGGATCCATAATTCACGGAATTCACGGAATCACGGGACCACGCAAAGCGACCCTTGGCTCGCTCGTTATTATTATTCTAAAATGGAATTAGTAAATGTTGGGTTGCAAAAATAGCTACAGTTGTGAAATTTGTTACAATAGCTAGCTAACAAAAATTGTTTCCACTCTAACCAGTCTACTAAGGCTTTAACTTGGCTTCCAAGAGCTATAGCTAGCTAGCTAGCTATAGCTAGCTTCTAGCTTCTTACAATAGTGAAATGGTGAGATGATTGCTTGATTGATTGAGGTCTGAGTTAATCTTTTCAGATGTCTTAAAGATAAGGCTGATAGCTATTTAACATTTTAAAGCCTGTAAACCCATATTTCTAAAAAAGATTGTAGCTAACTTGGCTTCTTATCTAGCTATTGGCTTAGGCTTCTAACATGATTGGCTAGTAGCTAGCTAGCTAACTAGTTATCCTACCTAGCAATAGCTAGCTAGCCAAACAAAAAAGATTCACAACACTTAGCTGCAAAAACAATAGTGCATTTGGAATAATAGTGCATTATAAATATTAGTAGCTAGCTATCTATTAGTATTAACTAGCCAGTAACAAAAGAGGCTCACAACACTTAGCTAGCTACAAAGACAATACTGCATTGGGTGCATTGGGAACAATTGTGCATTAAAAATATTAGTATAGCTATGTATCAGTTGCTATTAGCTAGCTATCTTGAAAAAAACACAACATTTAGCTAGCTAAATCAAAATCAAGGAATTCTTTCCTGCCATTTACTTACCCATCAAAACTGAAAATTTAGGAATGAACTTGGAATATTTAGTAGCTATAAAGTTTTTTAGGCAAAAATACTGGCAAAATGACAGACTAGCTGACTGACTGACAAGGTGAGTGACTGACTGACAGGGTGAGTGACTGACTGACTGGCTGAAAGGGTGACTGACTGACAAGGTGAGTGACTGACTGACAGACTGACTAGCTGGCTGACTGACTGACTGACAGGGTGAGTGAGTGAGTGACTGACTGATTGACAGGGTGAGTGACTGGCTGATGGACTGACTGACAGGGTGAGTGAGTGAGTGAGTGACTGACTGACTGACTGACAGGGTGAGTGACTGGCTGATGGACTGACTGACAGGGTGAGTGAGTGAGTGACTGACTGACAGGGTGAGTGAGTGAGTGACTGACTGACTGACTGACTGACAGGGAGACTGACTGACTGGCTAACTGGCTGACTGACTGAGAGACTGGCACACTGGCTGGCTGGCTAACTGGCTGACTGACTGAGAGACTGGCACACTGGCTGGCTGGCTAACTGACTGACTGACTGAGAGACTGGCACACTGGCTGGCTGGCTAACTGGCTGACTGACTGAGAGACTGGCACACTGGCTGGCTGGCTAACTGGCTGACTGACTAAGAGACTGGCACACTGGCTGGCTGGCTAACTGAGTTAGCTAGTAACTAGCTAACTGAATTTTGAACAATTATGCATTAAAATAAACCAACAGCTTTTAAACAGAATTTTAAACAGAAAACGCAAAATGAAACCAAAAGTCAATAATAAACAGTTTGTGGAGCTATTTACTTACCGTGGCCTAAAAAGTTAGGAATGAAGTTAAAAAAGTTAGGAATGAAATTGTAGGTAATTTTGGTATGAAAATTTAGCTATCTAATGTTAAACTGTACCCCAAGGATAAATTAGGTTAAAAATTTAAACTGTCAAAGGCAAAACAGATCAGGAACTGTAAAATTAATATTAAACAACAAAATGACAAACAGTAGCATTGTAGGGCAGATTATTATAACTAGCTAGCTATTTTTGTCTTAATGTTGTCACATAAATTGTTCTAGGGCTTTTCACTAATTTCACTAACACTAGCTAGCTATTTATAGTAATCAGTTTGGTAGCATTTTACTCACACTGGGCCAAGTGGCTAACCAGTCTGAAATGTACAGGGCATTCCCTGGATTAGTGAGTTGCATCCTGTTATTGCCCTAGCTAATGCCAAATTTCCTTAGCCTTAGCTAACTCTTGGTTAGCTACTTACTCAACTCCCTTATCTGTGGCCTGAGTGGCCTCATTTGACACAGATACAGGCTGATTTGCTTGTTCTGGTTCTGGCATTGTTCAATAGCTATCTTGTTTAATCTTTTCGTGAGTGCAGAAAATTGCTGAAGAAGTGCAGAATGAAGAATTTGCTATTTATCCTGTTCAACCTGTTGAAGCAAATAATGAATTAGCTAGCTAGCTACTTTAAATAGCTATGGAAGAGCACTCCAAGAAGTCTAACAATCTAGGGTAGCTAATGCATTGTTATCCAAACAAGAAATTCAAGGTTTTAGTTTTTGAAATACAATTAAGGTGTCATTTTTATTTTTGTAAGATTTATTAAATCTAGCTAGCTATAACAATTAAACAGAGATTAGGGGAAACATGTCCTTACATTTATAAGCTAGAAATAAAAAAACTAGTTTCAGGATTTAATATTTATATAGCTATATATCTACATAGCTATTACCTATAAACATAACCACAAGCCTAAGTTGCTAGTTAGTTTGCTAAGTTGCTTTACATTATAAATGCGATGGCGGGCAAGCATTAATTAGCTACATAGATAAAATTGATTCTTTTCTAGGTCTACATTTAAGTTCAGTATAAATTAGTTACACGATTTGTATGCAAAATGTTTATAGCTAGCTACTAATTATTTCCATTTCAGACAGGCGCAACGTGGTGAAAGTAGCTAGCTACGCTGAAGATTTCTGGATAGCCAGAACTACCACTGACGCAGTTGGCTGCCTAGCCGGCTACCTATGAACAAATAGCTAATCAGCGCGCCACGTGGGCCTGGCAATAAAGCTTCACACGCATTGGCTGCAAGAAACGGCATGAAAAACGAAAGTGAACGCATAAAAAACGAAAGTGAACGGTTCGGAGGACTGCACTTTGTGCAAAACAGTTTACTCTGAGTTAATTATATTCTTAGACTTTGAAATCTTTGTTTTGTATTGATTTTTAATTTAAGTAGCTAACTGATTGTGAATTAAGTGTAGACTGATAAACGTTATATTGGTAGTAAAATTTGTTTGTTGTTTACAAACGAACCACTCTGGCTGAAAAGTTTAGTTTAGTTTTTTTATTTACTTACTTTTCATTTGTTTACTTACTTCCTTCACTGTATTAATTTTTTATTTATATATTTATTTTGCTACATTATTGTGATAGCTTAGCAATCGCAAGCATGCAATCAATCAATCCGGCCTCGACTGGGCCTCCTCCGGCCTCGACTGAGTTGACCTTCTAGCTGCGGGCAGAAATCGTCCGCTATCAGGTGCCACAGATGTTCGCTGCGTGCACTCCGTTAGCACTGAGTGATTTTTATTTGATTTGGAGACCGATGCATAACCGGGAATCCGCGATATATCCATTGCTATTAATAATTAACTGAAAAAATTTGTTGGCAACGGTAGCCATGCATCTCTATAGACGTACATGTATCTGTGGAAATTCCTCTTAAAGGAACTTTAATTAATGAAATGGCTGTTTCGTCTGTCTGTACATGCAGTACATGTACACATTGTTTGCTAACCATGCATAGCTAGCTATATACATGCTCCTCTATGCTTTAAATGTAGCTTTATACCGTACATGCGCAAGCCTACAAATGTGGTTAATTAATGACCTGACTGCGAGAGCAATGAGTTTCTAATAATATGGTACATTGTAATTATTTTAGTCTGTTTACCGACTGACTTTCATGTTGATGTACATGTACATGCTTGCAGGGACGACAGGGTGACTGACGGGCTGTACATGTAGCTGGATCAGATTTTTTCAGCCCAGACTCATTCAGTCAATTAATCAGTTTACATTGCAATTAGCATTAGTACATGTAATTGATGAGTTCTTTCACTCAAGTCAGTTTAGTCAGTCGGTAAGAGAGTAATTATTTGATCAGTTTAGACAAACGATCAAAATGACAGACTGGCTGACTGACAGGGTGATTGACTGACTGACTGACTGGCTGGCTTTGGCTGAATTTGAGAACAATTATGCATAAGATAAACCAACAGCTTTTTAAACAAAAAAACGTAAAATTAAACGAAAATCAATAATAAAAATTTGTGGAGCTATTTACTTACAGTGTTCTTTCACTTAAGTCAGTTTAATCAGCCAGTAAGAGAGTAATTATTTGATCAGTTTAGACGTGTAAAATCAGTCAGTCGGTCAGATAGGGAAGTCATTTGATCAGTTCTACCGACTACTGTAAGTCAGTCCATCAGCACATGTACGAGCGTATACGGCACTTGATCAGTTTAGACAGTTTAAACAGTTCAGTCAGTAAGACTTGCTCAGTTCAGATTATCATAGTCAGTATACATGTACGTTGTACTGCAGTAGTCAACCGTTCAGTCTTGCAATTAGCAAGACTGAATGGTTGACTACCCTGCACATAGACAATGTACAGTATAGCTAGTGAGTCTTGCATTTCATCGGCTCAAAAGGTTACATCATATCAGTTCAGTCAGTTCACTAGCTTTGGTACCGATATTTTGTAAACATACATTTCCTAGTTGACATTTAAGGGAAGATTCTCAGTGGCAGTACTAGTGTGCATGTGCGAGTTACTGTTTATGTAATGTGCAGTTTGCAATGTAAATAGGATATTTAAATAAAACTACATGTAGCGTATTATGAATTATGATCGATAAATACATGTACATGTTTTCAGTAGAAATCTTACCTGAAGCTGCTTATGTACATGTAGTACATTTAGGACTTGCGAATCCGTCATTAAATGTTTCCCGTTTTCCATGTAATACAAGAAAGTGTCATTAATAGGAAGATGCTTTGCCACAGCTCCTTATATGTATTTAGCTAATGAATGCAAGTGCAAGTTTGTTTCGGGTTTCTGTAGTTTATGGTAAACGTGAGTAGCCTGGGTCCGACTGTTCGACTCAAGGCTGTGATAAGCAGTTCAAAAGTTCAAATATTTTGTAGTACTCCAGAGGTCAAAGAGGGCCTGTGACAAATCTCCGCATAAAGCATAGATATAAGGACTTCCAGTCGAATTATGCGGGATTCGAGTTATTGTTATGGGATTATATTGAAGCTGAAATATAATCCTGGAGCGCGACTGTCTATGGGCAAACTCATATATGTTTTATATGAGATGAAGCATGGCTGTCTGTAATTTGTATTAGAATAGCGAAAATGTTACCGCAGAACTAATATTTGTATCTATTAAATCTCTCCACCTTTTCATGCTCGTACAAGCGGTACTAGAAGTAGTAAAAACAGCATGTTCCAATTAAAAAAAAGATAAAATTTTTGTCCCCAAAGACTCACATAATTCAACTCGTTTTTTTCGCAAAATCATAGGACATTCGAAAAAGCTGTCTTACAGGTAATCGAATTCATCAAATCACATAATTCTTTCGATCAGCAAAAGTAGACAGACGGTAGCACAAAAGCCGAAAAAAAATGCTCTTAAAGATAAACAACAACGCCACAATTATCCCATCAAATTGAAGATCGGCCATCAAATTGAAGATAGTTTCCGATCTTCAATTTGATAGGAAATAAAAACAGTGTATTTTTTGCTCAACTTTACATTCTTGATTGTCAAATATACTTTTTGAATAACAGAAAATGCACTGAACAAAATGGTGGGTCGCAAAGCCATGTCTGAGTACACCAGGGTCGTAGGCAGCATCTGAAAGGGAGTTGGTGTTCCGATTCACCGTTTTTTCATCAAAATGACGATAGTTTACGCTATTTCTATGAATAATGCTATTAAACAAAAATTGTATAAGTTTGTTTCGCTAACAACATTTATTATCATAAATACACTTTCTGTAATATAAAAGAAATGTTTTAGAATAATATGTTCTTACAGTTCTCATACTTTTTTAAAATAGTCATTTCGTCTGCCGGCAGATGAAAAGGTGGCAGACAAAATGACCACACACCAAATTTTCTGGTGTGCATTTTCAAATTTAGTATGTAGTGGTATACAAATAGAAAAATTAGCATGCAAAAGTAGGGGGCTCTGTGTAGTGTGGCAGTGGCATGAAAGAAAAGAAAAATCTATAATAAGTAGAATAGTAGAAAAATAGTGGCCAGCATGTGCATGTAACAGTATTTATGGATAGTATAAGTGTGATTCAAGCCACAAAAATGAGGTTAGAAATCATAAGATAGGTGATATATATCTATAAAAATAGGGGAAAATAGAAAAGAAATACAACAATTAGTAAGGGATAGACCACAAGTGGTTCATGGGACCTATTTTTGGTTCCTAAATTTTTCCGAAGAAGGTTTCAAACTTGAACTAAGTTTTACTGGCTGGCCAAATTTTCCAAGTTGCAAATCTATGTTTATGGCATATATCTACTTGTCAGCATGCAAAGTAAATTTTTTATTTACTTCTGGTATGCACCTAGCATAATCTAGACTTTATCTTATACTATTGTTTGATATCCCATTCACTAATAGAAGTGAATAATTTTATAAAGAACTAACTTACCCATGGAGCCCACAAGTAAACAATACTAAACAAATGATAAAAGTCTTTTTTAGACTTATTTCTTAGATTTATTTGTCTAAATACTTAGTAGATTTAAATCATTTCCACAATTGATTTTAAAGCTAAATAACTGCTGAAAGTAGCAAGATATACCATTTATAAAGAGCATAACTAAGAAAATATAATTAAAATAATAATATTAATAGTAATATTTAGAAAAAATTAATAAAAGCAATCAACCTTGGATCTAGGAAATGTCCTGTGATTAACAAAAGCAATTTGCAATAGAATATTATATTATCACTGATTAAATAAGATTAAAATTTGTTAACTTGATTAAATTTGTAACAATAGAGTTTTCACATATTTAAATGAATAAAAAGTAAAATTAAAATTGTACCTAATTTATAAATTATAATATAAATTTAACATTAAAATTTTATAATTTTAAGTTCAAAACATTTATTAAAAAATCTGCAACAAATCAGCCCTGTATCTTATCATAGTGCTGCAGCATGGTAAGTATGTCATTAAGACTTGTTGCATTATATTTGTCCCCATCCTTTTTGTACACCACAAAGAAAAATCACCATAGAGGATAGTTCCAATTGCCTCAACTCCATTCTTTGATTGGCTTGGAGACAATAAGTCCTTTGGCATTGCATTGAAAATATTAATGGCCCATTGTTCCTTGCAATGCATATTATTTAGAATAGCAGTAGCTAGTTTTTCTTCAATATCATCTTTATCTAGCCTAATGAATTGCACTTAGGATGAATATGCAGGAGCCATTTCAATAATAATAAACTTGATCAAATCTGTTGGTTCTGATACCACGATTGTTCCATTAGCTTTTTTGAAAAATTCATTTTACCAGTCCAATGCTTTAGGTTGACCTAATGGATCCATGTCACTAATAGATTACTAATACTAGATAAAAATACTTCTTCATAGCTGCTTTATTAGGTTACATTTCTTATCTTTTAAAGGCATCTTGAAAAAAATTCTTTATAAAAATTTGTTCATCACTAAAATCTGGAGACTCTGCAGAAGTTAAGGAAGTCAAGTGAAGAGAGCAAGGATAAAGGATAATATATAAAACACATTCGTGGTTTAATAGGCTAAATGATATATTACCCCCTTTAGCTTTGTATTCTATGGAAAAGAAAGTCCAATGATACATTTATTAGACCAATGCGAATTAATATAATGCATACACTATTGGACTATTGGAATTACTCAGCTGTTTCTAATAGTTACATATACTAGTAAGTTGCTATTGGACAAAATAGCTATCATGTGACAACTATCAACCAATAGAGACTTACATGTGTGTTTGTTGCCAATGGAAATGGCCGGGTAATTCCCAAGGTTGTGCCCATGCATGCACACTTACATATCATTGCTTTCAAATGTGCTTAAATTTTAATTCTATATTATATTCTATAGTTGTTATTGTCATTGTCTGCAACTACATCATAGACATGGGGATATGATAAGTTAAGTAATAAGTCACTTCTATTGTATTCACTTTATCAACACCTTTATTAGTCACATTCATTATGTAAAGTAACATGTTTACTAGGATTTATTCATAATTGTATCAAATTGGAACTTATGGATATTTTTTAATATAATTTATATAATTTTTTAATATAACAGTCTTATAAAAATATTTTTGTCTTGGCCAAATTATTCCCAAAAAGTCCAACAGCCTCAAAAGGTCCAAGTCCGATTGACTTGCTTCATTTTATAATTAAACTTAAGGAACACGCGAATTAAATAGAGCCATATATTGTAAATGGAGGCTTGGCGACTTGAAAAGGGCTGTTTATATATATATATAAAGTATTTTGAGCAATCAGTAAAACCATCTGATTGGCGGAAAAGAAAAGGTTATTGAGGTAAGAAAAGTCTAGATTTACCTTGTACTAACTAAAACACGTGCTCAGCACACAGCCTTGCTACCAATGCTTTGGGTAAAGTAGACCCAGAATATGATTGATCAATAGCCAATGCTGATTGATTGCAGGCGATGAAGGAGTTGCTGTCAGTGACGGTGCTGAGCCAGTCTGGCCACCAGTTTGCTCACGAATTCCCTTCGGACACGGAGCTGTCTGCCGTAGCTGAGCGAGCCCGGGCCGCCCTGGTGGCCGCCAGTCGCAGCGGCCCGCCAGCTCAGCTGCTGCACGTGCGCACTGGCCGCCGCCTGTCGCCAAATCTCAGCCTGCAGGCCGCTGGAATCCGACCTGGCGACGAGCTGCTCTTGCTGCCGGCGCCGCCTCCTCCGTCCTCTCCTCCGCGAACTCCTTCGCCGGACGCTTCGTTTAGGTCGTCGCTGTTCGGCGGCGAAATCAGCGGCACGGCCGCCTCGGCCATGGAATTCTTGCGCGACGCGTCCACTTCGACGGACGAAGTATCGGCACTGGCGTCGCCCGCCTCATCGTCAGCTGGCGCTGAACGGCGGACAGGCGGCCACGTGAATCAGGAGGACATCGAGGCGGCTACGCGTCATCTGGAGCCCCGGCCGGCGCCGCCGCCACCGACGGACTCCCAGCCTTCGCAGTCGTCCTCGCCGTCAAGAAATTCGCAGGAAGCCGCCGGGCCGCAGCAGCGCATCACCGGCCAGGCGTTCTCGCGCGCCCTGACGCCGACCCTAGTGACGCTGATTGACACCTGCCAGCGATTGCTGTGCACCCATCCCGACGCTGAGAAGCTCATGCAGCTGGTCCGCTCTGGCAGCTCGGCGCCGGCAGTCCCGCGCCCGGCCCCGGACCCCAATCTGGTGCGCCAGCTGACTGAGATGGGCTTCCCGGAAGAGCAGGCAAAGCGAGCTCTAGCGCTGGCTCATAACAGCCTAGCCGACGCCACGGACTGCCTTCTGGCTGGCGAGGCGGCTTTGGCGGCTGCAGAAGCGCCGCAGCCAGCGGCGCAGACGGCATCAGAGTCGGCGACTGACTCAGGTTGGTCTTTGTTTTGTGTTTTTAGTTGGCTGTCACTTTTTGTAGAGGATCAGAGTGGCAGAAGTCTTTGTAGAGGATCAGAGTGGCTGTAATTCTTTGTAGAGGATCAGAGTGGCTGTCAGTCTTTGTAGAGGATCAGAGTGGCTGTAATTCTTTGTAGAGGATCAGAGTGGCTGTCAGTCTTTGTAGAGGATCAGAGTGGCTGTCAGACTTAGTAGAGGATCAGAGTGGCTGTCAGTCTTTATAGAGGATCCATGAAGGCGGACTTAATGTGAAATTCACTTCGCCAATCGCAGAGGGCCGAGGCTTCGTGGAGCCGCTGTCCGTGCCGGGCATGCTGGAGCTGTTTCGGCAGTACAGCCGTGCCCAGTTCCGGCCCAGCCAGGCGCTGCGGCTCCGCCTGCTGGACATGGGCTTCGACGAGCCCGGCGTCACCGATGCGCTCCGCTTGCACAATAACGACGAGGCGCAGGCGTTGGAGACGCTGCTCAGCGGTCAGGCGCGCCAGCAGCAGCAGCAGCAGGAGGAGGAGCGGCAGGACAGCCCGGAGCGAGCCGGCGACAGCGCGCTGACGGGCCTGGACCCGGACTCGTCTCTCTACAAAGCCCTGATGGCGAATCCGTCAGTGCAGCTGGCCATGTGCCAGCCGGTGACGCTGCTGGCCTTTCTCAGCATTCTGGACAACCCGCTGACGCTGAACAGCTGGCAGAATCAGCTGCCCGGCTTCCAGTCGCTAATTAGAACCATCGCGTCGCTCTATTATGAGCATTCGGCTGGCGGAGAGGGTCCGCACTTGCTCATCTCGTGACCTCGTATGACCAACAACAATGTTGTTGGATAAAGCTGTATATTATCATTAGATTGCATGTGCCCCCATGTGTCTGCTGTAAACTTTCTTTGTTGACCTCTCTGATTATACTAAGATCTTATCATAAAATTGAAGCATTCAATCATTGCCCTCATAAATTTAAGCTATTGAAGCCATGGACAATAAAAGTGCAAGACCGCTTTCTGAGACGAGTTGCTACCCCATGCTCCGAAGAGCATAACCAATCTCCTAAATCAATAGTTTCACGAGCGTATCTTAAGTCAGCTTTACTAAAAATCGAACTCGCGACCTTATTAATACTTTATGTGATTTTCTGCGTCTATTTGAGAGTTTCTCTTTCCATTTTCTTGGTCTCTTCAGTTTGCCCTATTTGCTGCACTATCGTTTCACCGCATAGTTGGACAGTGCTGCATAGTTTTCCGAACAAATTTATTTTATTCCGGAATGATGCTTTTGTCAAGATTGAACCCTGTAACTAGAATTAACTGTAGATTGATGCATTGCGTGCAAAATATAATGCTATTGTGTAGGCCGTACTCTGGTGTTAAACACAGCTTAACTTGTTTATTTTTTGCACTTTACGAGTGTTCTTGTCAGTAAATCTTACCAAAGTTCAAATAAGTGTTCAAACGGCCATCAGGCTGCAATCCTGACGTTCATTCTTCCCCTTAGTGTAGATTGCTTCCTTGAGTTGGCAGTTGGGATCGCGGGGAGGCTGGATTTTCTTCCCGTTGCTGCCTGAACTGCTGCGTATTGGGCTGCTTGAGTAACAGTCTGGAGTTTGAGATTCGAATTCAAATACTAGCTGTCATCGATCAGTCTGTGTGAGTATCGATTTAACTTAGCATTCCGTCTCTTCACAGCTCCTGTAGCTCTCTGGGTTTGTAAGGTCCGTGCGGGATTTTTTTGCACTTGAAGAACTCCGCTCTCCCTGAGTCTGTATCGATCGTATTGATTAGGGTACGAGCATCGTATGTAGTTTGTTAAGGGCTGTGTGCTCACGCGAGTCGTAAGAAGAGCGCATGCGTTGTCACGTAGAATAGTCGCACTGGTTTATCTCTCCCGCATTGCATGTACATTATCTCGGGCCATGTGTGTACATTGCCGCTGGCTGTATGCGTAGTCTTAAAATTGTATCCGGATTTCTGTTCCAGCCCGTCTGAATGCGGCCGCCAGTTCTGCTGCTGCCGTCGCTGCTGCCGCTGCTCAGCCAGCTGCTGTCGACGCCCACGTTGCCAGCATCGGCCTCGTCAGCTAAGGCGGCCAATCGGTCAAACGAAAAGCTGCTCATACAGAAGCTCATCAATAGCTATAGGGAGCACGGCCTGCTGGGCCGGCCCGTTAGCAACTACAAGGAGCAGGTGGGTGGCGGGGCGGTAGGTGCGTAAGGCCTCAACAGCCAGTTTTTCTCGACAAAAATGAACTCTAGGTCTTGACTGTATAGTGGAATATGGATGCTGATGCTGTGGTTCAGCTACATGAACTCCAGTTTGAGCTGTCCTGGTCAAGCAGCAGTCCAGGATGTCGAGACATTGGGCGCCTCTATGCAAGTGGTTGTAGCAGCTGGGATGGGCACTCGTTCATATAGCATCCTGCAGTCACTGTACGCTGCAACGGCGCAAGCAACAAAAAACACTGCTATCTGCTTGGCGAAGCTTTGGGAACGCAGCAACTTTGAATGCGACATGCTGCAAACTGGGCTCCACTGAGCCGATTGCTGCTTGCTTTAGAGGTCGGAACTGTACACCCAGGTCTCGTCTGCACTGACAATCTCCCAGGGGCTCGTTGACCGCCGCCGTCAAATTTGTGCAGCATTACCTCGTCTTCAAGCATCTCACCGCAATGAAATTCTGCAAACCAGTCAAAAACTCTTGTTCACCTGGGTGTGGTATCGCCAAAGACCAGTCACAGTCGTTCTAAGCTTTGGGACTGCGTCAGGCCACACTTGCAGTCTGTAGGATGCGCAACAGCTCCATTGCGTTTGATTTAAGATAGTGGGTTATAAATACTGACTGACTCAAATAGTGACTCGTAAATTGCTCGCAATTCCCGTCACTCCCGTCTCCAGGTGGAGATAAAGTTCGGCCTGGCGTTCGTCCAGATCCTCGACCTTGACGAGAACCGGCAGCTGCTGCGCACGAACTGCTGGCTGCGCTACATGTGGCACGACCGGCTGCTCAACTGGAGCGGCTGGTCGGACACAACTCGCCAGTTCGAGAATCTGACCCAGATCCGCGTGTTCCCGGACCTCATCTGGACCCCGGATATTCGATTGTTGAACTTTGCCGACGAGCGGC
Organism: Macrostomum cliftonense; assembly: GCA_950096795.1. Taxonomy (NCBI): domain Eukaryota; kingdom Metazoa; phylum Platyhelminthes; family Macrostomidae; genus Macrostomum; species Macrostomum cliftonense. The sequence goes on along the minus strand of CATNEM010000358.1, from coordinate 189,151 downwards.
TGTCGGAGCAGCGCGAGGCTCGGATCGTTGTGTACAGCCACGGCCTCGTGCTCTGGGTGCCGCAGTCTTTGTTCAAGAGTACTTGCCCGGTAGAGAGTCTTTATTTTCCCTTCGACACGCAGCTGTGCGTGCTGGAGTTCGGCTCGTGGACCTACGACGTGACGCAGCTGAACATCAACTGGTACGACTACGAGATCACCTACGAAAACGACACCCAGGGCGCCGAGCCAAATCCCTACATTGATTACACTAACTACATCTCTAGCAACGAGTGGGTGACGGACGGCGAGCTGGAGCCCACCATCTGGCCGTCCCGGCGCACCAAACAGATCCGGTCCATTGTCCGCTGCCGCAACGTCACATTCCAGTCGGCCAGCGGCGGCCAGTACAACCGCACCTACAAGACTCTGCAGTACCGGGTGAGGATGCGCCGCAGCGCCTCATTCTACCTGTCAATCCTTGTGCTGCCCTGCATCCTGCTGTCCTGCCTCACCTGGGTGATCTTCTGGCTGCCGCCGGAGTCGCCGGCCAAGATGCAGCTTGGCATGAACATCTTTGTCGCCTTCTTCGTCCTCATGCTGCTCCTGTCCGAGGCCACCCCGTCCGCTGTGAAGACATTCCCGCTGATTGGCTACTACTACTGCCTGAACATGGTGATGATCACACTCAGCACCTTCCTGGCCGTCATTGTCATCAACCTGTACGTGCGCGCCGATCGGCACGCGCCGCTGAGTCCGCTGCTCCGCCAGCTTCTTGTTGAAGGCCTCGGCCGGCTGTTTTTAGTCAGGCAGAGCGTCCCGCTGCCGCCACCGGCCGCCTCATTGGTGGCTTTTGCAGCGGCCAAGAAGGCCAAGTCGATGAAACCTGCGGGCCAGCCGTCTCCACTCTCCAAGTCGGTCGCCAGTGGCGCCTCGGAGGCCGAGCAGATCGACGCGCTGCGCCAACAGCGCCGGCTTCGTCAGCAACAGCGGCAGAAATGCGGAGCCGATGAAGCCGACGAGGAGGAGGCGACCCGCTCCGGCTCAGTGGAGAAGGGCGTGCTGGAACTGAAGCGGCACCTGCGAATGTACCTGAGCCGCCTCAAGGAGAAGGAGCGAAGGAATTCGGCCGCCATGGAGTGGCGCACGCTGGCCATTGTGCTGGATAGAATCTTCTTCACGTCCTACGTGCTGGCCATCTTGGTTGCCGTGGTGCTGCTGATTCCGCGGGCCCATCCCGAGCTGCCGTACGAGCGGGAAGATCAGAAATACTGCATGTGACTATCGGCGTTTGCTGGCGTTGCTCTGTTGATTTAACTGAAATGGAATGTTTATAAGACTTCTAAGATTATACACACGTTTGCTGAGATAGGCAATCTTTTTTATGGATTTTAAATATCTAGAGACTGAGATTTGATATCTAGAGACTGAGATTTGATATCCAGAGACTGAGATTTGATATCTAGAGACTGAGATTTGATATCTAGAGTCTGAGATTTGATATCTAGAGACTGAGATTTGATAACTAGAGACTGAGATTAATATCTAGAGACTGAGATTTGATTTGAGATTTGAAAGGATAACTAAGAGCAGAGGAGTTATAGCGTAGTGGCTAGGGCGCCTGCCTCATGACCGGAAGGTCGTGGGTTCGAGTCCCTCCCCTAAGAGACAATTTGTGCCCTTGAGCAAGGCACTTAATCCCGCATTGCTTCAGTCCACCCAGCTGAGATTGGGTACCAGTTTGAGCTGGGTAAATTTAGTGTGGGTGTTGCGGCCCCTCCAGCCCGTCAGGCTGAAAGCTGTACACAGCCCTCGGATGCGCCGCGCAACTAGCTGCGGCTGTGCCTTGGGCTGTGCATCTGATCGAAAAGGTCGGGTGTCTAAATTTATTTATTTTATTTTTAAGAGCCGAGGTTAGATATTCATGAGCGGAGGCTCAGATACCTATTAGAGGCTCAAATAATATACCTAAATCTAGACTGAGCCTGTATTTAGATGAGCCAGAGATTCGAATCTAGAGGCTAATATAGCATATCTAGAGAATAATAAATGCTTGGCAAATTTACTTGAAAAAAACAGGCTCGTTCATAGGCTAAAAAATGTGTTTCGAGTGTCTCAGGCACTTCTGTTTTTATGAAAATTTATACGAAAACCTACCTAATTATGATTTCACACCTTTATATACTCGCGTCTCATCATACAATCACTATTAAACAATATCTTATTATGAAATGATTTATTGCCATCCTCAATCGGATCTCTAGTATTCACCAGTATAGTATTTTTGTCTACAGCAGATTTATCAAGACTCTAGTCCACTTCTGTTTTGCCCCCCCCCTCTAGTTTGCACTCACTTCTAGCAAAAGTGCATATGCTAGTCTACCAGTTTTATTGCCTTGCTAAGTCCAGATCATACACTACTGTAAGCTACTCACGCAAGTAGGAATTGTGCATTTTATTCATTTTTTATTTATTTAATTTTATTTCTCATTATTTTTTAATTAGTAAAACGTGCTTGTAATTATTAGCTTTTTGTTATGGACAATCGTGCCGCACCTTAGTGATTAAAATGGTTGTCCATTTGATGCTTTTTTTACTTTTTTGTCGCACAAGACACGTGTTAGGTTGTAAATTAATAATGGTTGTAAGATTTGGTCTATGTGGACCTCGTTTGTTTGATTCTATATTTTTAGCTCGTCTTTTTTTACTGCAAATTTATTCTTACTTTTCACTATAAAGACTTAATATTGTAGCTTTTAAAAAACTCCTAATTTCTTAAGTAGCTTTTTTCTCTTTCTTTATTTCTATTTTTTCGAGCTTCAGTTCAATTCCTAGATATAGCGTCCAGACATTTCTGCTCAAATGCAGGTAGTTGTATTTCATGTACTTTACTTTTGATATTAGTAGATTGAGATTTTTCTTGCGCGAGATTCACAAAGAAAACTTTTTACTGCTGGTCTTAATAAAAAGAGCTTGACTTGCTTCATTTTTTCCTTACATACAGCAGGGAAACCCGTGTTATAGACCAAAGCAAAGTCTGTTACAGACCAATAACAGAAGCAGTTACAAATTGCACAGTAGTCACAGACAACAGCAGATTGTAGAAGTCGCAGACCCCAGCAGAAGCAAGCCATTAAAGACACTAGCAGAAGCAACCTATTAAAGACACTAGCAGAAACAAGCTATTAAAGACACTAGCAGAAGCAGTTAAAGACACTAGCAGAAGCTACTAATGACACCAGCAGAAGCACGCTATTAAAGACACTAGCAGAAGCACGCTATTAAAGACACTAGCAGAAGCACGCTATTAAAGGCACTAGCAGAAGCAAGCCATTAAATAAATCAGCTGAAGCAAGCTATTAAGGGCACTAGCAGAAGCAGTTTAAGACACCAGCAGAAGCAGTTACAGACAATAGCAGAAGCAAGCTATTAAAGGCAGTAGCAGAAGCAGTTTAAGACACCAGCAGAAGCACGCTATTAAAGACACTAGCAGAAGCACGCTATTAAAGGCACTAGCAGAAGCAAGCCATTAAATAAATCAGCTGAAGCAAGCTATTAAGGGCACTAGCAGAAGCAGTTTAAGACACCAGCAGAAGCAGTTACAGACAATAGCAGAAGCAAGCTATTAAAGGCAGTAGCAGAAGCAGTTTAAGACACCAGCAGAAGCACGCTATTAAAGACACTAGCAGAAGCACGCTATTAAAGGCACTAGCAGAAGCAGTTAAAGACACTAGCAGAAGCTACTAATGACACCAGCAGAAGCACGCTATTAAAGACACTAGCAGAAGCACGCTATTAAAGACACTAGCAGAAGCACGCTATTAAAGGCACTAGCAGAAGCAAGCCATTAAATAAATCAGCTGAAGCAAGCTATTAAGGGCACTAGCAGAAGCAGTTTAAGACACCAGCAGAAGCAGTTACAGACAATAGCAGAAGCAAGCTATTAAAGGCAGTAGCAGAAGCAGTTACTCGTACAGACACCAGCAAGAGATATAAAAGAGAGCCACAAACAGAACCCACTGACGCATCAGCCCCGTTGCCACCCGCAGCCATGTTGGAGCTCAGGCAAATAATGCAGTCAGCCAGCTACCCCACCGATGCGGAGCGCAGCCTGGAGCCGCTGCTCAGCTGGCTGCAAAAAACGGCCGGACTCGATGGCCAAGTTCGGCCATTTCGCGATGGAAACTTTGTCGCCAATGCCTCCGACGTCGCGACTCCGCTGGCGAGTCCTTGGCGTTGCTGGTCGAATTCGGTCACCGCGACCCCACCGTCGGCGGCCTGGGTGGCGGAGGTGACGGAGAACTGGTTCAACCCGGCTGGAGCGTCGGGCGAGCTGGCCAGCGCCCTGCAGCGGTTGCGCAAGCTGACGGCAAACCGGCGGGAGCTGTGCAGCCTGGCGGAGATTTTCGCCACCGGCCGGTCAGCGGCCGACGTCGCCAGCGACTTGGATGGCATCGACGCACTGCTGGCGGATGCTACTGAATCGGTGCCGCCTTCGCACCAGCTGCGGCGTTTGTTCTCGCGCGAACTGGCTTTCATCAGCGGGCCGCGGCCGCTGCTGGACTGCTTCAGACGGCTGCTGGCCTGCCTCGCTGACGGCTGCGGCCTCTGCCTAGCCACCGCCCGCCCGGCTGACCCGGCCGCCCTGTCCTGCTGCCTGTTTGCCGACCTGCTGCGCGAGGCCAAATGGCCCGACGCAGGCTTCGATTTCCTGCCCGGCATCGGCGAAGTTGCCGCTCTGCCGCCTGCTAGCAGGCTGTGGCTGCCGGGTTCCTCTGCGCCGCCCAGCAAGCTGCCCGCTCAGCTCGAAGCTGTGGTTTTCGGCGCCTTGCCGTCGGCCGCGTCATCGCTATTTATCGTCGCTCCGCCGTGCGACCTCGGCGCGGCTGCCGACGATCTGGCGTTGTCGCTGGCCGCCTGCAACGGCCAGTTGGCCGAGTCGCCCAAGCGGCTGCTGCTGCACGAGTCGCTGGCTAGGGAGTTCCTCACCCTGATGTCCCAACGGCTGCACCGAATGCGCGTGGCTGACCGGCCGCTTGCCTGTCTGGACGCCGGGCCGACGCTGGCCGCTGTCGACAACGCTAACGACACAGCCGCCGCTTTGAAAGACGCCGTGGCGGAGGGCGCCACCGTTGCCGCCGCGGCCGTCTCCAGCGGCGTCGAATTTGTAGCTCCGACCGTTCTGACTGGCCCGCAGCCGTCGGACCGGCTGTTGCAGACGCGCTACGCCGGCCCGCTGGCCGTCGCCCTGACCTTCAGATCCGTGGCCGAAGCGTTGAAACTGGCGGCCGCTGGCAACGGGCTGTCCGCCGACTCCGTGACGCTGCACTGCCAGCTGTCCGGCCTGCTGTGGGAGCTGATTCCCGGCCTGGGGCCGCGCGTCGGTGCCGTGTGGATCAACTCCAGGCCGAGGCCGCATCCGCTAGAGCCGGAGCTGGGGCCCCGGACCGACTTGGCGTGGACGCTGACACCCGCCGATGCCGCTGGCGTCGACGAGAAGCTCGAGCTGTCCGCAGTCGAAGGCTGTCAGATTGTCGGCGCCGATTCGGCCGCCCAATCCGCGTTGGCCGTCGTCCGATCGGCCACCCGGACGGCCCGCTCCGAGGCCGCCGCCTGTCTAGCCGAACTCGCTGCCCGCTGCCCGCCGCGCCTCCGCGCCCGCCTGCCCGTCAGGCCGGACGAGGATTTCGGCTCCGGCCACTTCGCCCCTGCCGGGCCCGCCTTCCCCGGCCACGCCGTTCTGCGCGCCGCTCCGCCAGCCGCCCTCATCATCGACGCCGGCGTCAAGTCCGAGCGAGCCGCCAGCCAGCTGGTTCGCCTGGTCGCCCTGGCTGTTGCTATGCGGATCCCGGTTGCCGTGGTAACTGTCTATGGCTGGTCGCCCGCAGTCCTGCAGGGCCTGCCCTCGGCCTGCGCGCCTCGATTCGTGGCGACGTCGGCTGCCGAAGCAGCTGGGCTTCGCGCCCGACTCCTGGCAGCTCGGCCGGCCGCGCTCTGCCTGCTGGGCGGCGCTCGCACAGCCTTCGTCGAGCACCTCGCCGTATGGCGTGGGTCGCCAAATGTCTGCGATGCCAACGGCCGGCGGCTGCTGTTTTGCCCGGACGACTCGGACCCGGAGCCGGAGCTGGAGGAGCTGCGCCGCCGCCTCTGCCGTCAGTCGGCTGTGTGGCTGCCCGCCAAGCATTCGCTGCCTTGAGCTTGGCTGAAACTGTCCTACTAAACTTGTTTATGCAGGTTCTTGAGTGAAATTTAACGCTAATCATGCTAGCGGAAGTAGTTTTGGTGTTTTTAAAAAAGATTTTTATGATTCTATTTTACAGCCAAAACAATATTAAATTACCTTTTTTCAAACTATACTGCTTGGCTTAGTAGTACGCTATGAAAGTTAGAATTTTTCTAAAAATTTCGGCGGCTTCCGATTCCTAATGTATTTTTTAGTTGATTTACTAGTCGATCTTTTCAGCCTTAACTAATTAGTCCAGCCGTGTCAATATTTTGATTGATTCGTTCAGTGCTTTTTTATTCTAAAATTCTTCCAAATAAACTTGAACACTGGATGGCTTTTGGTGCTTTAAGCATGGACAAGCAATGCGTTTTTTTCAACCTTTTTGTTTTCCTGCTTCCTGTATAATTTAAGGTTTTCAACTCTAAAAAATTTATAATTAAAAAATTCCAGACTGCTCACATCGATGCGGTCTTTGCCACTGCCGTTTCTGCTGCTTTTGTCAGCTCTGCTAGCCCCCTGGCTCAGCAGCGTGTCATCAGCCCCCGCTGTGAGCGCCGCCGGTCTGTATCAGGCATCCGACCACTTGACTCCGCTGAAATTCGATGACCTCCGAGCAACTATATATTCGGGCCCGAACCGGAAGCACTGGCTGTTGCAGTTGTATCACAGATACTGCGGCCACTGTATTAACTTTGCACCAGTTTTCAAAGCGTTTGCTAATTCTGCCACAGGTGCGCTTTCATAAATGCATATCCTATATACTATGTTTTCTTTAAACCTAGCTGTCAGCAGTACAAACTACCAAGCATCCCCATATTGCCAAAGTTGCCTCCCATCATTCTATTCACCTGACAGCCGATTACGTAATAAGTATTTTAAGCCTATCTTAGTGCGCACGCAATCGTAATCTATCCAGCCTCCCCATAATAATGTACTCAAGGCCTAGCTCTATCGCCCCTCCACACCGTAGTTTAAACCCGCTTATCTCCCCTGCACCCGCAATGTACACCCGCTATCTCCCCTGCACCCGCAATGTACACCCGCTATCTCCCCTGCACCCGCAATGTACACCCGCTATCTCCCCTGCACCCGCAATGTACACCCGCCTTTCCCCTGCACCCGCAATGTACACCCGCAATGTACAGCGACCTACGCCCCCTTACAAAGTACACTCGCCTTCTGTCACTCTGTACGCTCGTACTCGATAGTTTACACCGCCCATTCACCCCGCATTGCTTAATGCTTATCCGCCTTCTATCGCACATTTGCTGGTCCAGGCTTGTCGCACACAGTTGGCCTGGCCGTCATTGATACGGCCGACTACTCCGCAGCGTTGTCGCACTACGGCCTAAATGGAGTGCCCAGCCTTCTGTTCATATCCAGCAATACGACCTGGGAGGGCAAGTATTTTTCTAAGCTCAACTCCGAGGCCGATTTGATGGACCAGCTGCTCAGCCAGCTGCAGGGTTTCATACCCCAGCTGGCGCCTCTGAAGCCGGGGTGAGTGGCGAGTCGGTTTGCTAGTGTGCTAGCTTTATTCTTTGGGATATTCTTTGAGTTTTGAATCCTCAAACTCTCGTATCGATCTCGATCCCCACCAGGGAGCCAGTCAGCGGTCCAGCCCTGCTAGAAGAGGCCAGTCCGGGCCGCCTTTCCCAGCGCCTCATCGTGGAGAACCTGCCCGGCCTGAGCCTGCGCTGGCGGCCCAAGCCCGACTTGGCCAGCGGCGTCGTCCGAGTCAGCCGAATCTCCCCAGTCGCTGGTGGCGGCAGCTCCTCCGCTGTCCTGCTTGGAGATTCCGCTAACATCGAGGAGCTGCGCCGCCTCCTTGGCCCGCTGCGGCCGGCCTCCGCCTCTAACGAAGGGGCCAAAGCGGCCAATCCCGCTGCTTCGCTGAAGCCGCTGGACGCGTCGTCTTCGTCGCTAGGCGAGCTCCGGCCGCCAACGCTGCAGGACCTCCGGTCGGGCATCATCCGCGCCCTCGTCTCGGACGCCACTTCCATCGGCCTCGACCAGCCCGGCGTGTGGACGGCCGTGAGCGACTTCGTCCGGCTGCTGAACGCCCACCTGTCGCCGCGCTCCTACGAACTGAGCCGCCTGCTGAGGCCGCTGGCCGCCTGGCTGCCGGTTGAGCCGCCGAGCACCGAGCAGTGGCTGCGCGCACTCAGTGACGCCGGCTTCCCCGCCCAGCCGCCCGACCAATGGGTCGCCTGTCGCGGCTCCAAACCCTACCTGCGCGGCTACCCCTGCAGCCTGTGGCAGCTGTTCCACACGCTAACCGCCGTTCGATTCGCCACCGACGGCGCCTCCGGCCCGCCCGTGATGCCCGTCATGCGGCGCTTCATCATCGCCTGCTTCTCCTGCCGCTACTGCGCCCGCAACTTTGAGAAAGGCACCGCCGACATGGAGCAGCGGATCGGCAAGCTGCCTGCCGCCGGCGCCGAGCTGCTGTACCTGTGGCGCGGGCACAACATGGCCAATCAGCACCTGAAGGGCGCCCAATCGGAGGATCCCGCCTATCCCAAATCGCGCTTCCCACCCGCCGCGCTCTGCTCTAATTGTGTCGAGGGCGCCGCCATGGCCGATTCGAATACCGCGGCTTTTCTAGTCCGCTGGTACGGCCCCGAGGCCGGCTGGGCCAGTCACCCGGCTGGCGACGCGCTGAAAGATATTTCCGCCAACCCGGACACGATGGGCTTCTCCCGACTGGACGTGGCCATTGTTGTGCTCTGCTTTGCCAGCGCGCTCGCCGTCCTGCTGGCCGTCTGGTGCCGCCTCAGCCGCAGCGGCCGCCGGCTGTGCAGGCGCTCCCCTTTCAGGCGATCGCCCAGCCCGATCTGAATTGGCGCTGAACTCAACTGAAGCCCGACTGCGCTGCCCCCCCCCCTGCTTGCCTGTGAGGACTGTCTTACCCGATTCTCTAAATTCGTGAGTTTATATTCTCCCAGCAACTGTGTGAATGCTCTAAATGGCTTCTAATTGCTCACAGAGTTGAAATATTCCCCCCCCCGTAATGATATTCTTGTGCAGAATGAATTTCTGTTTGCCCCCGTGTTAATTTAAAGTTAGTTATAGATACTTCCGGTTGATAGTTTAGATGACTTCCACTTCATACTGCAGTGAATAAAAGTAACTTCCGGTTAGCATTGCAGCAAAAAATGACTTTCAGTTTTCATTTTAATAGGTAAAAACTAATTTCGGCTCCTAAAAGCAGTTCATGGCAAAGACCTCCGGCTCCTAAAGCAGTAAATAAAACTACTTCCGGCTCCCACAACAGTTAATTAAACTACTTCCGGCTCCCACAGCAGTTATTTAAACTACTTCCGGCTCCCACAGCAGTTAATTAAACTACTTCCGGCTCCCACAACAGTTAATTAAACTACTTCCGGCTCCCACAGCAGTTATTTAAACTACTTCCGGCTCCCACAGCAGTTATTTAAACTACTTCCGGCTCCCACAGCAGTTATTTAAACTACTTCCGGCTCCCACAGCAGTTATTTAAACTACTTCCGGCTCCCACAGCAGTTATTTAAACTACTTCCGGCTCCCACAGCAGTTAATTAAACTACTTCCGGCTCCCACAGCAGTTAATAAAACTACTTCCGGCTCCCACAGCAGTTATTTAAACTTCTTCCGGCTCCCACAGCTGTTAGTAAAACTACTTCCGGCTCCCACAACAGTTAATTAAACTACTTCCGGCTCCCACAGCAGTTATTTAAACTACTTCCGGCTCCCACAGCAGTTAATTAAACTACTTCCGGCTCCCACAGCAGTTAATTAAACTACTTCCGGCTCCCACAGCAGTTATTTAAACTACTTCCGGCTCCCACAGCAGTTATTTAAACTACTTCCGGCTCCCACAGCTGTTAGTAAAACTACTTCCGGCTCCCACAACAGTTAATTAAACTACTTCCGGCTCCCACAGCAGTTAATTAAACTACTTCCGGCTCCCACAGCAGTTAATAAAACCACTTCCAGCTCTCACAGCAGTCAATAAAACTACTTCCGGCTCCCACAGCAGTTAATTAAACTTCTCTCCGCCTCTAAACTATACAGTAAAAAATTTATTTCAGTTTTCAGCCCTTTAGCTAAGTAAAGCTTCTTGTTCCCACTTAGTTGATTTGATATTGCTGCTCAATATGAATAGCTTACTACCATTTTTGTCAAGAAGAAATAGCTGGGATAAATAACTGCTTCAGATTCCCACCCACTAAATGTTACGGTAAATTAACTCATTAAAATCTCGTATAGCAGGCACGTGCTTACCTACCTAATTCAATATATTTTTAGTATAGTTTTCCTCTAACGGCAATAGGCTGCTCTATGATGCTCCGTTTTTAATGGATAAAGAATTGTAGAGAAAGAGGAAACTTTTTACGTACTTAAATATGTCATGCAGATTGGCCACAATATTAAAGTTTACTCTGTTTTTCATTAACGGTGTATCTGGATGCGAGTCGTATTATAGCCTGATACTGCCATTTTATTTTTTCCCTTAACTTTTTTGTCTGTCGGGGAGAATTTTCCCCTTACTTACCGCTCTGTAGTCCGGTTAAGTGTTTTGATGTTGTAATTTTTGCTTGTGCAATTGCAGCATGTGGAGGTTTAATACAAGTTCGGTGTCGCATGGTGTAGTATTTTGCTTATTGTGCATTTTAAATGAAAAAAATAATAATATGCCTCTCTACACGCATCTCCTTTGCCTGCATTAACAAACCGTTTTGCTGAAAGCTGACAAAAATTAAACAGATTTATAAAATCAGATTAGCAGCGACCCTATTGTGCATCAGAAATTGCTTTGTCTTCCTTTTTTGTCTTCTTCTTTTCTCGTAATATCCGATGGCTTTAATAAGCCAGTCAAAATCGGAGTCCAGTGCTGAAATTAACCCTTTATTATTTGCTTTAAATTTTCCATGATTAGACGACAGAATTTTATTGCCGTCAGTCTGAGGGAAAGTACTCAGCAATGCCTTAAAAAAGTGAATGTAGGCGTACAGGATAGTGTCAAGAGTAGATCATTCAAGTTGATTTACGTACATGTCTCGCCGATCCATCTTTGCATTTTTTTGCATTCAAAGTTTTATGCATACTAAAGGTGTCCTTCGCTTAAAGACGCCAGTGTTTGTCAGTGCCGAGCTGAAGGCATCGCGATTGCTTGAATTACTATATATTTTACCTGTTGTTTAACATGCTTGGGGAGTTTTAAAAAAATTTTATCTGCTATCGAAATACAAATGATGGAAAATTTTTATCCTTTAGTTGTGAGCAGTAGATTTAACACAAATAGGCTTAGCAAAAAGTGTACATTAAATGCAATTTAGCGTATGCGCTAAATAAGCATTGTAGAATCAAGGACCACTAGAAGTCACTTGTGTAGAATCCGGAGTGTTAAGGCTGTAGACGGATTTCACACCATGATAAGATAAAATAAGCAATTTTACGATCGATAAGATAACACGCCCACACCTCCAAATCCTAGCAATTGAGGGTCAGTTAAGCGTCTTAAATTTTGTGGGGTGAGGAGAGAGAACAGACGGGCTGAGCTGTACCGTCTTGACCAAGGATGATATATAACAACTGGGTGGCTGGACTGGGTTTTCTATGCCTATTTTTTGACTCGGAAAAACCTCGCACTCGGAAGGCTACCAGCAGCATGGTCTTCTCTGAGATGGACCTCCTGGTCACAGTCGGACTCGATCGTCTCCGGCTCCCAGCCAGCAGCGATTGCCTGCCTTGCTGCCTTTGCCATCAAGGTGCAGTCACGTCTCATCATCAACAGCTAGACAGTTCAAGATGTTCTCCTTGCCGCGGCTGCTGAACGATTTGCGAATCTGCTTGGCACAGTTCGCGCGAGCCTGGCATTGGTCAGCAGTGAGATCATGGGGCACACAGACTGAGCAGACATTGCGGAGTTGGAGATCGTCAGTGAGGGTGCGGTGCACTGTCTTAAAGTCGATCTCCATGCAGTCTGCGAGCTCCCTGACGGACTGCCGGGGATCCTCTGTGATCAGATTGCTGAAAACGTTCGGCCGATTATCCGTTGCTTCGGCCGTTCTGGTTGAGCAAGGTCGACCTGACCTGGCGCATCTTCTAAAGTGAACTCAGGACTGAAGCACAAACAAAAAAGGCGCCAGCGTGTCACCCTGCAGCACTCCTGAGGACGTGCTGAATAGGTCCGACAGGCTGTCTGGCGTCACAACCGCAGCGTTCGTATCCTGGTAGGTGGCCATGACGGCAGAGACCAGTTGCTGCGGAACGTTCTAGGCACGGAGCCGCGAGCCACCAAGTCGGAAAGCCTTGCGAAAATTGACGAAGACAACCACAAGACTTGACTGGGGACGCGCGCTTTCTCGATGATGCGGCGGAGGGCCAGAATCTGCGTCACTGTGCCGCGGTGGGGCCGGAAGCCGTTCTGCTCAGGACGCAGATCCAGCACTGGCTGCAGGCGTGCTAGCAGCACCCTTTTAAACAGCTTCGCGGCGCAGGACACGAGCGAAATCCCGCAATGCTCCTCCTTCCGCGTGGTGCCCGGCTTCTTCGGGATTCCGACTATATGCGCGGTAGTCCACTCAGGGGGCGCGGCACCTCCTTCGAGGACGCTGTTCATCACTCGAGCCAACTCACCAGCAACTCTCGGGACTCGCAGCGCCTTGACGGGTACCTCGTCCGCGCCAGTCCGAATTTTCATTCGGTAATAGCAGTCGACGTTATGCGAAGCTGGATGCGTGAATCGGCCAATGAATAATTCACCTACATCGAACTCTTCGTTCTCGGATAGGCTGACCAGGTTCGACAACCTTCAAGGTAGAAGTAGAGGCGGAAAAGCATTTGTTAGGGTGCAATAAAACTGATTAGGAAAAAGCACCTCTGTCACCGTCACTACACCGTGGTAGACTATAGCGGCTGACTCAGGCGATAAAGTAAGCAACGATCTAAATTGCTCAACAAAGAATTTTTTGGAAAAGCCATTGGATCAGATAGGCTGTACAGTTCTCTGCACATCGGAGAGCCGGCAGGTCGCCGCTGACTGCATGCAAGGCCTCCAACGCATTGAGCACAAAAAAGCTTTTTATTTTTAGGAATCATGATAAAATTTAGGATAAAAAATGTTTGCCAGATGCTTGCAGAGTATCTAAATGTAAAAAATTAAATTAGATAAGAACTTCTGCCACCCCACCCGTTTGACACCTCCTTTTCATAGCTTACTTTATTTACCTCCAGAACGAGAAGCCCTCGAAGCCAAATGGGCCTTCGGGCCACGACGGCTTACCGGGGGCTGGGGAGAAAGCTGCGGAGAATACTTTGGCACAGGATGGCTCTGTGGCACGAGAGGAGGCTCGGACTCGGATTTTGCAGAAGATGACGCAGGTTGTTCTAGCGGCTCTCTCAGCAGGCTGCTACGGGGTAGTTCACGCTGGCATGCTGCATGCCTGCATCGCTTGACGCGCGCCGCACTTTTGTCGCACATTTGCCTGGATGCTTGTGCAGCCACTGGACAAGCTGGCTGCAGCCGAGGCACTGCGCAAGCCGGTCACGACCTTTGTCTGCCTTGGAATTATAGTAGGACAGAGGATTACAGAGTCTTCCAGACTGCAATGAGTCTGTTCTTTGAAGTAGACTCCAACTGGGCTGGAGTGAGACGCAGTCTCTCAAATACTGATGACCAATCAAAGTTGTCGACCGACTACTAATAGTAGTGCAGCTTCTTTTATCATCCATAAATTGCACTTGATACGCATGCGCCATAAATGGCAGTTTAGTTCTTGCATACGCAGTGATAGTTCCATGTCCAGAGTTAGCATAAATTTTTCGCTATAATTCTCATATTGTCCATTTTTAGCACGTCGAGTAGACATGCTACTAATGGTAATGCAGCGGTTTATCGTCCATAAATTTAATTTTGAGTGGTCACAGAGATCGTTGTACGTCCCGAATCGGCATAAATATTCTATGTTAATATTCTATCGTCCAATTCTAGCACCCTCTCGTTGTCCATTTTTAGCATTCACAGAGACATGTTATTAGTGCGCATTAGTACATTCGTATCGTCCAGAAACGGCATGTTGCTAAAATGTGGACGATTTTTAAGAGAAGTAGTGTCGGTGGCCGAAAACTAACTTAGATAATGTACAGTTCCAATGCTTCAAGTATACGTGTACTAATGGTAGATGTCAATAGTTTACATAGTCGTTGGTTCTTCTAATTTTTATATAGTTAATTCATGACGGACGGCGAATTATAGTCTATGGCAGAAAACTCAATACTTTTATAAAGAGCGCAGTTGAATCAAAGCAGCTCTCTCTATCACCCGCTTTTAAAAGTTAATACATTTGATTATTTAATACAATTATTGAAAGAAACAACCAAACCATGCCCTGCAAAGTATCCAATTGTCCTGTTTGTGGACATTATTACACCCAGAAAAATATGTTGCGCCATTTGGAACGACAGCATGAAGAATTTATCAAATCGTTTGACTGGAGTGCATTCCCCGAGAATATTCGGCCCAGGCCTGGCACCACGTTCAAGATCAGAGCTCAGGCGGTATGGAAGATCACCCAAAAAGGCCGAAATCGTCAAGTTAACCATCCCTCACCGTGTCCACACTGCGGCAAGTATTTTCAGTACCTCGCTTGACACCTCGCCGGGTCGTGCAAGTCAAAGCCATCGGGCAGTGCCGCCGCCTCGGCGGTCTCTGGTTCCAACAGCGCCACAGCTCCTGCACTGGAGGGCAACACTGCTGCAACAGCGTCCAATCTTATTGAGGCTGCAGCGGATGCCGTCTGGGAAGAGGTCGAGTTGGACACCATTCTCCCTCGACGCGATACGGTCGGTGTACTTGCTGACGCACTGGATCAGTTGACGACTGCGAGTCAACCGCCGCGATTGCATCAGGCGCCGGTGCAGGAGCGCGAATTCACCTTGCCCGAACAACGAACTCAATCGGCATCCAGTATAATGAAGTGCAGCGGAGCTGCCGCGCGTACTGTTCAGGACACTGAGGAACTCTATTTGAATCCTTCGGTCTCTACGATCAACGGGCGCCGTAGCCAGCGAGAGACAGCGTCTGGAGCCGGTGCTAGTCAACAAGCCGGACCGTCGTACAGTTTGGTTGATCTTGTCAACTGCGACGCAGATCTGGACGCTTCTTCATGGAATAGCCGAGTTATATCATCAGGTTTAAGTCTGCATGATCTAGACGCTGAAATAATTAGTGAGTTTTTTAAATATCCCTAATGGTCCCTTTTATTACTGTTTAGTCCTATGGCTATAACATGCTATGCACGGCAGTTCTAAATACTATTTATCTTTCCATTATCTTTCTTTTTCACGTATCAGCTACATTCGAATATCAGAGTGTGGATATGTAGCTATTACTTCATTGCTCGCGTGTTTGGCCCTGTAGGCAATGTCAAGCGACTCTCCGTCATGGCGCGCAAGTTGGACGGTCTGTTTGAGCGACGCGCAATGCTGGCTGAGACAGTGACGCTCGACAATCCGTCTGGCATCAGCATGATTGAGTCGGTGCAGACGCTAGTCGACCTGGTGGATGGTATTGTCGAGGACACTCCGATCGCGATTGGCCATCGTCGTTGTGACAGCCGCGACACCAGTGTTATACACCGGCCATATCGGGCAGGAGATGAAGGCCGAAACCAACTATCGGCGTGCGCGCGGCACCATCCCGATCGGATTGATCAATTGACGCCTGTCTATGACACATCCAAGACCGTCGTCACGCGGTATTACGCGGCAACAGCGATCCACGCGCCGAGGCTCCAGGTGTCAGCTGAGATGCGATCCTGTTTGGATCTATTCGGCGAATCGCAGCCTCAGCGAGGCAGCTCACCAGCGACTGTTGATGTCGATCGAACGCGTAGCATTCGACGAGAGGCCACAAATCGACTCGCGCGAAAGCGTTCGAGCTCGGTTAGTAGCCAATTTGAGTCTCCATCAGGCGAGCGGTCGGCTGCAGTTAATTCTTCCCCGTCGAACGCAAAGCGACGTCGGTTGAGTCTGCGGGACATCAGCGAATACTCCGAGTCTCCCACCAGTCGGTCGACCGCAGACTCATCGTAGGACGCTTCGGGCGCGCAGATTACACCGACTGTGACGCGATTCTGTCATGGTCACAACCTGTAAGCTGCCGCGCAAGCTTACAGATGATTGATCAAATTGACCAATAAACTTTGCTGCCGGACTTGACCTACTGTACAAACATGAATATTCCTGTCGTTTTTTGTCGCTTTCTTTTCGATGCTTAGATGATATAAGCATTTAAGCGAATTACCTGAATTTCTTTCATGTTGTTGCTCTTTTCCGTGCGTTTTACTCTATGCATGCTGTTTGTTGATTGCGTTCCAATCCCCCATCATCATAAAATTTTAATCACAAAATATAATTTTATATTTTATATGTTTAAAATTTGACCCCTTTGTCTGTAATATTGACAGCTTTTCATATTTTTGATATTCTTGTGCGTTGTGATCTGTGCATGCCGCTTATCGACTGCGCCCATTCTCTCCCCGTCATAGATTTGTTCTTATTTACATTCGGTAGCTATGTTTACTATTCGATTTCTTTTGTTTGTATGATCGCTATATTACTTGCATAGGTTTTAGACATAGAAGTCGCTAATTTTCAAAGTCATATTTTGGATTATACAGCGCAATAGAGTTAATCTGATGCACATGATTTGTGATTTCAACGCTATCTTTTTTTGCTGCCTGTCAACGGCAGTTTCACTATTTTTCCTCTAGTGGCCCCCGCCGTACATGAACGACGTTTATCACGCTGATCTCATTTTCTTTAGTATCTGCTTGAATCAGTCACTCCGTGCTCGAAGCAGTCGTCGAACATAAAAACGAAATGTGTGCCGTTTAGTCTCTAAGGCAAATTGAAGCAAATGGCATGGAGTGCTGAAAGATTATTGCGAAAAATTATTTTCTCTGCCCTAAAGCATAACGTTTATTCCCGATATTCTTTCTGGACTCGTATACTGAAGGAAATTTGTAACAGAGTCGTAACTGCTGAAAGTGAATATAAAATTCATTTTAAGAAGTGATCGGAATTATAACTTTGCTGCGATCCGCTACACAGGCGGGCTGGAATTGAATGAAACAAATAATAATCTGTGCGACAAGTACGAAACAACATAGTGGCACATAGTGCTGGTGCTAAGCAGTGCTGTGCGACATTGCGTGCAGTGCAGGCGTGGTAGCAGCTTGCGGGCAATGTAGCCACCAATGTATGACACGACATTCTCTGCGATGTAGCCAAGACCTCGCAACTCTCGAGCTGTTGGCAAATCGAGCAGCTGTTCGCTGGTGCAGTTTGCGCTCGCGACGGCTGGAGGCTGACGCAGTTGCATCGTCAGCGTGCCGCAGCTCAGACAAGCTGTGCGGTTCTCAACGATCGATCTGAAAGCGGACCTGTGGTTGGTGGTTGCTGATATGATATAGTATGAGATTATCAGAAACAGATTGATACACAGATAGTTGCCGTCAGATCCGTAGTAATATGCAAGCTGCACTGACACACAATGCTACAGTTATGCCCGGTGAAAAATTATGGAGACTCACCGAAACTGCTCACAATTCAGATTATTGTTAAATCCGCCTCTCTGACGAATCTCCCCGAAGACGTTCCAGCGGATCTTGGCACAACCGGTACGTCAGGAGGTAACTCCTCGAGAAGCCCTCGAAGATGTCGTTGACCAAGGACTCCAATGCTGTGCTGTTGGAGCAGTACCCGAGAGTCCCACATCTTACGTCTACATTGCAGCAGCGGGATACCACAGTCGGTCGTGAGACTGCGCAAGTAATCATCGAGGTGTACTAGCGATCCATGGTGACTGCCTTGTTGTCATTCAAAATTGGCCTCTTCCAACCCGTCTGCGCAGCAGACCTGAAGGATGCAAGAGAAACAAAGAAAAAATTCACACCTTTTTATTCACGGACAAATAAAGTTGCTCACTTGGAGTTAAAAATGTCAAACAGCGAATCCACTGTGCGAATGAACTCTGCGGTGGCTGCCGAATCCTGAAATCCGGACTTCAGGCTCTCCCACAGAAAGTCCAGCGCATGAGCGACAGAGCTGCTGAAAGTCTGAGTTTCTGACGAAAAAGCATCCAAGGGCTGTGTACAGCTGCTCAGCCTGACGGGCTGGAGGGGCCGCAACACCCACACTAAATTTACCCAGCTCAAACTGGTACCCGATCTCAGCTGGGTGGACTGAAGCAATGCCGGATTAAGTGCCTTGCTCAAGGGCACAAATTGTCTCCTAGGGCCGGGACTCGAACCCACGACCTTCCGGTTTTAAGGCAGGCGCCCTTGCCACGAGACTACAACTCCTCTCACATGTAATATTCGTATATGTCCATTCACGGCTTAACAATTTTATTGTTCAGATAAGACCAGACCTCTCTTAATTCAGTTTGTAAATTAAAGGCCACCGAAGCATGAACGAATCGTTATAATACTCTGATCTGTAAATAATATAACGCCCCATGATCCACATTGCCTACATAAGTAACAAATCGTTGATTAAGAGCGTATTCCATGGCATTCACAGACATTAAATCGGTAAAAATTAACGATTTCATTTTTTTAGTAATCAAGTAGACGAAAATCAAACCCATTTGAATCAGTACACAGCTTACACTCAATGTCATTCAATCAAAACGTCATTATAACATCATTTAACAAATAAATTACAGCCGGCGCAACGACAAACAACCGGACGAACCTGACAGTCAGTTCTGGTTACGTACAGTCGACGAAATCAACGCCTAGTAGGCGACAACGGGACAGCGCCACTGGCATCCATACAGGGCATTGTGTCAACGGATTCGGTGTCGGACACATCCACGTTGACTGCCGGCACAGTATCAGCAGAGCTAGCGCTGTGCGACGCACGATTCGCAACGACTAGTTCCGACAAGTCAGCAGGCCCCGGCGGAGCCTCAGCTGGTACATCGAGCTTGGCGAGGTCACCCGCTACGACATGCAGGTCGTCGACAGAACAGGGCCCGACGATGTTTAGCCGCAAGCCAGATAAATCAGCTAGAACCAGCGCAGCATCGTATGCGGTGAACGTTCGACCAGACTCATTGGATACCGGCGCTGCGGGCACTGGTTCGGTCTGCACCTCGGCGTCAGCTGTGTACGGATTCACTTGTACTTCGGCACAGACCATGTGATGGATATCTACGCGTAGAGTCACTGTCTGGGTCTCGGCGTCCACTATGCGACTGGGCTCAACGAACTGTGGCCGGGACTCTGCCGGTGGCTCGACAGAAATCACAGAAGAGCGAGAGCAGTCAACTACTTATGAAACCCTCGAATCGTCAGTTCTTACAGAGTAATCCAACAGGTTGGATGGCAATCACGTCTAATGAGACCAACAAAACAGTCATCAGTGAGGGAGAACTCCAAACTATCATACAAATATCAAGAGGCAATGTCAGCAGCTATGCAAAAAGTTTATTAAAGCGATATTTGGGATGGAAGGTAATTTTATACATAAGATAATTTTATTTTCTATTCTTGCAATCCTTGAATTTTACGACTATCTGCCTCTACTTTAACAATTTTGGGTCCGAGTCAATTTACGTACCAATTTTAAGCAACGGTCATTTTTTACCTTGTGACAATCTGCGCGGAATTGATTGCAAGATATGCGTAGTTGATTCACTTAGTCATTGTTCAAAATGTCTATGGTAATTTAGTTCAAGTCAATGACATTCAAGTTCAAGGCAATGGAGAGATAGTGCACGGCTTGCAAGTGCAACAACGCCTAGGACCACGAGTTCGCGTAGCGCACGAGTGTCTATGGCGTTGTTGCACACGCAAGCCGTGCTTCTATCACATTGTCATGTGGTCTAGCCAACAATATACGAGTGCCATAGACATTTAAGCACTCAAAACCAAGTATTGAGTAGTATTGCAAAAACGATTGTTTACTGGAGTCTCAACCATAGACAATTGCATTTAATGCACGCTTTTTTCGCTATATGTCTTGAGTCTCGACCATAGACTATTGTAGTTAGCCTACGCGTGTTGAAACGAGGTTGAAACTAACGGCAGCCCGCCGAATTCCACTCAGATATACACTCATGCGCTAACAATTAGTTTATATTTAATACTTAATTATTAGGAAATTAATTAAAGATCGCTTAGAACGTTAACATGACAAATGTATAAAAATTGAAGCTCGATACGAGCCAAGAAACAATTTTAGACGCAATAATAGAATTAATACAAAAACAATAAAAACTATCTGCTTAGTCACAGTTGAGTAAAAAGCACAATGGTCAGTTTCTGACGCGCTCTTGGTTTATGCTTGGTTTTTAAACTTACAATTGCTGAAAATCTTAGCTACTGCGGCGGAAGGAAATCCAATTGCAACACTGCAGTTTGCGATCGCAGGCGACGCAGTTGTTGACGGGCCAACCACAGTATAGCTTTCGACCACAGGAGAAGACTGCGCTATAGCCATAGGTAGAACAGAGTTGTCTGACGTCTTCCACACGCCGCAGATCGCTCTCCTCAGTCTCACTGAGCTCTCGCAGAGGTGATGCATCATCTATTTCCGACGGATTTTCCAGCTCGGCATCTATCAGTCTCTGATGTGCAGCTGTCAAGCCCAACCATTGACTAATCGCTTGACCTGGTTCGCGACGTCCAAGGCGCGTCAAAAAAATCTAGCTCATCATTGCTTCGACGGCTGATATCGTTCTCTAGTATTGAATCGTAATCCAACATGTCGACGCAGTAAAAATAATAGCCTGCCAAGCAACACTCTTCTTCACTAAAGAATGTATTTTCTCTAAAGAACTTCAAAGGAATCGTTTTCACTTAACACCAAAGTTTTGCCAGATTTTGCCATAGACATTCTCACCGGGCCGTGAAACCGACTGAAAGCATAGAACTCAGAGTGATTTTACCATAGAAAGTCTCAGCGGGCCGTGAAACGCGTTTCACGCCCGCTAACTACAACACCAATATGGATAGGCTGCTCGGGCTGAAACGAGGTGAAACGCCTCGGCGCTACGCGCCTCGACGTTTTACCTCGTTTCAACCCTCTGCAGCCTATCAATATTTGTATATTGCATTTAATGCACGCTTTTTTCGTTTACCGCACGCTTTTTGCGCTGCGCAGAATATGGCCTGGCCATAGACAATTGCATTTAATGCACGCTTTTTCACACTGCTATCGTTGTACAATAAAGAGAAGTCATCAGCACAGAAAATTTTACCATAGACAAAACGAAGTTAGCGTGCGACAATGCGATTATCACGCACGCTAATTTCAACTAGGGTGACAATCGCATTACTACATGCAAATTTTGTTTTGTTTATGGTAAATCGTCATTTCTGCCCTAAGCAGCCTATCCATATTATTATTATGGCATAACAGAGCCAGCCCCAGCAGCGGGCACGAAATGAAATTATGCGCCCGCTGCAACTGTCTATGGCAAAAACGTCTTCATTTCAATGCACTGACTTCATTTCGTGCCCGCTGTCGCGCCCGCTGTCAATGTCTATGGCAAGAACTCATGCAAGCGACTTTAACTATTTATGCGTACAGTATAGTTTGTTTTAGCTCACTCGTAAAATAAATTTAATTAATTGCGGAATCTGTGTTTCTGGAAAATTCTCCTTGTTTTATCGCGTCTTTTTGTCAAAGCATACGTTTTGGCCATAGACATCGGTCGCGGGCAAAAATCGTTGGTTTCACCCTCGTTTCGGCCTGCTCTGGCGTGCCATAATGAAAATTTAGTTCAAGGCAATGACAATTTGGACAATGATGTCGTCTGGAATTGAGGGCGCTACGCGCGCTCGTGTCTATGGCCATTAACTGAAATCTCAATTCCGGACAACCACCTATTATGCGCACCAAAACCGGACATTTCAAGCTATGCTTCTAGAGTGGAAGTAAGTAAATCTAGATCTAAAGATTTATGAATCAAACGTAACTTTCACTTTAAACGCGTGGAAATGTACTTTTATTTCATAATTTTAGTCGACTAATTTATTCTTAACCCACTGAAGCTCTTTGTTGATAATGACGCGCCTGTGTTTAAGTCAACCTCGAAGCCATACGAACTATCATCATGGCCCCGAACGATGCAAACGGATGGACATCTAGTTGTCGTGTTTTTATCTGCCTGTATGTTAGGGACTTTATTCTTGGCAAGGAACTCCGATTCAAAAACAACGCTGCTGCTCTTGCACGATACAGGAAGTACATTTGGCACGTGATCGAGGCATTCTGCTTACGAAGCATCCAGGATTTTTGCTCAGCCTGTCGACAGACGGAACCAGACGATGTAAGTTGCGGTCGTCGCATAAGTTGGGTACGTGTCTGGTAAAATTCATAAAATTTCCATAAATAAAAAGCAGACTTGGTTTTATATGGGTGAATAACTCCGCTCTTTATAATGGATTTTCAGTCGGATTTTAAATTCTTAATGTACGCTCGTAGTAAACGCTGTCACCCAAAAGTATAAATTCGTACTTGACTTTCCTCGACAGGACGACAGATCGAGTGCCCGTCGTGTCTGACTTGGTTTCACACACAATGTGCCCGTGGCTCCACGGATGCTAGTTTTTGCTGTACAACGTGTTAGCAAACTTTTCAACTCTGACATAAATTACTACAGGCAATAGACAAAATTAAAGCGTTCCATTGACGTGTAACCTTTCAGCAACTCACTTTCGTAAATTTATCTGTTTTTTCTACAAAAACCGTAGAAGTTTAAAAGTAGGGGGGGCATTGTCGGTACATCCATTTAAGACAGAGGCAAGTTTGTTGAGTTTCATTGAATAAGAAATTTCATGTACCCATGCCATCATTTTTTGCTTGTTCCCCTGTAGTTTCGTTATTTTGCTCCCCTGTAAGCTCTGTTTCACTGTTTTAATAACCTAGGCATCGGTAAATGCCCACACATTGTTGCAAAAAGAAAAGAAGTTAAAGAAAAAAGTTTAGCTTGAAATTCGACGAGAGCAAGTATCTTGGGTGTAATAATTTTTTCTGTAAATTTTCAAGGCTCTGCGTCAAGCAGAAGTACCTAAGTAGAGTTGCTCCAATGCTTCATACATGCGCAACCTCCTGAATCTTACCCGGCCAGTGCGACGTTGTTTAGTGTAAGTGCGACATTGTTTCTGACCAAAAGTGCGACGTTGTTCAGTGTAAGTACGACATAGGTCGTCAGTGGAAAAATTTGCGACTTAGTTGGCCAAAAATTTCGAAGGACCAAAAAAAGGTCCCGCGAACCATTCTTGCCTGAATCTTCCCAATTCTTCTCCATTTTGCGACTTACCCCCTCGTTTTTCACCAATTTTGTGACTTACATCGGCAATTTTGCGACTTGCATCGGTGATTTTGCGACGTCCCTTGCTTGGCAGGCCTGTCACCCGGCCGATTCGGCCGGGTCGGCCGGGTGTTGCGCGTGTATGATGCTTCAGCATATGGTAATGCATTAATTCAATACAGCACTTTATATTGGCTGCCATTCTGAGCCAGTTTGACGATTTAGCTTGAAATTCCACATGAGCAAGTATCCTTTTCTGCAGAAAAATATTTTTTTTCTGTAATTCTGTAAATTTTCAAGGCTTTCAGTTAAAAGAAAGAACCTTTTAGCACGCACATTTGTTAGATTTCGAAAATAAATACGAATATTAATGGGAACCAAATATCACGTGAAGAATCTGAGACAGTCGGTCCAGTGCTCATTTTAATTTAATCTTTATCTCAACTGCACTCACTTAATTCGGCTGCACCTAACGACAGGTCTAAGTTATCCTGGTATTGGCCATGTTGGCATGTATTGTCCATGGGTTTATTTAGATATTGAGTGACGTATTACTATTAGTGGGTTCAAATTTGTCTCCCATTCCCTAGTTGCCAAGTAAGGAGTGCACTGAGGTAGATGGCGTTAAAGGTGGTGATGGTGATGATATTTATCTAACATTCTTCATGTCTGCTGTCTGGATGTTTATTAGATTTTGCCTTTGCCCTTGGCCTCACCTAGCTGGTCTGGCTTATTATCTTAACTAAAATTGTTGACTCAATAAAAAAGTATTTTTTAGACTAAAGCTATGGTTCAGTTAATTTATGCGGATGCCGTGTTATTTCTGTGGCCTGTGTCTGGACTCCTAAATGCTGAGCATATTTATTTATTAATAAATTATTAATGAGTTAATTAAGTTTTAGTTAAGTGGTTCTTTTGAAACTGTGGCAATATTCTATGTAGTATATACTTTAGTCATTCAGAAGTTATGCCTCCTGAAATGCAGTAGAGTATTGTACCCCATTGCATAAATAGAAACTTGGAGACTGCATATGGCAGAACTAGGAAACACCAAGTTAGTTGTCTTTAAAAATATTAAATTGTCTTCCTTAGTGGTAACTAAGACCTCAATATAGTAAATTTTTAGATAAGTTCATTTTGTTTACCTAGTAAGTATGTTGTCAATGGTATTTGTTTATACCTGCTAAGGAATTTTATGGACCTGTTGCACTTCTTGCTTAAGATAGTCATAATTGGTATAAACTTTGTCCCTTAGAAGCTATTTAAGGGAAGATGGCAAGATTATACCCTATCTAGTACCAAACTTGACAAATATTGTAGATAAGGCAGGAGATTAAACTACATCTTGTTGATTAGGGTGCTGGTCAGATCGTCATCTGCCAGTTCATCATCTAAGATGACAAAATGACCAAGAATAATATTGCTATGGTATGAAAAATGACAAAGTATCCAAAAATAACAAAATGCAGAGGCATTTTGTTATCCACCAATCAGATTATATCTGCAAATTTCTTTTACCCATTGAAACAAATTAATCGGTTCAAATAATGACCATCAGATATTTAACTAGAAATATTAGATGAAAAAATGTTGAAGTAAACTAAAATCAATCAGACAAAAATTATACCTAGCTAGGCCTTATTGGTTTGTATACCCTCACCTCCTCCTACCTCCAAGCCAATAGAAAATAAAGACTCTATGTGGCAATCTTGGTATGTGAACATTTTGGTCTTACACCTCTTTTAATTTTTGCGCACTCTTATTTGCATGTTTCTATCAGCAGACAACAATTGTCAAAACATATTTCTTAAGTAGAAATGTCTCACTAGGCAGATGTATGCAGATGACAATCTGACCACTATTCTTATTTCTTAGCTATCTGAGTTTTCATTGGTATATGACAAAGTGTCCCATGTTATAGAGTGACATCTTGGCAAGATGATGAAGTGACCAGAAAAAAGTCAATGATTTCACTACCCCAGATGATGAAATAGAAGATGACAAAGTGACTAGGATCCTGTTGATTATATAAAGTTTCTTCTATGCAGCATAGAGCTAAACATTATCATAATGACCCATCAAATATTTCATAGTACCACAAAAGCAAGGGTAAATAAAGGTACTACCATAGTTATAGAAAGTGATAATATGATAAAACAAAAGTAGATAATAATTAGTGATTTTGTATGCACATTTAAATTTGGCTAATTTCTGCAAAAAAGTGTGCTTATGTTTTAATTCCAATTCTAGTTCCTATTCATGTATTAGGATGCAATATCCCATTGAATTTTAGGAGATATAACTTTTGAATGGCTAGGGATGTTATCATTTTTTTTTCATTGCTTTATTCATTACTAATGATGCTATAATATACAAATGTTGCTCTTTCTCCTACTGGCTATTAAGAAAAGTTATACCAAAAAGTTCAAAGAAATTTAGTATACTCCTCATATCTTGCAACATACCAGATCTTTTATTAAAAAACTAAATACTATACATTAAAACTAGGACATTAAAACTTGTATTTATCCTATTTTACTAAAATTTGTTGAAATTTATATGATTTATTGATATTATACTAATAATACAATATTAGTTTAATACATTAAAAAAGTTATTAGAATTGTACTATATCATTATAAGCATTTAAATAAAATTTGTAAAATATTTGTTTTATAGTGCAGTATTCTAAATTGTTTGTCTATTGCATGAATATAATTGTAAAAGAAACTTGTAAGTGTTACAACTTATTTTTAATTTCTATAAAATGCTCTTATAACAATGTGTGTACTAGAAAAATGTCTGAAATCTTATATTTAATTCTAATTAGTCAGTAAGTCCAAAAGTGGGAACTGACTATTGCCAAAATTGTCCTGCTTATTGGCAGTATCTGTCTCCAAAGTAGCTGGACCTATATTAAATTTTTATATAAAGTAGCTACGTCCACAATTTTTATTCTAGCTACTTTATTCCTAGGTTTAGCTAATTTTTTCAGGTGTTGTCTTTTCAAAAAATATTTATTTAAAGCTACTATGAGCTAAATCAGGGCTACTAAATTAGTATTGCCATTGAGGAAATTAATTACAGTTTGCCTTGGTCCAATCAACTGAGATTGAATGCTAGTGTGAACTGGAAAAATATGTTGCACCGCTTCCAGTTTGTCTAGCTGCCTTCCTAAATATTCTTAATTGTGTTCTCTTAAGCATCCAAATTGGCGCTAATCCTAGTTTTTTTTAATTCAGTGTAATTTCATGACTTAAATGCTTCTACAAGCCTTGGGTATGGTTTAAAAATTTCTACCCTTTAATATTTTTTCAGTGAGATTTAGTGTCCAACTTCAAGCCGGCCTACTAATATTAGTCCAACCAGAAAAAAACGCTATCTATGTCTGCCCAAGCCGAACAGAGAAAGCAAAAGCAGGCGCAGCCGGCTGGCGCCTCTGCGGTCGCCGAGGCAATGGAGGAGGAAGAGACGTTCGGGCCGCTGCCGATTTGCAAGCTGGAGACCGCCGGAATCTCGGCGGCCGACGTTAAAAAATTAGAAGAGGCCGGGCATCACACAGTTGAGAGTCTGCAGATGGTGCCAAAGAAGAACCTGCTGGCTATCAAAGGCATTTCTGAGGCCAAGGCCGATAAGATTATGGAAGTTGTTCATAAAATGTGCCCGATGGGCTTCACTACAGCTACAGAGTTTCATCAAAAGCGGTAAGCTTTCGTCTTATCATCAACTTGTACTTTTATTAGCGTACACTTTAAAAAAATGGCTATGATAATCGCTTTTTCAGCTCGGAGATAATCCAGATCACCACCGGCTCCAAGGAGCTGGACAAGCTGCTGCAGGGCGGCATCGAGACCGGCAGCATCACGGAACTGTTTGGCGAATTTCGCACCGGCAAATCGCAGCTCTGCCACACCCTGGCCGTCACCTGCCAGCTGCCCGTTGACATGGGCGGCGGCGAGGGCAAGTGCCTGTACGTTGACACCGAGGGCACATTCCGTCCGGAGCGGCTGCTCGCTGTCGCCGAGAGATACGGCCTCAACGGCGCCGACGTGCTTGACAACGTGGCCTACGCCAGGGCCTACAGCTCCGACCATCAGATGCAGCTGCTGACGCAGGCGGCCGCCATGATGACCGAGTCCCGCTACGCCCTCCTCATTGTGGACTCGGCCACGGCCCTGTTCCGCACCGACTTCAGCGGCCGGGGCGAGCTGTCCGAGCGGCAGCGGCATCTGGCCAAATTCCTGCGCTTCCTGCTGCGCATGGCCGACGAATTCGGGGTGGCCGTCGTTGTCACCAATCAGGTTTGTTGCCGTGATAACTCTGGTGTCAGAGTGGCATTCTGTGATAACTCTGCTGTCAGAGTGGCATTCTGTGATAACTGTGGTGTCAGAGTGGCATTCTGTGATAACTCTGGTGTCATAGTGGCATTCTGTGATAACTGTGGTGTCAGAGTGGCATTCTGTGATAACTCTGCTGTCAGAGTGGCATTCTGTGATAACTCTGCTGTCACAGTGGCATTCTGTGATAACTCTGGTGTCAGAGTGGCATTCTGTGATAACTCTGGTGTCAGAGTGGCATTCTGTGATAACTCTGCTGTCAGAGTGGCATTCTGTGATAACTCTGCTGTCAGAGTGGCATTCTGTGATAACTCTGGTGTCAGAGTGGCATTCTGTGATAATCTGTGTCAGAGTGGCTTCTGTGATAACTCTGCTGTCAGAATGGCATTCTGTGATAACTCTGCTGTCAGAATGGCATTCTGTTATAACTCTGGTGTCAGAGTGGCATTCTGTGATAACTCTGCTGTCAGAGTGGCATTCTGTGATAACTCTGGTGTCAGAGTGGCATTCTGTGATAACTCTGCTGTCAGAGTGGCATTCTGTGATAACTGTGGTGTCAGAGTGGCATTCTGTGATAACTCTGGTGTCAGAGTGGCATTCTGTGATAACTCTGCTGTCAGAATGGCATTCTGTTATAACTCTGGCGTCAGAGTGGCATTCTGTGATAACTCTGGTGTCAGAGTGGCATTCTGTGATAACTCTGCTGTCAGAATGGCATTCTATATCATCAGTGTGGTGCCAGAGTAGTCGTTATCTCACCCTAGTTCACCCGCTGCCGTCCCTTCCGCAACCCTCGGCGCAGGTGGTGGCGCAGGTGGACGGAGCCGCCATGTTCTCAGCCGACCCCAAGAAGCCCATTGGCGGCAACATCATGGCTCACGCGTCCACCACGCGGCTTTACCTGCGCAAAGGCCGCGGCGAGTCGCGCATCTGCAAAGTCTACGATTCGCCCTGCCTGCCCGAGGCCGAGGCCACCTTCGCCATTCTCGGCGAGGGTATCGGCGACGCCAAAGATTGATTGATTGATGCTTGCCGACGTGGCCGGCAGTTGTTCTCGAAACTGACTCAAGTTGACTTTCTCCGTACTTTTTTAGGGGGTTTCGGCGCTTTATTTTTTGTATTATTTTTCAAATTTAGGTAGTGTTTTATCTGCGGGTGCTAATTAGTATCTACCAATGTTGCTGCATTTTCAGTCCCTCAGTTTGCCAATACTTTCGTTTGCATTAGGCGCAGTCCGGCGCTGTTTCTAGCTAGATTTTTTGCGCGCTTGCCCCAGTTTGTTTGCTTATTTTTTATAAGTTTTTTTTCTGTGTACGTAGGCGTATTTACTGTTTATTCAGCATCTGGGGTTTGCCAGCTCGTCTATTTGTTAAAATGTCTAAAAAAATCTGAACTACGTCTTTAGTTTTCTTTTATTTTTTTTAAAGAATTTTTGTTTGCATTCGGCCAGAAATTTTTTCTCCTAAGTCAAGTTTTTCTTCTTGTTGTCCTGCCGTTCCAATTCAAGCAAGTTAAAGTATAATGCCCATTGGCGGTGTGGCTAGCTTTGGCCAGCAATTGTTTTATTACTGTACGCTCTTTGTCAGAAAGTGCCCGTTTTTGTTAGTTTTTTTTCATTGCGGAATAGCTAGCCGGATTTTATGCCTCCAATAATTGGTTGACTCGTTGCAGATCCTTCTGTTGCTTCTCTTCTACTGGTCTCCACCTGCCGCCCAGGTTCTCCTCGCTTCACAAGTCTCCCGTCATTCCAGCCTCTTCCCTGTTGCATCTCCTCCAGCCTCTCCCCTTTTCCATCTCCTCCAGCCTCTCCCCTTTTGCATCGCCTCCAGCCTCTCCCCTTTTCCATCGCCTCCAGCCTCTCCCCTTTTGCATCTTCTCCAGCCTCTCCCCTTTGCCATCTCTTCCAGCCTCCCCCCTCTTGCATCTCCTCCAGCATCTCCCCTTTGCCATCTCCTCCAGCATCTCCCCTTTGCCATCTCCTCCAGCATCTCCCCTCTTGCATCTCCTCCAGCATCTCCCCTTTTCCATCGCCTCCAGCCTCTCCCCTCTTGCATCTCCTCCAGCATCTCCCCTTTTCCATCGCCTCCAGCCTCTCCCCTCTTGCATCTCCTCCAGCATCTCCCCTTTTCCATCGCCTCCAGCCTCTCCCCTCTTGCATCTCCTCCAGCATCTCCCCTTTTCCATCGCCTCCAGCCTCTCCCCTCTTGCATCTCCTCCAGCATCTCCCCTTAGCCATCGCCTCCAGCATCTCCCCTTAGCCATCTCCTCCAGCATCTCCCCTTTGCCATCGCCTCCAGCATCTCCCCTTAGCCATCTCCTCCAGCCTCTCCCCTCCAGCATCTCCCCTTTTCCATCGCCTCCAGCCTCTCCCCTTTTCCATCTCCTCCAGCATCTCCCCTTAGCCATCTCCTCCAGCCTCTCCCCTTTGCCATCTCTTCCAGCCTCCCCCCTGTTGCATCTCCTCCAGCCTCTCCCCTGTTGCATCTCGTCCAGCCTCTCCCCTTTTGCATCGCCTCCAGCCTCTCCCCTGTTGCATCTCCTCCAGCCTCTCCCCTTTTGCATCGCCTCCAGCCTCTCCCCTTTGCCATCTCTTCCAGCCTCCCCCCTGTTGCATCTCCTCCAGCCTCTCCCCTGTTGCATCTCCTCCAGCCTCTCCCCTTTTGCATCGCCTCCAGCCTCTCCCCTTTTGCATCTCCTTTTGCATTTCTCTTCTCTTTTCTTAGCTTCATTGCCTACCTTTTCCGTATGCAAGGGCAAGCGCTTTTAGTTAAATGTAAGCTAAAAATTCTATTCTTTTGTGTTTCCATCCTCAGCCCGTTTAGCGCGATCGCTCAGACAATTCCAATGCCAGCCACAACGCAAATCGACGCCCCAGAAGAAGCTACTAACAGTAGTAGCCAGGAAAACATTAATATTGGCACTGTTGTCGGCGATGCAGTGCTGCGCGAGCTGCCCTCGGAGAACAAAAACAGTGTGGTCGCCGGCAGCCAGGCCAAGGCCGCCACTGAATCCAGCGGCATAGCCGAGGAACTCGTTGCTGGCCGGGAGATTCTCCAGTCGGAGATGCAACTCCGCGCCAAGCACCAAGCAGCTGTCGACAAGCTGATGGAGCGCCAGGCCGAGAAGCAGCGCCGCTACCAGCAGCTTCTGGAGGTGCTTAGTAAGAGTTCGGCGTACGCCAAGCTGATTGTTAATCGCATCGAAGAGGAGAAAAAAATGTTTGACAAGCGGCTGGCACGGGCCGAGCGTCAACAGGAGGAGCGCGCCGGCGCCGCTCAACCGGAAGTGGAGTCTTCAGATAAACCGGAAGTCGAGTCGTTAGTGGAGCCGCAAGTTGCGCCTTCTGTCGAACCGGAAGTTGCTCATTCTGCGAAAACTCCGCCGCCGCCGCCGTCTCCTCCGCGGACGCGTCGCAGCCAGCGAATCAGCAACGCCGCCGCCGGCTCAGCGGCGACCAATTCGGCGTTAAGTTCTTCCGTCTCCAGGTCGCTGAAGCGATCCCGGCCTACCGACGAAGATGAATCGGCGTTGTCGTCGAAGTCGACGACTAAGCGGCGTCGGGCGGCGGTCAACGCCAAGATAAAGCCGATAGAGCAGCAACCCGAACCGGAAGTGAAACCGGAGCAGGAGCAGGAGCCAGAACCGGAATCCCAGGAGCCCGGCCGGCTGGACCTGTTCACCGGTGAGCTTCGGGACTACCAGCTGGAAGGTTTCAACTGGCTCCGACGGATGTACGAGAACGGAATTAACGGCATCCTTGGCGACGAGATGGGCCTGGGCAAAACGGTGCAGTGCATCGCCTTCATCGCCCATCTGGTCCGCATGGGCGTCACCGGCCCGTTCTGCGTGGTCGGCCCGCTGTCCACCCTATGCAACTGGCGCTCCGAGTTCGCCAGATTCGCTCCTTCGGTGCCGGTGGTGCTCTACCACGGCACCAAGGACCGCTGCGCCCAGTTGCGCAACGAAATGCGCGCCCCGCGTCCTGTGCCCGGCTGCAACACCCGCTGCAGCCCGGTGGTGATCACCTCCTACGAGATGGCCATCCGCGACCGTTCCGTGTTCCAGCGCTTCGAATGGAAACTGCTTATTGTTGATGAGGGGCATCGGGTGAAAAATTTTCAATGCCGACTGGCTAGGGAGCTGCGCATGTATCACTGCACGCACCGGCTGATCCTCACGGGTGAGGCTCGGGGAGTGTGTTATGGAGGGTGGGTGTTAGATCGGGGAGTGTGTTATGGAGAGCGGGTGTTAGATCGGGGAGTGTGTTATGGAGAGCGGGTGTTAGATCGGGGAGTGTGTTATGGAGAGTGGGTGTTAGATCGGGGAGTGTGTTATGGAGAGCGGGTGTTAGATCGGGGAGTGTGTTATGGAGAGCGGGTGTTAGATCGGGGAGTGTGTTATGGAGAGTGGGTGTTAGATCGGGGAGTGTGTTATGGAGAGTGGGTGTTAGATCGGGGAGTGTGTTAAGGAGAGCGGGTGTTAGATCGGGGAGTGTGTTATGGAGAGCGGGGTGTGAGATTAGGCAGTGTGCTATGGATCACTAGCTGATCTCCTTTCCGCAGGAACGCCAATCCAGAACAACCTCACCGAGCTGTGGTCGCTGCTGAACTTCCTCCTGCCGGAGATATTCGAAAAGCTCGGCACCTTCGAGGCCTGGTTTGACGCCGGGGTGCTGCAGGACGCGGAATCGAAGCGTCGCCTACTCGAACAGGAGGAGGAGCAGCGGGTGCTGTCGGCCATGCAGCAGATCCTGTTGCCGTTTATGCTGCGCCGGTGCAAGGCCGACGTCGAGTTGGAGGTGCCGCCGAAGCGGGAGCGGCTGCTGTACGCGCCGATGGCGCCCGAGCAGCTGGCCCTGTACCGAATGGCCGTCGATCGGACTATCGAGAAGCTGGTTGGCGGAGACGCCGCTCCATCGACTTTAACTGCCGAAGTTAGCGGGCCTCGCCAGGCCAAGCTGCGGGCCGGTCGCATTTCTCGCCAGATGGTGCTGTTGAACGAGGACGCCGCCGACAACGACGACAACGCCGATGAGGACGACGATGCGGATGTTGGCGACGAGAATGACGAAGGCGGCCGGGCGAAGGCGTCGACAGGCGCCTCGGCTGACGCCATTCTCAGCGTTGCCGATCTTGACGCCGCCCTTGGCTGCGGGAACAGCGGCGGCGGCTTCGCCGAGTCCGCCGAGCTTCACGTCAACCTGCGCAGCCCCATGGCCCTGCTGAAACGGATCTGCAACCACCCGTACCTGGTGCGCTACCCGCTCACGCCCGACGGCCAGTATCGCATTGACGAGGATCTCGTCCGGGTTAGCGGCAAGTTTCGTCTGCTGGATCGCCTGCTGCCGGAGCTCCAGCGCCAGGGCCACAAGGTGCTCATCTTCAGCCAGTGGGTCTGCATTCTGGACCTGCTGCAGGTTTGTCTCGTTGTTTCCTGCCTCCACTTCCCTACAAGATCCTCATGCTTGTCGGGTCGCAACCCTCTCTGATCCCCTGTCAACCCCAGGACTACTGCCATCTGCGCCAGTACAAATTCTCCCGCCTAGACGGCGGCATGTCGCTTGAAGATCGCGACAGCGAGATCTCCCGGTTCTACAACGAGGCCGACAATCGGGTCTTCCTTGTCACTACCAGGGCCGGCGGTCTGGGCTTGAATCTGACGCCAGCCGACACCGTGATCATCTTCGATTCGGACTGGAATCCTCAGGTCGGACTCTATCACATTGTGTGATTTAGCTGATCTCTCACACAGCCGGTCACTGCATGCTGAGTCACACAGACACAGACAGTCACAGTCCGCTGTCACACAGACACAGCCCACTGTCACACAGACACAGACAGCCACAGCCCACTGTCACACAGACACAGACAGCCACAGCCCACTGTCACACAGACACAGACAGTCACAGCCCACTGGCACACAGACACAGACACAGACAGCCACAGTCCACTGGCACACAGACACAGACAGCCACAGCCCACTGTCACACAGACACAGACAGCCACAGCCCACTGTCACACAGACACAGACAGCCACAGCCCACTGTCACACAGACACAGACAGTCACAGCCCACTGTCACACAGACACAGACAGCCACAGCCCACTGTCACACAGACACAGACAGCCACAGCCCACTGTCACACAGACACAGACAGCCACAGCCCACTGTCACACAGACACAGACAGCCACAGCCCACTGTCACACAGACACAGACAGTCACAGCCCACTGTCACACAGACACAGACAGTCACAGTCCGCTGTCACACAGACACAGCCCACTGTCACACAGACACAGACAGCCACAGCCCACTGTCACACAGACAGCCACAGCCCACTGTCACACAGACAGCCACAGCCCACTGTCACAGACAGCCACAGCCCACTGTCACACAGACACAGACAGCCACAGCCCACTGTCACACAGACAGCCACAGCCCACTGTCACACAGACAGCCACAGCCCACTGTCACACAGACAGCCACAGCCCACTGTCACACAGACACAGACAGCCACAGCCCACTGTCACACAGACACAGACAGCCACAGCCCACTGTCACACAGACACAGCCATGCGGAATTCCAGGCGGACCTGCAGGCCCAGGACCGGTGCCACCGCATCGGGCAGTCGCAGCCAGTCTTGGTGTTCCGCTTGGTGGCCGCCGACTCCATAGACGAGCGGGTGGTGAGCCGGGCGGACGCGAAGCGCACCCTGGAGCGGATGATCATATCCCGGTCGAAATTTCGCAAATCGCTCACCAGAGAGGCGCTCGAGCAGGCCAAGCGGCTCGACCGGCGCGAACTGGAGGCCCTGCTGCTTTCCGAGGAGGCCAAGCCGGCCGCAGCCCCCTCCGGCGCGCAGGCGGAGGTTCTGCCCGACGCTGAGCTGGCCAGGCTGCTGGACAGGTCGGACCTGATTGCGGAGTGGGACCGGCTCCGGGCTGAACGGCGGGCCAAGGACGTTTAAAGTGTGTTGGCATTTGGGCGGATTTGGGCGTTTTTTGTCTGACTGAGATGGTGGGGTGCTTTGTGAAATTTAATTTGTAAGTGCAATTTGTTTATCTTGACTTGTTCAATTCTGTCAGCTTGAACTGCCGCCGCTGGCCGTTGCCGCCGTTTGCGCATCAGCCGCATTTTATTCATTCCCCTGGCTACCGATTTCTATTTATACCCATTTTGGTCGCTCCAAATAAATCTTTGATCCAATGTTAAAGTCGTTTGTTGCATGCTGCCTGCGTACTCGGTATACAGACAGACGATGCACTTAGAATCATCTTCGTTGTGGAAGGCTCTAACGATCTTCGGTTCTCTTCGAAGGCTCTTCAAACCACCCTGTTTGATCGTCGATCCAGTTTTGTCCCTGTAAACTAAGCAGGCCTCATCACCTGTCGATCGCAACTGTAGGTCTCGCAACTCGGAGCCCCCGCTTAGTGCAAAATGTTTTCCGAGACTCCACAAATCACGGCCTTCAGACCAGAGCTTCTCCTCAATGCTAGGTGGAACAGGTCCTGCACGTCGCAATCCACTGGCCTTTCCCTCACTCAGCGGGTACTCCGCTTTATTGAAGCATCAAGCGCACGCAGAAGAAACGAGTCCTCTGTCATTAATTCAGACCAAAGAAATAAATAAACCGAAATATCTTATACTTATCTCTGTGTCTTCAATGCCATTTGTAAGCATTTAGCCTGGCAGAGCTTCCTATGAGTGCAATCTCATAGGGCCATATTTTAATTCACTTCATTTCAGGCTGCTAAAGCATCGCTATTTTTACCAGCTTTATTTTCCCTTTGTATTTCTATTGGCTTGAAACCATAATAAATCATAACAACTATTGGCACTTAAAGCGTTTCTATCATTTATTCGCAATGGTTTAATTGCGGAATAAGCTCGTATTGTGCCGCATTTCTTTCTTTTTCCAAACTATGTATTCATCTTTACAACATGATTTTGTGTTATTAGACTACAGTTTTTCCTGGACAAGAAGGACTTTGTCCTTAATTAGAACACCCTTTGTCCTTGATTTTAACACCCTTTGTCCTTGATTTTAACACCCTTTGTCCTTGATTCTAACACCCTTTGTCCTTGATTCTAACACCCTTTGTCCTTGATTTTAACACCCTTTGTCCTTGATTGAGAACACCATTTGTCCTTGATTAGAGCACCCTTTGTCCTTGATTCTAACACCCTTTGTCCTTGATTAGAGCACCCTTTGTCCTTGATTAGAGCACCCTTTGTCCTTGATTCTAACACCCTTTGTCCTTGATGAGAACACCATTTGTCCTTGATTAGAGCACCCTTTGTCCTTGATTCTAACACCCTTTGTCCTTGATGAGAACACCATTTGTCCTTGATTAGAGCACCCTTTGTCCTTGATTCTAACACCCTTTGTCCTTGATTAGAGCACCCTTTGTCCTTGATTCTAACACCCTTTGTCCTTGATGAGAACACCATTTGTCCTTGATTAGAGCACCCTTTGTCCTTGATTCTAACACCCTTTGTCCTTGATTAGAGCACCCTTTGTCCTTGATTCTAACACCCTTTGTCCTTGATTAGAGCACCCTTTGTCCTTGATTAGAGCACCCTTTGTCCTTGATTCTAACACCCTTTGTCCTTGATGAGAACACCCTTTGTCCTTGATTAGAACACCATTTGTCCTTGATCATTGACAACCCAAATATTCAGGTCTCCCCTGTGTCAAAGCCGCCATCAGCATTCAGCTATTCTAAAACCCGCTCTCCAGCCCGAAAACTCGCAGGCCGCTGCCCCAGGCATGGCAGCCTCCAGCCGCCCTAAACGCCGCTCCGCCCTGCAGCAGCTGATGGCCGACGCCAACCTGACAGCGGCTGGCGGCGATGACAGCCCCACAACAGCGCCTACAAAACGCGCCACGCGCCGATCGGCCGCTGCATCAACGCCAGCGCCGGCGCCTTTGAACCCGCCGGAGGCGAAGAAAAGTCGGCGAGTCACACAGGCCGGCGGCTTGAACGCCGGCAAGTCCAAGGCCAAGGGCAAGCCGTCTGCTAAGCCAGCGAAGAAGCCGAAAACCGGCAAACAAGGCGATTCGTCCGACGATGACTCTGTCACCAGCAGCAGCAGCAGCGACTCAGACAGCCCGGAGCCTGCTGTTCCCACTGAGCAGCAGCAGTCGGCGTCAGCATCCGCAACAGTTTCCGGGCGTCGAAAGCTGCCAACGATTGCCGATCAGAACTCAGACGACAGCGACTTTCAGAGCGCGCTGCCGACCGCCTCGAATAAGAAGGCCCGCCGGTATAAGCCGCCGCCATCTTCAACCCGACAGTCTAGGAAGAAACCTACCTCCGAAGTCGAAGCTGCTGATGCTCCTGCCGCTGCCAAGCCCTCAATTGATGTCGACTGGAGCCAGGCGCTGGACGCTCTCGAGGATGCCGAGGCGGAGGAAGCTGCGACCTCGGCTGCGGGTCCCTCGACGTCGGCCGCATCACCGAGAAAAGCGCGCCGGCACAAGAAAGAAGAGGACGAAGACGACGATGACGAAGACTGGGAGGAAGTCGCCGACGCTGGGGACGACGACGGCGGCGGCGGTGGTGGCGGGGCCATCGAGGTGCTGGTCGGAGCTCGGGCTAAGAAGGACGCCGCCGAGCAGGAACGTCGCCGGCAGGAGCGCCTGCTGGTGGAGAACCTGCACAAGGTGCACTACCTGGTGCTGCTGTCCCGCTGCCAGCTCGCCAGCCGCCTCGCCAACAACCAGCAGCTGCGGGCCGTCTGCCTGTCGCGAACGCCGGCCGACCTAGCCGAGGCGCTGGCGGCCGGTCCAACGCTGGACGATCTTCGCCGATTCGCCGGCTGGTTCGCCGAGGCCTACGCAACTGTCGATGATTCCAGCGTGCCGCGCATCCTTCGTCCGGCTCTGACTGTCGACGCCGCCGTCCGCTGCGCCGCCGACGGTCACATTGGCGCCAGCGCCGCCGACCTCCGAGCCGTGCTTGCCGTCTGCCATCTGCGCGCCTGCGGCGTCCGTCGTTGCCGATTGGTTTCGGCTCTGCGCGTCCTGCCAATCCGCCTGACCAAAAGCGTCGCTGCGCAGCGTGAGAAGCTGGCTAAGGAGGAAGATGTCGCCGACGTTGTAGCCGGCGATGAAGCCGCCGACGATCCGGGCTTCGGCTCGGAGGCTGGCGATTTTGTAGAGAAGAAAACTGGCACCGAAAAGAAAAAGAGAGCGGAGCCAAAAAAGCAACGACCAGTCAAGAAAACTGTAGAGGCGAGGCCCGTTCCGCCACCAGCTGCAAGCGGTCTCCGCAGATCCAGCCGCGCTAAAAGTGCTCCATTGAAGCCGCCGCCTCCGTCGACAGATTCTTCTGAGGAAGAAGAACCCGTCAGCAAGCCGCAGAAGCAGGAGCAGAAGCCGCTGCAGA
The DNA here is from genome assembly GCA_950096795.1 of Macrostomum cliftonense. Classification (NCBI taxonomy): domain Eukaryota; kingdom Metazoa; phylum Platyhelminthes; family Macrostomidae; genus Macrostomum; species Macrostomum cliftonense. The sequence continues at coordinate 150,903 of CATNEM010000358.1, read as the reverse complement.
AGAAGCAGCGGCAGTCGCTAGCGAAAGCTGCTGCCACATCGGCAGCCACGGCGAGTGCTAAAAAGCCCCGGAAGACGGCCCGTGGCCCCGCTGCCGCTGAGTTCTGGTGCGAGGTATTTGTCCCGGCGCCCGAGGATCGCTGGGTGCCGTTGGACTTTTACGACGGCGTTGACGCCGCCCAGGCCACCGGGGCGCGGATTGCCAAGCCCATCACCTACGTGATGGCGGTGGACGCCGAGGGCGGCGTTCGCGACGTGACTGCACGCTACGACCCAGACTGGTGCGTCGCCGAATTTGCGCTTTTACACCACTTAAATGGCCTTTGCTCTCCGTTTGGCCGCTTATATGAAATTTTGATTTATCTCAACCAAATATTATCGCAAATTCTGATTAGCGATTCAAATTGCCCACTCAGCAACCAAAACTGCTCACTCAGCAGCCCAAACTGCCCTAAAAGCTGAGTTAAATCTGCAGGAGGGCTGTTGGCGCATCGTCCCACAACCAGCGACTGGTCATGGCTGTCCATTGCGCTAACTTCTAAAGCGCGTTCAGTCAGACTAAATACGGTATGCAGGAATACACACACACAGGCCGGCACGCAGTCACGCACTCACATAGAGTGTGCAAGCGGCGGTTCCAGGAATTTACACTCTCTATGCCTTGAGGGGGGGGTTGCCCGCATGGGCGTAAATTGCACAACTGGCCCATAGGCCAACCAATTCGTGCACAAGGCCTCAAATTAATGTGACCCTGCACACGAAACCGCGCTAGGGAAAATAGCCAACCTACGACGCGGGGTCGAACCTGGACCAGTGGCACACAAGGCAGACGCGCTAGACCGCCGAGCCACTCGCCCCCGCCCAAACTTGCCCCTCAGCAACCCAAAATCCCCACTTAGCAACCCAAACTGCCCACTCAGCAACCCAAACTGCCAAATCAGCAATCCAATTCGCCCTCACCATCTGCCACTGGCCAGGTGCACAAAAACACGCAAGGTTCGCGCCCCGCCGCCCTGGCTGGAGGCGGCCCTGTCGGACTGGCAGCCGTCGGATGCGGCCTTCACCGCCGCCGAAGATCGACAACTGACGAATATGCTGCGGAAGCTTCCGGCGCCTTGCCGAAACGACGACTTCCGCGGCCACCCGCTGTACGCACTGCGCCGGCACCTGCTGAAGTACGAGGTGATTTATCCAGACGACGCCCAGCCTGTGGGCTTCGTCCGGCCCAGCAACGAGCCGTTTTACTCCCGCGACTGCGTGCACGTGTGCCACACCCGCGAGACCTGGCTGAAGGAGGCCCGGGTAGTCCGGCCTGGCGAGCAGCCCGTTAAAGTTGTCAAATCGCGGATGTCCGCTAAACAGAGACTGCTTGGTGAGCTCTTTTTTGGTTGCATACTTTTTGACCAAATATTTTTTGTTCGCTTGCATCTCATCGATAGTCGGTTTTGTGAAGTAGCTGAGAGATCCCTCACAGGAGGTAGTTCAGAAATATCCCCACCGGAAGTAGCTCAAAAATGCCCCCACCGGAAGTAGCTCAAAAGTATCCCCACTGGAAGTAGCTCAGAAATATCCCCACTGGAAGTAGCTTAGAAATGCCCCCACTGGAAGTAGCTCAGAAATATCCCCACCGGAAGTAGCTCAGAAATGCCCCCACCGGAACTAGCTCAGAAATGCCCTAACCGAAAGTAGCTCAGAAATACCCTAACCGGAAGTAGCTCAGAAATGCCCTAACCAGAAGTAGCTCTGAAATTCCGTCACCGCAAGTAGCTTGTACTCGTAAATCCCCTACCTAGTTCATTTGCGATTCCCAGTGCATTAAGTTTTTCCTTCTGTAACTAACCTAGCCTGTGTAATTAGATTTTTGCGATGCATCTCTTGGTTGCTAGGCAACGGCGAGCCAGCCAGCGTGGACCTGTTCGGCCTCTGGCAGACGCAGCCGTACGAGCCGCCAATCGCCGTTAACGGTCGCGTCCCTCGCAACGAGCATGGCAACGTGGATTTGTTCAAGCCATGCATGCTGCCGCGCGGCTGCGTCCACCTCAAGCTCCCCGGCATCGCCAAGCTGGCCAAGAAGCTCAACGTTGACGGCGTGCCCGCCATGACCGGCTGGGAGTTCAAAGGCGCCGGCTGGGCCCGCCCGGTGCTGGAAGGCCTCGTGGTCTGCGCCGAGAATCGTCGCCTGCTGATCGACGCCTGGCTTGAGGAGCGCCGAGCTCAACGCGAGCGGGCGGCGCTGGCTAAGACTGAGCGCGCCGAGCAGAACTGGCGCCGGCTGGCTAAGGGCCTCCTGATGCAGGCCGCCATCCGGGCCAAGTACCTGGGCTGAGGTCCCGTTGGATTCGCCGATATGTATCGAGAATATTGATAGTACAGCTGCTTTTTGCAATTGGTGTGTGCAAGAATTATATTTTAGTCGATATGTATCAAAATTATTATATATTGTCCTGTGGCTCAAAAAACTAAATACGAACGATATGTATCGAGATTATTTATATTGGCCTAATGGCTAATATAGATATAAACAATTGTAATGAGACTGATGTTTGTCAAAGCTTTTTATGTTGGTCTGATGGCCCAAAATAGTAAAAAAAATAAGTCCGAAATTCACGAAAATTACTCAAATGAAACTGATATGTATCGAAATTTGGAAAATGAAACCGTTGTGTCGAAATTAATGAAAAGAGCCGATATGTATCGAATTTAATGAAATGGAATCGCCATGTATCGAAGCCCGAATTTAAAGCTATTAAACTAATTTCCATGGGCTTTTAGAAATAAAATCAATGGTACGAGTATTGATGTTTTGTCCTTATTAAGTATTTTTCTATATCGATGTAGCCGATATGTATCGATATTTTTTAGGAAAACAAAATTTAATCGATAGACAATTGTTTGTCTAACGCCGTTGTAGAAAGTTTATTTTTTCATAATGCAAAACTTGTGCGCGATGTTTTTTTATTGGTTTCTTCTTCGATTGTTCCGGTTTAGTTTATTTCAGCGTTTAGTTTCTAATCAATCTCAGTTTTTTTGTTGTTTATTTTTCATTGACACCTCAGTCGCTTGAAATGCTTTATTTTTACATCTCCATGCGATGCGCTACTCTACTTAAAGTAGAGTTGCACGATATCAATAATAGCGCGATTTCCCTGATGCATGCTGGCTTGAAAATTTTCTAACTATTTTCTTTTGTTCATTTAAAAGCGCAGCATTTTTGTTGGCCCGAGCTATCGGAGTAAATAACGCGCTTATCCAACCCTGCCCGTTGACCATTTGGCTACGGGCATTTGCTATTTGTTAGCAAAATACATCTGGCCGAGTCTGTTGGGCAAGTCTTGTCCAATCGGTGCAATCTATTTGTTGCATAAAATTCTTTCTATTGTTAATTAAGTTGCTTTATTTTAATACAATAATCTTTTCGGCCTGTTTAGTCCTTGCCCTAGTCCAGAAACATTACAACAGGGGGGTGACTATGAGCCGCTTGTGAATCCCAGCTGTGAAGGAGGAAAGGAAAGATATCCTGGGCCTGACGAGGCCACAGCTATGGACAGAGGTGTCGCATAGGTCGGGGGTTTTAGCTAGCAAGAAATTAAGCCATTTGGAGGCGCGGTGTGGAGACAGAGAGACCTTGGAGACAGCTTGGGAACATGTGCTCTGTTAGTTTATAGGCTTCAGTGCGAGTCGCTCCGCTTAACCATCGGGTCTGGTCGCTAAATTCCCCTTACTTCCCCATGCTTCACCGCCCAATGTGAAGGGCTTAGCAAGCCATTAGCTCAATGAACGAGTCGTAGAAAAATGCGGGAATTTCAAGGGTTATTGGGGCAATGCTTGTATAAAATAGCGAGGCGCTAATTTAAACGGTAATTTATATTGAATTACACACAGTTCAATATAGCCCTAGGCCAAAACACAAGCGAAGGGCAAAGCAAATGGTGGCAACTTTCCGGCGGCGGGTACGGAGGGAGAGAGAGGGCGAGACCGGAGCCGAGATGGCGAAAGCCGCCAGAGATTGGTGTGCGCCTTGAGGGTCAACCTTGGACTTAGAGATCTGGCCATCCGTAGACCAAAACGAGCTGTCAAAGCCGAACTGGAAAACTGAAAGATTCCTAACTCGGAGAAGCCCTAAATAAATAATAGGAACCAAGGCTCCAAACATCGGCTCCAAAATTCGAAATTGCCTTCTGGATGCCGTTACCATGGCTCCGTCTCTCCGATTGGCCACCGCCTAATGACGCTTTCATGATAGCATTGAAAATGGCCGCTAAGGACGTGGGAATCTCATGAGTTAATGGAGAGCAAAAGGAACGGGCGAGGAACAAAATAAAATTTAAAAAATCGAAAGATCTGATAAAACCAGGGACATTCCGAAAGTAATCAGTGAGAAAATATAGGTTTTGTAGACTCAAGTTTGGTAAGTGTTTGGCAAAACCATAACGATGACCAAGGAAAGGGTCAATTGCAACTTATATATATATTTAACTAACGCAACGTGCATGGGAAGCGTACATTGAAATAAATAGATAAATTAACGCTCAACGTGGTCAAATAATGCTCAACGTGCATGAATTCATTTCACAGCGCAAAAGTACGAGTAAAGCACACAAGCAGCCCCCAGGTCATCACACCCCTTCCCCCTAAAGTTCAAAGCAATGCCGCAACAGAAAAAAAACACAAAGTCCAAGTTAAACACTAATTAGAGTTCATTCAGTTATATGTAAGTCTCTCAGGAGCCGCGCACTTCCTCGTCGAGCGTCGGAGTTGCATTGGGGGGTCCGGCACCGGAAGTGTCATCGCAGACTCGGTGGGCTTGGCGGGCTCGGCCAAGTCTCCGGTTGGTTCCGCCTCCTCAGGCGCTGGGCCACCAGGGTCGCTCTGTTGCACGCTTGTTGGCCGACACTCATGTTGCGGAATGGCAGCGGCCGGCTTGCGCACCTGGTCGACGTGGCGGTGAGCGCTGCGACCGTCTTCAAACCGGCACGTAAAGGACGCCGCACCCGAGTTCGCCAGCACTGTAGCCGGTCTCCAGCGTCCTTCTCTCGCGAAGTCCCGCGCCAGCACTGAGTCCCCGACGCCGATGTGCCGATCCTGGGCATGAAGGTCGTGCCGCTCTTTCTGCAGCGCCTGCTGCAGCGTCATTCGGGCCGGCAGATTCGGCCGGACTCGATCCAGCAGCGAACAGAGCTTCCGCCCCATCAGCAGCTCGCAGGGTGCCCTTCCGGTTGTAGCATGCGGCGTGACTCTGTACGTCAGGAGAAACCGGGCCACGCGCTCTTCCAGTGTGCCGATCCGCTGCTTGGCCAAGGACCGCTTTAGCGTCTGTACCGCCCGCTCCGCCTGGCCGTTCGAAGCCGGGTGGTAGGGCGCCGTGCGAACGTGCCGAATGCCATTTTTGCTGAGAAAGGTCTCCATTTCTGCGCTCACCAGATTCGGCCCATTGTCGGAAACGACCACATCCGGCAGTCCGTGAGTCGAAAAGCTCATCCGAAGCTTCTCGATTGTCGCCGCGGACGATGTCGAAGGCATCACGTGCACATCGAGCCACTTCGAGTGCGCATCGACGATGACGAGCAGCATCCGACCCTCCACTGGCCCGGCGTAATCGATGTGAAGACGCGACCACGGCTTATCCGGCCACGCCCACGGCTGCAGCGGGAACGGTCCTGGCGACTTCTGCATCTCCTGACACTCGGCGCACGTAGCGGCCAGCTGCTCGAGCGCGCTGTCCAGTTTAGGCCACCAGAAGATGCTTCGAGCGAGAGCCTTCATTCTCGTGGCGCCCTGGTGGCCCTGGTGCAGACAGTGCAGCAGCGCCTCGCGACCGGCTTCCGGAATCACGACTCGGCAGCCCCAGAGCAGGCAGCCGTCTTGGATGCTCAGCTGATCCGCACGCGAGCGATACGGCTGTAGCTCAGGCGGTGGTCGTTCTGGCCAACACCCTGTCTCCGTGAAACGCAGAACTCTCGCCAAACCAGGGTCCGTCAGAGTCCACATCCGAATGTGCTGAGCTGTCACGGGTCCTTCGTCCAGGAAGTCCATCAGGAGGACAACTTCGGCTGGGGTCGGTGCTTCCTTCGGCTTCTCCGGCAGCGGCAACCGACTAAGCGCATCGGCTCGCAACAGCGACTTGCCCGCTCGGTGCACCATCGAGTACTGGTAGCTGGCGAGGATGAGAGCCCAACGCTGAATCCTGCCCGAAGCCAGAGCTGGCACCGGCTTGGACTGATGTAAGAGACCGAGCAGCGGCTTGTGGTCGCTCACCAGCGTGAAGTGTCGGCCGTAGAGGTACAAGTGGAACTTCTTGACCCCATAGACTATCGCGAGCGCCTCCTTCTCCAGCTGCGAGTACCGAGTCTCTGCTTCGTGCAATGTGCGAGAGGCGAAAGCGATCGGCCTGTCGACTCCGTCGATCCGGTGGCTGATGACGGCACCGATGCCGTACGGTGAAGCGTCGCACTCCAACACGAGCTGCTTCTGCTGATCAAAATGCACTAAGACCGGCGCTTTGCTGAGCAGCGATTTGCACCGTCGGAACGCGCCGTCCTCCACGGCACTCCATCGCCAAGGAGCACCCTTGTTCAGCAGCTTGTTCAGAGGCACCAACTCGGTTGACAGATTGGGCAGAAACTTGCCATAGTAGTTCACGAGCCCAAGGAAGCTTCGCAGCTGGGTCTGATCCTGAGGAGCTGGTGCATCCTGAATCGCACGCACCTTGTCCTGCAGCGGGTGCAGGCCCTCGGCGTCGATACGGTGTCCGAGATAGCTAATGCTGGGCTGCATAAAGCTGCACTTGCTCAAGCCGCATCGGAGGCCGTTCTGTTGTAGCCGCTCAAGCACTTGTTCCAGCGCCTTCAGGTGGCTGTCGTCGTCCACGCCGGTCACCAGTAGGTCGTCGACGAAGCAGACGACGTGAAGAATCCCTTGCAGAAGACAATCCATCCGACGTTGAAAAATGCCGACCGCAGGAGCCACTCCGAATGGCAGCCTCGTGTACCGCAGCAGCCCCTTGCTTGTGTTGATGGTGCAGAGTTCTTGCGATGCCTCGTCCAACGGAAGCTGCGAGTAGGCCTGGGACAAGTCGAGCTTCGTGAATTTCTTGCCTCCCGCCAGCTTCGCGAAAAGCTCCTCGATTCTTGGCAACGGATACGTGTCCGGCTCGACGTCAAGGTTCACGGTCCGCTTGAAGTCGGCGCAGATGCGCACGGATCCGTCGTTCTTGAGCACTGGTACGATTGGAGAGGCATAGTCTGAGCTGCTCACCGGCTTGAGCACTCCTTGCTCGATTTCCTTTCCCAGCTGCGCCTCGACCTTCTCCTTTAAAGCCAGCGGCACGTTTCGAGCCTTGAAAAATCTTGGGCGCGCTCCTGCTTTGAGTTGCAGCCGGACTGCCGGCCCCGTGTACCTGCCAAGGCCAGGCTCGAATACTTCGGCGTGCTTGTCCAGCAGATTCTCGAGCTCCGTTGGGCTCTGCTGCACCAGCTTGATGACTCGCCAGTCCAGTGGAAGTTCGGCTAGCCAGTCACGGCCAATTAGGTTCGAGCCGGCACCATCGACAACGAGCAGTGGTAGCATCTTGCTGGCAGCCTCGGTCTGAACGTGAACCCGGATGCGCCCAAGGACGGGCACCAGCTCGCCTGAGTAGGTCCGCAGCTTCGTGTTTGTGCGCTCAAGTTCAGGCCGACCTCGCAATACGTCGTTGAATGTTTTCGATGAAATCAGAGATACCGACGCTCCCGTGTCGACCTCCATCTGGACAGGCGTGCCTTCGATCTTGACTGTGGTCTCGATTGGCGGCACCTTGCCGCTTCCAGCAGCAGCCATCTCATGCAGCGAGAAGGTCTCCTCATCAGCCTGCAGCTCCTGGACGGTTGAGTCCTCGCGACGACTTGAAACTCGCTGGGGTCCAGCAGCTCTGTCCACCGACTTGGCAACCGATTTGCACGCGGCAGCTGTGTGGCCGACCTTCGAGCAGGCAAAGCACCGTCTACTGATGAACGGGCATCTGTCATCCTGGTGGCGCCCTGACAGACAGCGGTAGCAACGCTTGTTCGGTGGCTCGCGTGGCGCCCCTCGCCTCGCCTCGTGGACTGCGTGCACTGTGTCTGAGCCGCCGCCTTTCGTCACCAGCAAATTGCCTTGGGCAGCAGACTCGTGCGCTTGCGCAATCGATAGCGCCTTCTCGAGCGTCAGCTCCTTCTCTGTGAAAAGCCTGCGTTGAATTGCATCGTCGCCGATTCCCAGCACCAGCCGGTCCCGGAGCATGCTGTTGAGGCTGTCGCCGAAGTTGCATTCCCGGGCCGACTTGCGCAGCTCAGCCAGGAATTCCGCCACCGACTCGCCAGATTGACGGCTTCTGCTGTAAAACCTGAATCGCAGGACGATCTCTGGTGGTGTCGGATCAAAGTGCTCCTTTAACTTAGTGCAGATATTGGCGTAGCTAGTGCTGGCTGGCTTGTCAGGCGAGAGCAGACTAGAGATTAGCTGGTAGGTGTCTTTGCCGCAAGTGCTCAGCAAAACCGCTCGTTTCTTTTCCTCGCCGATTCCGTTCGCCTCGAAAAACTGTTCCAAGCGCTCCTGGTACTGCTCCCAGGTTTCCGAGCCCTCTTCATAGGGTCCTACTGAGCCAATTAGACTCATACCTCGTCGCCACTTTTGTAGACTCAAGTTTGGTAAGTGTTTGGCAAAACCATAACGATGACCAAGGAAAGGGTCAATTGCAACTTATATATATATTTAACTAACGCAACGTGCATGGGAAGCGTACATTGAAATAAATAGATAAATTAACGCTCAACGTGGTCAAATAATGCTCAACGTGCATGAATTCATTTCACAGCGCAAAAGTACGAGTAAAGCACACAAGCAGCCCCCAGGTCATCACAATAGGAAAAATTAAAAATTGAAGACATTAGAAAGGTACAAAGAAAGAGAACAATAGAACCGAATTTGGGGTTGGCGGTGCTTGAAAAATGGATTGTGGTACTAGCGGCATGGGCAGGAGAACACATGGCACTAAAGAGGAAATCGCAGATAGTTAGACCACCGCTGTGCGTAGCATAAATTATTGTTAGACATAAAGGGTTCAACAAGTTAGTTGTGGGGACATGCATAGAGAAGAATCATACTGTAAGTAGAGAGCGCGCACGAGGCGCAAAAAGTACGAACTACGCTCGTATATTCTGTAACAGCGCATAAGATCTAAGTTTATTAGCGGCAAAACAATTTATTAATGGATTGGCAGGATGAGGCTCGTTTGCTTACGATTTTTTAAAATAGACACAGGAAGAAAATCTAGCTATTGGGGAACTAGGCAGAGGCTGCGTATTTACTGTGTTTATGCAGAGGGCTAGGGCCAGTTAGTAATCAGAGTATTTATGTACGAACTAAGACGATTGTTAGAGAGCTACTGTCGCAAAAAGCTGTGCCGCAGCAGCTCCGCAGTGTCTGCTCGCTCTTTTGGAATTTTTGACACGCATCGTCGGTAGAAATCGCGCAGATTGTCGGACGCATCAGCTGGCAGTTCGGGCATGTCATGCGTGCTCAATCTCATTGGCAGCTGCATCCACTTGAACTTGTCGTTCGGCGGCTTCATTGTCAGCATCTCGAACACCGTGCAGCCGAAAGCCCACACGTCGGTCTTTCGAGTGTAATTTAAGCGGCCCTCCTCGTCACCGCAGTTGAGCAGTTCTGGAGCCATGAAATGAACCGTGCTTAGCTTGTCCGTGGTGTAGCCACGGCTTGTGGTTGTGGCCGTGATAATTTCCTTCGCGAGGCCGAAATCGATTAGCTTGATCACGCCCTCGTAGGTCAGCATGATGTTGGAGCACTTGATGTCTCTGTGCAGGATGACCGGCCTGCGACCGTGGAGAAAGTTCAGAGTTGAACAAATCTGAAAGGATAGTTGTCAAGTCATCGAGCTTTATTTACTATCTGATCAAACGGATGTCATCCGAGCCGCTTACCTGCTGCGAGAATTTTCTCACTGCGTTCTCGTCAAACGGTTTCTGCAGTCGCTCCATCAGTTCTAGCAGGCTGTGGCCCGCGATGAGCTCGGTGAAGATGCAGAACGTATTGTCAGTCATGACCTCCGTCTTGAGGAAAAGCACCACGTTGGTGTGTCGGATGCCCCTGAGGATCTCCATGCCTTTCTTTTCCTGGTCTAGGATATCGCTTAGATGTCTTGAGTCGCTGTTTCCGCTCGGCTGGACAATCTTGACAGCCACAGTCTGCTGCTTGTCTGTGAACGCCTTGTATACTTTGCCAAAGCCACCTTCGCCAAGGAGCTGTTTTTGGCCATTTTTTGTGAGAAGGAACGTCCAGGTCATGAAGTTCGGATCGAGCGCAAACTGGGATCTAAAATGGTCATGCATTAAGCCCATAGTTTTATCAGATATTCATCTGCAGTTATCATAACTTAACTATCTTGATAACTTACACCGTAGCCTGCTGCTCAGAGATCCATTGCAGGATCTGAGCCCCGTGCTTGCTATTCATTTTGGCATAGTCGGCTATCGTTTTTTTGTCTGCGTCCGCCAAATTGATGGTGCAGTCGCCCAGGCAGTCCCGGATAAAGCAAAGAGTTTCCAGGTCTTGATACTGAGCAACTAGATGAACTGGCGAACAGCCCCGCGAGTCCTTTTCAAGCAGGCAGATCGAGCCAAGCTCTCCAACGAGCCGCTTTAGCGCAGTGTTACTGGCTTTATTCATGGCCGCCATGTGGATGGCAGCCCGGTTCATTTGTCCTCGCTGATAAAAGCAGTCGAGTCCTAATGTTTCCTTGATAAACTGAATGGAATCCGAGCCCTGATTCATGGCGGCCAAGTGCACCGGTGTGTTGCCTTTGTCGTCCACTACAGTGAGAGCTTCACTTCCACATTCGTTGACGAGGTACTTCAGAGCGGAGTTATTGGCAGTGTTCGAGGCTGCACAGTGGACGGCGGTGCGCCGGCATTGTCCACCGACGTGGAAGCACTCGATACCGAGTTTGTCTTTGAGAAACTGCATGGAATCAGGACCTTGGCACAAAGCAGCGAAGTGGACCTGCGTGTTGCCTTGCTCATCAGCCACAGACAGGATGCCGATTCCAAACTCATCCGCGAACCACTTTAGAGCGGAATTGTTGACTGCGTTCATGGCCGCGAAGTGAACGGCCATTCGCTCAGATTTTCCCCGTTGAGAGAAACATTCTGGACCAAGCCGCGCCTTTATGAACAGCATTGAATCGGCACCCTGGAACTGAGCGGCAAGATGAACTGCTGTGTAGCCTGTGGCGTCCATCTCGATGAGAGTTCCGCTTCCGCATTCATCGGCCAGCCACTTTAAGGAGTTGTTGTCCGCCGTGTTCATGGCTGCGTAGTGAATCGGTTTACGCTGCTTATTTCCCTTGATATGGAAGCAGCTTGGTCCAAGTACCGACTTGATGAACTGCATTGAGTCTGGGCTTTGTTTCCATGCCGCCAGATGGATTGGTGTGTCGCCGAATTCGTCTGTCTCTTTTAGTGACTCTGGTCCGCACTTTTCTACCAGATACTTGAGAGCGGAGTTGCTGGCCTTGTTTTCGGCTGCACAGTGGACGGCGGTTCTTTTGAACTGACCTCTCTGACGAAAGCAATCGCCGCCCAAAGTTTCGTGAATAAATTTCATCCAAGAAGCGTCTTGCGTTAACGCAGCGCAATGCACTGGCGTGTTGCTGTCCCCACCTGTGCAGGTCAGGCACTGGGGCCCAAGCCTTTCAACTTGCGCTCGGAAGCACTGCAGATCGGTAGATCTGTACGCGAGGTGATGAGCCACCGACTGCTCAAGTTGGCCATTCCTGTATCCACCAACTGAGATGGTGATGTTGTCTTCGAGCTGCTGGCACAGCTGCAACAGACTGTAATTGTCTCCCGCCTCGAATGCCGCAGCGAATCTGTCCTGCATTGAGGGAACAGACTCCATGCCGTGAAATAGGCGAGGCTTACAAAGCTTTCTTGCTTTAGAAGTTGCTAGTAAGAATAATGCCTTAGCTATGCTAGAGAAAAAAGACAGAATTCCTATTCAAAGAAGACGCGAACGGGTTGGACGGATTTTATATTGCTGTGTATTGCTTCACATTCCTATAAAGAGAGCTAAGAGTTCTTTAGCCTAACTATATTGAAGACACTGCACTATGGTTTTAGCATGAAAAATCTTTTCTCTGTGCAGACTTCTCCTTTCTGAGACAGCATAGAATACATTCATGCACGTACAAAGGTAGCTCGTAGAATAGAATCAGACGGAGCATAGTACACTCAGAAAGTACGCTCTTGCTTCGCCAATCGATAATAAGTACACAGGCATTTCTTCCCCTACTATGCGTCAAGAACATTAATAAAAGCCCGTGAATAAGATTCGGCTGCTGTGAGAGGGGCGAGGAAAAGGGTAGGTAAGGAGGAGAGCACGACAGCTGCACAAATATTCGGTTCCTAGGCAGTGATCGAATGCAGAGAAACCGAAGGCCTTATTGCTACTAATACTCGTTTTTTGCCTCAATCTACCATTAAAATTCTTAAAACAATTCGAAGTAAAATTTGCATTAGCAATTAGTAATCTAGCGATCTAAGTTTCTGTTCTGAGCTCAAATCGAAAGCACCCGGGCCCATCCAGAGGCCGACATTCGGACCATGCATGGCACTTCGAGCGACCTGTTGGTTGAAAGCCGCCTTGAGGAGTTCCTCTGACTCTTCTCTCAGAATACCTTTAGGAACCCGGTGTAATTGAGGCTTAACAAAAATGAACAGTTTGCCTGTAATTTTTTGGCTTTTCTCTCTGGCTAAATTGTTTCACAGTTAACGACAAGCCTGGAAAACGCAGAAAGTAAAACACGCTTTTGCGCCGCTATGACAGTTTTATTTTCAAAGCATCTATTTATAATTTAAAAATACTCATAACGCAAACTCTACACAATTTATTTGTAGGCTAGAGACCATTTTAGCAGGGAATAATCACTAACTCTGCACAGTAGCCAACAGAGTTTCAGAATGATAAATAAGGCGATGAAATCTCTGCGTAGTTTTCGAAAAACGCCTTCGAAAAATCAATTTTCAAACGTACACTGGCTCGGAGGACTGCCAGCGCCGCTTTCTGTCACCTCCGTGCTGTCCGACCCGCTCGAACTGGTCGGCCACGGCCTCCATGGCGATGTAGGCAGCCGCCATGCCCAGCCGGTCTTGGATCAGCCGCAGCAGGAACACGCGGTCCGTGTCCGCCAGTGCCCTGACCAGCTGTTCCTCCCTCTGCTGCCGGTGCCACTGCTCCACATCCGGCACAGGTCGTTCGGAGTTCGCATTCTGCCTCCTCAGCTTTCTCCACCAGCGTTTGAGCCGCCGCTCCCGCTGCTTCTGCTGGTGGTCCAGCATCACCCGGGCGAACGTCTTGACGTACCTTCGCCGACGCTGCCGGCAGCCCCACCCGGACGATCCACAGGAGCGCCGAGCAGGCTAGCAGCAGGCTGCAGGCGGCCAGCCAGAACCAGATGAATAGCGCGATCTTGTCCATCAGCAGGTTGACGGGCAGGATGCACTGTACCGTGCGCGAGTTCCAACCGCCCAGCTGGCGCAGCGGCACGTCGCAAAAGGTCAGCGTTGGAAAGGCGGGCGTGTCGGCGGCGCCGGCTCCGTCAACCTGCTGGGACTGGCGGTTGAGCCCGGCGATGCCGAACACGGGACTGGACAGGCCGAAGCTGTGCTGCAGGAAGAACATGCAGCCGAGAGTGGTGACGAGCCGCGCGCCTTTGCTCATCAGGTAGGCGAGAAACAGGCTGGAGCTCTCCGGGCTGGCCTGCCGAACCTGAACTGAGCTGACGCTGCCCTTGCTCATCAGGTGCGCGCCCAGCTGCCGCTTCAAATGGCTGAAATGGCTATGGTCGTTGTGCTCGCAGTGCTCGTCCTCAGCCTCCGATGATGATGAAGAAGATTCGTAGTCGCTGTCGGATTCGGACTCGGACGCTTCGCCGCCGTGAGCATCGGGCTCGGCTATGGTTGCGGCCGCCTGCAGAGTCTGGTGGGGCTGGGCAACCATCTGCTCGCAGATGAAGCGCCACAGCAAGTCGGGCAGCTTCAGCAGCACGGCCAGCACCAGCAGTATCATGGGCACCCAATAATAGTAGGCTGCGGGTTTGGTGACCATTCGCCCTGATTGAAATCCTCAGGATTTGGAGGATTTTACAATTTTCATCTTTAAAGTGAAATAGAACCGCATGAAGAATTGGTGAGGGCGGGGGAGCACCGCATTTAGAATGGGTGAGGGCGGGGGAGGACCGCACTAAGAATGGGTGAGGGCGGGGTAGCACCGCATTTAGAATGGGTGAGGGCGGGGGAGCACCGCACTAAGCATGGGTGAGGGTGGGGGAGCACCGCACTAAGCATGGGTGAGGGCGGGGTAGCACCGCACTAAGCATGGGTGAGGGCGGGGGAGCACCGCACTAAGCATGGGTGAGGGTGGGGGAGCACCGCATTAAGCATGGGTGAGGGCGGGGTAGCACCGCATTTAGAATGGGTGAGGGCGGGAGAGCACCGCACTAAGCATGGGTGAGGGTGGGGGGAAGCACCGCACTAAGCATGGGTGAGGGTGGGGGAGCACCGCACTAAGCATGGGTGAGGGCGGGGGAGCACCGCACTAAGCATGGGTGAGGGCGGGGTAGCACCGCACTAAGCATGGGTGAGGGTGGGGGAGCACCGCATTAAGCATGGGTGAGGGCGGGGTAGCACCGCATTTAGAATGGGTGAGGGCGGGAGAGCACCGCACTAAGCATGGGTGAGGGTGGGGGAGCACCGCACTAAGCATGGGTGAGGGCGGGGGAGCACCGCATTTAGAATGGGTGAGGGCGGGAGAGCACCGCACTAAGCATGGGTGAGGGTGGGGGGAAGCACCGCACTAAGCATGGGTGAGGGCGGGGGAGCACCGCACTAAGCATGGGTGAGGGCGGGGGAGCACCGCATTTAGAATGGGTGAGGGCGGGAGAGCACCGCACTAAGCATGGGTGAGGGCGGGGGAGCACCGCACTAAGCATGGGTGAGGGCGGGGGAGCACCGCATTTAGAATGGGTGAGGGCGGGAGAGCACCGCACTAAGCATGGGTGAGGGTGGGGGGAAGCACCGCACTAAGCATGGGTGAGGGTGGGGGGAAGCACCGCACTAAGCATGGGTGAGGGCGGGGGAGCACCGCATTTAGAATGGGTGAGGGCGGGGGAGCACCGCACTAAGCATGGGTGAGGGTGGGGGAGCACCGCATTAAGCATGGGTGAGGGCGGGGTAGCACCGCATTTAGAATGGGTGAGGGCGGGAGAGCACCGCACTAAGCATGGGTGAGGGTGGGGGGAAGCACCGCACTAAGCATGGGTGAGGGTGGGGGAGCACCGCACTAAGCATGGGTGAGGGCGGGGGAGCACCGCACTAAGCATGGGTGAGGGCGGGGTAGCACCGCACTAAGCATGGGTGAGGGTGGGGGAGCACCGCATTAAGCATGGGTGAGGGCGGGGTAGCACCGCATTTAGAATGGGTGAGGGCGGGAGAGCACCGCACTAAGCATGGGTGAGGGTGGGGGAGCACCGCACTAAGCATGGGTGAGGGCGGGGGAGCACCGCATTTAGAATGGGTGAGGGCGGGAGAGCACCGCACTAAGCATGGGTGAGGGTGGGGGGAAGCACCGCACTAAGCATGGGTGAGGGCGGGGGAGCACCGCACTAAGCATGGGTGAGGGCGGGGGAGCACCGCATTTAGAATGGGTGAGGGCGGGAGAGCACCGCACTAAGCATGGGTGAGGGCGGGGGAGCACCGCACTAAGCATGGGTGAGGGCGGGGGAGCACCGCATTTAGAATGGGTGAGGGCGGGAGAGCACCGCACTAAGCATGGGTGAGGGTGGGGGGAAGCACCGCACTAAGCATGGGTGAGGGTGGGGGGAAGCACCGCACTAAGCATGGGTGAGGGCGGGGGAGCACCGCATTTAGAATGGGTGAGGGCGGGGGAGCACCGCACTAAGCATGGGTGAGGGCGGGGGAGGACCGCATTTAGAATGGGTGAGGGCGGGAGAGTACCAGACAAAAGATGGGGGGAACAATGACACAAGCCGCGGGCAGCAGCGCCGGCGCACTCACTCTGCGGCACCTTGACCTCCCAGGCCGCCGGGCCGGTCTTGTTGATGTTGGAGCCGGGCACGGCGTAGGCGCCCTCCATGTAGCAGTAGGCCTCGGCCGCGTGCTCCCAGGGATCCGGCCACTCAGCCGGCACGAAGCAGTCGATGCTATTGAAAAAGTACATCCTTGCCACCAGGACAACGAACAGGGCGGACACCACGGCTGATGACACGTGGCTGGACAGCGAGTCGGCGAGATCTTGCGGAAGCAGACGGGAGCCGAAGAAGACTTCAGCCAGCTGATCGGCCAAGAGGATCAGCACAACTTTGCCAGCTATGCGGCCCATGGCTGACGGCTCGCCAACAATACGCGCTGGATGCCGATTGCGGGACAGTCAGTCGCACTCAACCTGCCTCTTTCCACTGAGAAATTGGGTCCAGCTTTGCTAGCGAAATAAGCGCTCGTTTAAAAGACGGACCGGGTGCAGTGAGACCGGGCAAGTTTAAGACTTGAGTACAATAATGGAGCCTCACTTGTCAGCAAACAGGCGAGAGGACAGAAATTTTTTTTTCTATTCTAGATGGTCAAACTTGGCACAGCAAGACGAATAAACCCGCGTTTTCAAGCTAAAAGAAGGGCGAGGCTTTTTGTCTGGGCTAGATAGAACAATTACGCTGTGTAAGTGTCCATCTCTGCGTCTGCTAATGCGCTCACAGTAAGGCTGTAAAAAGCTGGCAGATAGATTGGAGAGAAAAATGTGGGCGAAAAAAAATGAAGACAGAGGGTGACGAAATAATTGGCACGCAGACGGAAAGACAGACACACACACACACACACATCTACAGCGACAGACATACAGACAGCTCTACAAACATTTTTCAGCAAAAGGTCACATTTGGAGAAATAATTATCCTGTGAAGCAAGTTTATTTGGCGAAATTTCAAAATTTACGTGTTAAAACTGATGATGAAGACTGAGGAAGATAAACTTGGCAGATGAGCAGGTGTGACCTTAATGCCCATGCTTCAGTGGCTGCCTTGCTGCTGCTTGTTCACGCCCTCGGTGAGTTTTGCAGTTCCTGAGCCGACCTCATCAAGCCTGCTCACCTTAGCATCATCCCCGCTTACTACTGGGCCCTCTCTCTTCTCTTTCAGTGATCGACACTTCAGGCATTCAAGTGTTCAAGCCGGTCCCTAGCCGGTCCGCTGTCCTCAACGACTCCTTCAGCGTCAGCTTGTTCAGCGAGTCCGGACTCCGATCCGATGCCCAGTGCGTGTCGCCCGAGCAGGACCGGAGGGCCCGAGCAGAAGTCACATGACCAGCAGCATAAAAACAAAATCTTACAACACTTTATTTACGGGTGAGTCAATTTAACTCATTGATCACAGTGAACTGCAGTTGCCCCTTCAGGCCTCGCGGAACAGCTATTGGCAGACAATCTCTCATGTTCTAGACAACGGTATCGAGGCTCAGCCCAGCAACTGGACCTTCCTTGATCTCGGGGGTCTCAGAATGAGCCGCGGTGTTTCGCAAACTTACTGGTGCTTCCCCGTTTTGCGCTACTATGCATAGAAATAAGAGAATTTACAGCAATTAGGAAATGTTAGTTCAATCGTATGGTGCCAGAGGTTCCGCTAGTAGCACGTAAGCAAGTGGCTAAGCTTGCCCACTTAGGATACTCACGCATTCCTCGCTCGTAAACTTACTTAGCAACTCCTCCTAGCATCACGGGAAACCCAGCCTGCTCAGCTCATCTTCGCATTTCACTCGGTCAGATTCACACACTTGTACCCTTGACCCCTTCCCTCGTCATGCTACACGACCTGAAAACACAGCTTGAAGAAATTCACCACCTTTTATTACATACCTAAAAAACTGTATTCCTGAGATTTCTATTCTAACCGAGACATTTAGCAGGGTCGCATCACAAGCTAGAAATCTCACAACCTAAATTAGATAAATAAATAAATTTAGACACTCGATCTTTCGATCGTACAGCCCACTACACAGCCGCAGCTAGTTGCGCGGCGCATCCGAGGGCTGTGTACAGCTTTCAGCCTGACAGGCTGGAGGGGCCGCAACACCCACACTAAATTTACCCAGCTCAAACTGGTACCCAATCTCAGCTGGGTGGACTGAAGCAATGCGGGATTTAGTGCCTTGCTCAAGGGAAAAAATTGTCTCCTAAGGCCGGGACCCGAACCCACGACCTTCCGGTCATGAGGCAGGCGCCCTAGCCACTAGGCTACAACTCCTCGAACCTAGAACTTCACAACCTAGAAAACTTCTTTAGCATTAGCTAGTGCTAAAATTTTCTAG